>JASANB010004897.1:0-325221 GCA_030248155.1 Sabatieria punctata | reverse complement strand
TGGTTTGATATGGTACTGGTACTAAATTCAAAGATTGATTTTAGTGCTAGTACAATTTTGGTATGGTAAGCAGTCCCTGGGCCTGCGGTTCAACGCAAAACACGTAAATCAACCACTACGACCAAACGTTTCTGTGCTCTATAGAAACCGATATCCGGTAAATATCCGGTAACCCAGTATCCGGATCCGGCACCGGATCCGGATATCCGGCCGGGCCCTAACTGTAAGACTGTTAGAATGGTTATGAGGTAAACAATGATTTAGCCGAACTGCGCCCTAGCTGGGTCCTATCCTACCTTGCTTCTGGACCTGATTTTCACAAACAAGCAGTGTTAACATACCCTTTACAACAGCATCTGAAATTCAATTGTCAAGCACTCTTGGTAGTTTGGAGAGGTCAGGTTGGGCCATTCCGCAATCAGGGCAAGAAAAAATTGAAAAACAAGCCTTCTAAAACGCCCTGATATTGACTGAATTGTTTGGTAATGAAACTGAATTAATTGCTGCTTTTAAAACCTACTGAATGCACACTTTTATGGAGATTCGCCCAAAATTTCCCCTGTCAATTTTCAAGGTGTAGGTGTAAATGAGCTCAAAATAGCTTATTGTAGCCTATTTTAAACGCAAAATAAGATAAAACCTTGATTTTAGTATAAAATCGAACCTTTTAGCTTACATCCTCATCCTCCTCAACCCTAATGATGTGCTGTTACCTCTCTCAGTAATTGAACATTTATCACCCCTTGCCGAAATGCTAACCTATCCATGTCTGCTAAAACAGCCTAGATTGACGTTTTCACCATATAAAGACACGCAACAGTACACTATAAATGGTGTTCTGCTTCCTAAAAATTTAACAACAGTTCCGATAAATTCAGAGTCCTCTAACTTCAGAATCGGAACCAGTAGTTCCAATCGCACTCGGAATCGGAATTTCGGCCGTTCCGTGGCTGTTTGTGATGAAACAGCAATAAATCAGTGTTTTATATTGCTTAAACGTCATTTGTAAATCGGTCTCGAAACCACATAGAATAGCAGAGCATCACACAATAATACATATTTCATAATGTCATTTGTAAATTCGTCCCAACAGAAATAAGTTTCTCTAACCCACATAAAATAGCAGAGCATCACACAATAATAGACATAAATTTAAATGACTGAATATATAGGATTTCCATTAGCACCTTTTCCTTCCAAACGTATTATCTCTCCACTAACTGAAGTAAAACGCTGCATTGATTCAAGCACTGCCAATGAAGGATAAATTGAATCGCAAGGATATGGCACAAGGGCTACAAATAAGTATCATTCAGATATTATCCACACATTTTTGAGTACCTCTAGTATTTTCAGATACATGCGGTCCAATCGGCTTCACAGCCACACACAGTTCTGCTATTTCACGACGAGAGGCTCTAACCCAAAAATCGCAGTCACGTAACCTAAACACCATTCATAACTTGTAGAATTACGATAAACTAAATGAATCGTACATAAATTTAGGTAATGTGTTAGTTGTGTATTCACAGGTCTGAGCATTTGCTCTCCACCAGTTTGAATTCAATTCTAATCCATTTCTCCTAGATCTGCGTTGTCTTCCTGTAACGAACCAGTGACACTGATACTGCCAGATTCCTTCTCTTGCAAATGGGTGCACTCTAAACCAACTGTAGCTTTAGGAACCATTGCAAGAATATTTACCTGAAACACTGAGCACCAATCAGAGCCGCATAAGGATCGACATAAACTCTTGCTGCCTCCAGATCATAGCCAGAATCGCGTTCAGGCAATTTTTTCAGAGATTCACTGTCCGATTCAGCCAGTTTAAGTAGTGCACGCAGCAGATTGAGGGCAGTGACCGTCGATTGGTTCCATCCATACTTCCAGAAGTGGTAGCTCTCATCCCAGATGGTTGCTCGTTCAGGGTTGTCCAGTTGTGGGGGTGCTAGGGCATTGTATTTTTCTTCTTGCTTCTCAAACACCATCGCTGCAAGCCGCAGCAGCTGCGCTTCATTCTCTATCACTGCCAACTGATAAGTGAACCAGTGTCTGTGAACAATGGTAGCCCGATTTTTCAGCCAGAACCGTGCTGTCTTGTCCTTTTTGTCCCAGACTATAAAACAGTCCACGGAGGTAGGTTGCAGATCTTCTTCCGTTCCTGGAACGATTATTACAGAGCCTAAAATTGTCTATGTAGTGTCAGTAAGAGGAGAACTTAACGTTGCATATACATCTGTGCCTCACAAAGTTGGTGGCTGATTCTACGTGCAGCTTCATAGGTTGCCTGTAGACCATGGCTGCTGTTGCTTTCACAATCGGTCGTGAGCAGTCAGCACCTGCACACTTCCACTCTGAAAAGCAGTCAGGCAGTTGATTGGTCACTCATAAAGCAAGTTAGTCAATCATATTCAAACTTACTGTTGCAGTAACGCATGAATTCTTGAATGCCAGGTAGTTCATCTGAACATGCATGGTTAACCCATTCTGAAATACAGCAGCACGATGAGTTGTCGTTTCCAGAAGAAGAGCAACCACTCACTGAATGTCTGTCTTTGTCTGTCAGCCAACAAAGCCACGCACTTGTGCTCTCTGTGTTCGGTTTGTTGCGGAGCTTGAAAGTTGTCGAAGAAGAATGGGGTGCCATCTAACCAGTGACAGCTATGACGGTCAGTGGGGTCATCGCAGTACAGTCCTATCCAGAAGAGTTTCACATCTAAAACTCTACTGCACTCTCAACAGTCCTAGCTGAGATCGGGCACTCACCATATGACCCATACTGACATAAGGCAGGCCAGGCAGCTTTTGTCTTGCAAGAGCCAAGCTCCATCTTGTATGAATCATTGACAAGATGAATCTGGCTGCAGCCATCTTTGAAGGCCCTAATGTCATCATTCAATACAGCATTCAACTTCCAGGCCATAATAGGTGCACAGTTGCCCAAAGCAGGCTCACAACGACAGGAGAGATTCGTACAGGCAAAACTGTTATAGGTGTGATCCCACTTCCAACTATACTCTGCGCGCTGCAGGCCAATGTAAGCAAATCGTCGTTGGTACTTGGTTGTAATATCATCTTTGTGGTGGGGCTCCTGTATAAGTTGATGGAGTAACGTGACTATTAGAAAAGCGACCAACCTGTTTAAATTGAGCCCACAAAGAACTAATCAGGTCAGGTGCCCCTCTTGGTAAAACTGCCATTGCAAACTGATTTGCCTTGCAGTATTTATCAGCTTCTTCAAAACCACTTGCAACCTTCAGAGGCATCACAAAACAGTAGAGTTCATTCCCTTTCCTCCATATGAAAGTCGGCAGCTCAAGTGAAGGCTCTACACATGGGTCAGGCTGTGTCTTTCTACCTGTAGAATAGACACCTACTGTATGTACATATCATTCAGGAATTGATGGTAAAAGACAAGACAATCACACACCTTCTGCAAGACCGCTGCTGTGGCTGAGCGAAAACTGAGCTTCCTGAGCTCCAATAAAGTCGACGCCCCATTTTCGAATTTGCTGCGGTCCTTGTTCATTCTCGAACACAAACACCACGCCCAGCTCCGCAATTTCCAGTCTGATTCTGGTGACAGTGCATGATTCTGGTGTGAAAGGATTCCAGGTTCCCCGCTGTCCAAAGCCAAAGAAAGCACCACAAAAGATAATCTTGGAAATCAGTAAAGTCTCAATGATAAATGGCAATGGTAGGAAGCCTAGGCCTGTTGCCAACCACATACCAACACTAAATCCTTTGCGATCTCCAGTTGAAGTGGTTGTACGCACGATTGTGTCAGCAAGTTTGGGCAATTGTCTGTTGGCAAGCAAAAAGACTAGATATTTCTGTTTCCAGCTAAGGAATCTTTTTCGGTACTCGCTAATTATTTGCTCTGCAGATGGCTGCTTGGAAATCTTCTCGTTTAGGCGCTTAAGCTCCTCCTTTTCAGACATCACAAGCTTCTCATAGTCAAGCTCTTGTCTCCGCAGTGTTTCATGCACTGATGATGATGATGAAGTCGATTTAGCAGTTTCCATGTTCTTTTTGATGTTACGCAGATGTGTGTCAAACGCTGATAGCTCAGCCTCCAAAATCTGTTTATCTCTTTGGAAGTCCAAGTCTCTGATTTGACTTTCTACAGAATGCCGCAGCTGCTGCAGTTGCATTTTGGTTTTTCGATTGTTTGATGGTATCAGTCCTCTGAGGTATTCCTTTGCCTGAGGTAGATTTCTGGGCAGTTGCATTTTGGTTCTTCGTTTGTTTGACTCTAATCTACTCATCAGTTCTCTGAGGTATTCCTTTGCCTGCGGTAGACTTCTGGGTGTCTCACCAGTGACCACTTCAGCATTATGGTATAAAGTCTCGATTTCAGCCAGTCGTCGCACATGGATAGCATCGATTAAATCGGAGATCGCTTGTTGCGCAGCTATTCGCATTTGTTCTCTGCTTTCTTTTTGGTCTTTAGGCATTTTTTGAAGAGAAAATAGTTCATATTGGACATCCATTACTTCATTGAGGGCTTGCATTTCTTTTTCTGCGGCAGTTGCACTAGTGCCTGGTATCTCTGGAGCAATATCATTCACTATAGAGGCATAGGAGAGCTCACTTTGCTCTAAACTGCTGTGCTTTGCATCGTTGAACTCTGTCAGGTACTCGTTAAGTAGATTGAACTTTTGTTCCATGAAATCGGGGTAGTTGCCTTCGTTTGTCATCAATTCCTCATATGTATTTTGCATTTTCTCTTCAAAACTCAATATCAAATTGAATGTCTCGGTTTCCAGATATGCTGCGATGTGCGCCTCAGGCTTTTTGCGCCTTTTTTCAGTGATCCTCCCTGCAACTACTAATCTTCTATCTAGCAAATTTCTTTCATCTAGCAGCGCATCGTCTAAACCGAGTGCTTGGCTCTCTTTTACAATATCATTCTCAAATTCGTTGTAGGCATTGTTAATTGCTTTCAACTCTTCTGCTACACTGCTAGTCTCCTTTGCGTTCTTAATGATGTCTTTAAAGTGTTCGAATTCTTGGTTGAACTGGTGTTTTAACTCGTCCAGCTGTTCCTGGAGCCTGCGCTGTTTGCGCTGGCGTTCAGCAAAGATTGCATGCCTTTCTACTGCTGGTGGTTTGGGTGGAGCTAACACTGGTTGTCCGGCTACACTGGTCAAACTGGGCAGTTCGGACTCGAAGATGTCCTCAAATGGATCGTCGGAAAACAGTCTGCCTTTCAGTTTCTCCTTATTGATGGTTTCCAGATCATGGCGCCTTTTTGCTTTTTCCACACTTTTTTTTGCTTTAACCAGGATTGTCAGTCTCCCTTTAGACTCAGTGTCAGCCTGATCAATCTTCTTTTTCCACTCTACGTACTCCGCTTTTAGTGGCTTTGACTTCTGTTCCTGTTGCTTTTTGGTTAGATAGTCCATCTTTTTTATCGCTGCCTCCTGCCTACCTACCTCTTTTCCCTCACTAGCTTTCAGCTCAAACAGTTGCTTGCGGTACCTCTCTATATCCTGCCGTTCGAGATCAATTCTTTTCAAGGCCTCGTCCTTAAGCTGCTGAAATATCGTCTTTCCAAGCAATTGCTCTGCTGCTGAATCGAATAATTTGCCTTCGCCACCAAAGTACTTCATATCGATGTAGTCCAACTCTTGATTTGTGAATACCTCCTGCATATTATTCTGCGCCTCATCCATTGTAGCAAGGTACTTCTTCGTCAATTCGAACTCTTCTGAAAGGTTGTTTAAATCATTCTCAAGCCAGGTTTTACCTTTCCGTAGCTTGTCTAGCTCCTTGTCCTTTTTTGCGCCAGAGTCTGTGTTCTTTTTACTACTCTGCTGTTTCTTCTCCAATTCAGACTCTTTACTGACTATTGCTTTCTCTTTCTTTTCAATATTATCTCTTCTCTCTGCCATTTTTCGGTCTAGCTTAACATGTTGGGCTTCCAATTTTTCTTTCTCCTTTCTCATCTTCTCTGTAGCCGTTTTGTAATATTTGCGAAAGTTACCGGCTTTAAGTTTGACTCTTCTGTCTTCTGTATTACCTCCTGACACATGTTCCGATTCTGCGCCTCTTCCATATGGCTCACTTGCAAACATTCCAGACTGATCTAGAATATTCTGTACCTCCTCATCAATAGTCGTCACTTGGTCATAAGATTTTGCTTCCTCGACCCTTGTTTGTGCCTTTATCAGGAATTTGCGTGTCTTTTCGACCACGGTTATTTGCCGCTCAACCTCTTCTATCGAGTCCGCAATGTTTTTTGCTTTCTCTATGTCCAAACCATATTCCACATTCGCCAGCTCCTTCAGCTGCTTAGCAATCTTTTTCCTGACCAACTCCTGCTGATGTTGAAGTATGACCGGTTCAAGCAACTGATTTACTTCTGGATCGAATAATCTGCCTTCACCGCCAAAGTAATCCTTATCGATTTCTTTTAGCTTCTTTTTGTTGCGGGCATTCTCCAATTCCTTCTTTGCTCTGGTCAGATGATCGTAGCTTTTTGTCATCACTTGGCTTTCTTGCGATATACGGTCCTTCTGCAACACAAGTTCCTTTCTCTTTGCTTCCAGATTTTCTACTTCAGCCGCCAATCTGTCAGCCTCATCCCTGTACTCCTGACTCCCAAGTTTGGAACTTGTACCTTCTCTACTTTCTTTGTTCTTTTTCAGAGCTTCTGTAATACTGTTCTCTCTGTTTTTCACGTCTGTTTGCATGCCGGACAGTCTACTCAGTTCTTCGTCCATCATCGTTCTAGCCTTACTAAGCTCATCAGAAAGTACTCCCTTTGGTTTTAAGCGTTTGCCATTACTCTTAGAACGAAGCAGACCTTTTGCAAATGAAAACGGTGTCCATTTCTTTTTTACTTTTTCTGATGTCTCCGAAGTTGGTGCTTCATATGTTTCACTTGTTGACGGTCTTTCAGACTGACCCATTTGTTCTGGTTCAACAGCAGATGGTTCTTGCTGCTGAGTTGAACTACCAGGCACTTCCATTTCTTCAGGCTGCTCTCTGCTTCCAGCGGTCGACCCCGCTGCTTCTGGCTCTCTATCAGATGACGGTTCTTGTACATCTTCAGTGGATTCTGTGTCAACAGTTTCTGTACCTTCCGTTTGTTCAAATTGCTCTCTGCTTCCTGTGGTTGATGGCGATTCATCCGGCTCTGCTAGTGGTTGCTGATGTGCATCTTCAGCGTTTCCTTCTATCACAGTGGTTGGTTCATCTGCGCTTGCTACTTCCGCTTCCTGAGAATACTGCCCACTTTCTGCAGTTGACCTCTCTGCTAGTGAAAACTGTGATAGCGCGTCTTCAGCCTGTGGTTCTGTGGGAGTGGTTAAACCACCAGGTTCTAGTAGAGTCGCTCTGCTGCCTGTAGTCGATGCTTGTGTTTCTGCTAAACTGAGACTCGTTTCTGCTAACGTCGGGGTGGATGACTTTCGGAGTGCTCCAACTTTGGCCTTCATCCATTCTAGAGGCTCTGTTACGTCCTGCCAATAACGGTGCATTAGGTACACTGAAGGCAGAACCATGAAAAAGTCCATAACCGGTCGACAAAAGGCTCCCTGGTAGGTATCTTCACTACAGTCAAGGGAGACCACGACTTTTGTGTACTGAAAGGCATTAGTATATCTGACCCCGTTCATTCTAAGCTACCTAACCTTTCCAGATAGAAGTGCTTGTTTAAATCGGATTTTCAGTGGGCCACTGTTCTTTTCCAAGTGAGGATGGTGGACTGTAAAACTGTCTCCCAAATCGTTGAACACTGAGAACCGCATTGCACAAATGCTGCGCACACTCATATCTACTTTCATCTCGTAATCATACTCTAGACTTTGTTGGTAGAACCAGAATGCATCTTACCAAGCACAGTTGTAACCAACCTGTTTTTGCAGTGTCAACTATTCGTTGACAAATGAAGGAGTGTTGTTCTTGACAATCTACTGTGGTCAGTTCAGGTCTGCTTCCACTGTGCATGTCCACCACCACACAACCATGCCGTATCTGTCGGAATTTCTTCCTGTCTGCCAGTATATCTTCGTTGACTATTTGCGCCCAAGTGAACTTGCTTTCAACCGGCGAAACCATTTCAAAGGCGGGTATTCTGCTGGCCCCAATGCATCTGTTTCCAGTGCACCGAAAGGGATCTGCCGTCCAGCCCCAGCTGTGGTTCCTGAATACCTCCAATCGACGCAGGCCCGCCCACAAACGTCTGGGTACTCTTCTGACCTGGTTCTGAAGCTCTTTGTATTCATGTCTGTCACATCAAAGTTACATAACTCACAGAAAACTGTTTGTACAGTTGGTTAAGAAGTTGAAGTTTATCTGTTTTGGCTAAAGTTCCTCTGGGTAGGGCTGCGCACGACCGCAGCGCCTCAGCACTAGTTTTGAACGCTGCTTTCGACACAGCATAGCAGTAAGAGCCAATCGATGTCTTCAGATCTGAATCGGATACAAAAATGCACGGGTCATCCATCTCTATATCTAAAGTAACCATTATTTTTTAAAATTCCAAATTAGTAATAACTTAACCTGCACCTTTGTCTTTGAGTTTGTCTTTCAGCACCTCTTCAATCTCCTGCTGCTCTAGTTTGGTTCCGATAGTTGCTAAACTCAGCAGTTGAATTGCAGACTTTTGTCCAGTTTCGAGCGTAAATTTCTGCTGACTGATTTTGTAGGAGTACGGCACTTTCTGCTTAGTCACTCTTCGGCTCCGATAACTTTGCTCTAATTGTTCACATCCTGCAGCAATGGTCTGACCGCTCTGTTCAAGGAAGCAATCAAATTCTTACTGCATTGTCTCCAATTTTTTGTCTCGGTCACAGCCACGAACGATCGCTGCTCAGATTTGAAATATCGCAGACTCACAGGAATTTCTGCAGAGAATGGAATCTTACAATTGGTTAAATCATTAAAATTAACTGCTTACCAGTAACCTGATCTCTTGCTCTGTACTCACACATATAAGGCAGTTTGGATAAACAGCTTGTCACAGTTCTCTTCGAAAATTCGGCGTCCAATTGAAAAGCTGCGCAGTCTCTTTCACTATGGTTTGACCAATTATAATTCTTCTGAACCCTTGAGCTGCTGATGCTGTTTCCCATTTCCTTTGAATCAGTCCAGCTCCAGCCGGATTCTTTCGTCTGCTGTGCTAACCATACTTTGTCACTATTCTGCAAAACAATGTCTTTAGAAGACACTAAGGATAAATGGTGCAAAGAGTTCAGTTCAAACTTACTGGCTTAGTTTGCTTCAGAACTATCCTGAGATAACGGTGAAACTCGGAAAGCGATCGGTCTCCAAAAACAGCAAGTTGCCAACCAGCACCCAACTCCTGACAGATTCTGCCTGCTCGATTGTAGTTAGCGCGCAATCTACTGATAGTGTAGCACCTTTCTTGGTAACTGACCGCCATAAGTGGCTTTGATCGTTCAATCGTTTGCATCACTGTTCCTGACCCACACCGATCTGTAAAACACAAACACAATGCGACAAAAATTTGCATAACACGTATCTGTTTTTGTAGCGAGCACAACACAACACCGTTACGTATAACAAACGCAACAAACAAACTTACCATCAGGTAAAGAGTCCATGGTTAGTAGTTTGGTTTCGAATCTTCCATTTGTTGTGTTGTAGTCGAAAATCGTGTCCGCAACCTGGCGTCCAAATGCCGACTTGCAGCCGTTTTCTGTTTCTGTCAGACAATGCAGCCAAATTGCAGGATACCACCTGTTCGGTTGAGGACTTTCTAAGAACGGGCGTTTGGTGACCGCCGCCATCAGAGTCCGCTTCACCTGGCGCCAGTGAACAGCTTTGGGATCGAACTTTCTCGGCTGAAACTTTCTGAAGAACTGATTGACGGCTTCCAAGTCTTCATAGCTGCGTAGAACAGCTGGGTGTACGTGTTGAGGTGGCGGCAGCCTCTCCCAGACCAGGTCCATTACTGACAGATTGTACTTGCCACACTCTGACCCTGATGTAGTTCGTCTTGACAAAGTTGAATTGATAGAGCTTCCGCAACGAATCAGTAAAATCAATCGCAAACAACACAACAAAATTGACATCGCTTAGAACAGAAGAATACACCTATCGTAGTACAACACAACAAGAAGAACGTCGAGTAACAGAAAATTTACATGAGCAGCAGTTGGCGAAATTGATCACGCCGTAGTAGGACTAGTCTTCCTTCCGTATATGTACTAGGCGGTTGGGGAGAGTTACCCCCTAGCTAGAAAGGCCAACCTCCTCACCCCCACCCAGACCGAAAAATGCAAGTACTAGTTGCGGCTCCAGTACTAACAAACTGGCTCAGGAATCACAAATTTTTTTTCAAAATTCGCTTGAAAAGCCTTTGGAAACTGAATATGGCGTTCCCACTGCTGATGTTTAAGAGAAATACAGTAGGTGTTTTTAGAACCCCCTTTTTATCGGTTTTTCCTTGTTTTTTTTGCTCCAAAACGCTATTTGGCAGCTTTACAGTAAAATAGCGATTTTAGCCTTACTAAAAAGACGTGCTAAAAACGCATTTCCAGTCGTTTTGGAGCTTTGTGAAATTTTGGACCACCTACCTTCTGGGCGGAAAGCCCCCTAGGTGCTTACACACTGCCAAATGGAATTTCTGACTTTCGCAGTCTTTCCAACAAACTTATTGAAGGAGTAGACTGCATTACTGAAATCCCCAAGGATCGTAGGAACTCTGATGAGTTCTTTGACCTAGTAGCTACTCAAGGCAATAAGATGTACAAAAAGAAAGCAGCTTCCCCACGCCGGGTCGGGCCTGTTACATGTATGCTTCCTTTTGCTAGTTTTATTGCCCTCTGCACATTCAAAGGCATATTCAAAGAAATTAGCTCTATTCTACCAACACGCATCAGACGGACGGTCGCACCAATATTTGCTGCTCTTGTGTACTGACCTGAATGAAACACTGCTCTCTATACTTTTAGATCAGTACCTATATGTAGTCACAACAGTTGCACGTACCCGAAATCAGCAGGACGCAGTTTGAGCTGAATGTGGCCGAATGCATAAGTTGCATCTCTGGCTTTTGTCCAGACAGTTGCCTTATGGACAGGCTGGCCGCAACCGTTGCCCCACCGACCATTCAGATTGGACTTGTAGCATCCATTACCGTAGTACCACCAACCGCCACGAAAGCTGCGAGCGCATCGGTCGCCCCAAACGTTGTTGTCTCTGTCCCTGGTCGAAAATGCCACTTCGTTATGACTCTTTAAAGAGTCACCTGTGAAGCTGACGATGATTTGTTTTGGCAATGTACCTAGAAAGCCAAACCTGCTGATCCTCCTATGAACTTTCCCAGCTGCAGAGTATATTTGTTCAGATCGTTCAATCGAAAACTCTCATATCTGGCATCCAAATGACATTCTCTCCATTTCTCACGCAGATCAACCAACAGTTGGTAGCGCTTATTCTTGGTGAGGTAATAGATCACTTTGTTGCCTAAACTGTGACCAATTCTTTTTTACAGACAATTTATTAGTTCACTTCACAACTCACCCAACCAATGTTCCCAGCAAACAGAACCAAACCCATTTTCGTACGACTTCCACTTCTGATAAAAGTCGACCGAGCCATCCTCGCGATGTTGGAACAGCTACAAACAGTCCCAATTTCAATATGCAAATGAGGCGGGAGTGAAGAAATCCCTACAGTCCAGCCTCCGCCGTCTGTGGTCATGTCGCAGTATACGGGCACTGAACACGGAATACCGACAGGTCGCTTAGCGCATTCCTTGAATAGCTGAATTCTGTAGACCCCACTGGAAGCACTTGAATTGGACTTCTTTATCTCTGCACAGTCAGTCCCAGTTCCAGCTGAAAAAAACTTCGTTCTGACCAAGTAAACAAGATTCTATGTTTCTGACGTAAAATCGGGCACGATTTTGCAGGATTGGTGCACCACAGATTCTGATGGCTTGATTCCTTTGCACTGAAATGACACCTTTGTTGTGACAAGACAACCACAAGAACAGAACTCGCCTAAAAGAGGCCGGCCTGATTTTGAGTTCAGTCAATCCGAATCCATACTCGTGTCCTCTGGCTGTCAGCCAAACAGTTGTCTTTGCGCTCGGTTGGAATGGTCCATCGGCCCAGGGACCGTTCAAATTGCTCTGATGACATCTGCGGTACCACCAACCAGCCTGGTATTTTCCTGCGCAAAACTCGTGCTTTGCTCTATCGTTGTCTTTGTCCACCGTCGAGAAGCGTTGGCCTTTGTGGTATGACAAGGAGTCACCTGGTCGTTGTTGACAAATATGCAAAAACCGAGACAAACCCTGAGTGTATTCAACCTGCAGCCCCGCCCTCGAATGAACCAAGATCCAGGGAAAATTTGATCAGGTCTTTGATTCGGAAATGACTGTATCTAGCATCAAGATGACAAGTTTGTTCCTTCTCCTGCAAATCGACCAACAGTCGGAATCGCTGATGACTGTTGGTCAAGTAGAACAGTGCCTTGTTCCCTGCAAACCAATGTGTACCCAGGGGTGGTTACATTTATGGTGGAAAGGGTTTCCAACGAAGCCTCTTCAAAAGTGTGCAATTACGACCCGTTTTTGCAGCATCCATGGGTGCGCCACTGAACTGATTTTAGCAAGTCAAGCTATCTCACCTAACCAGTACTCTTTGTTCGGCGACCCAAAGCCTTCAGCATATTGCTGCCAAGTGCGACTAAAATTCAAAGAGCCATCAAAGCGTCGTTGGAAGACCTGAAGTGTTGAAGTGTCAGGTGTATTGAATGAAGTGCGAACCAAACCTACCGTCCAGCCGCCGCCATCAGATTCCATGTCACAGTAAACGTCCACAGTGCAAGGCATGGATGGAGGTTTCTGTGAACAGTGAGAGAACAACTGGATTTTGTAGACTCCACTCTTTGCATTTGGCTTTGATTCCTTTATCTCTGAGCAATCCCGAGCTGGAGTGGTTTGTGGTGGACTTGTAGTAGGTTTGGCTTCTACGCACAAACCATCAGTACAGGTTTGACAGCGTGAGCAGGGCTGTCCTGGTAAGAAAATTGGCTTGCCTATGTAATTTCCCCTGAACACTTTTGCTGCCCAGCTTTTAGTAAGGAAATGAAAAACTAACGCAGGTTCATAAATGCAGACCAGGTATTCCAAGTGACCACTGCGTCCTTTGCATTTTGGATTGTAACCACATCCTAGACGCTTGCTATCCGCCCAAATTAGCTAAAACAGTCTTTTTTAAACTTCAGCTTTGAAATTTGTAAGAAAAGGAAACTTGTGTATATTCTCCCAATCCATTTCTGTAGTCGTAAGGAGACATTTTGCTGTAGTCTTTCACTTCAGCTGTTTTCACTTTATCGAACCATTTTTGCACTATTTTCACGTAACCGTTCTGTTCCTGACTTGCGCCCAAATTTTCAGGCGCTTCTGGAGAAGCTGAAAGCGAAAGTTTTGCTTGGAAATTTGAGTTTACTGTTATAAGAGTCAGTTTAAGTTAATGACGACCTTTGAGCGGCCAAAGTTTGGGCGAGGTTCTTCGATTTCGCTCAAATTTTGCATGCACACACACATTGATGTAAGAAACATTACCTGCAATTTTCAGCTTCCGGAAAGCCCCGGTTCCGGAATTAGAAAAATCAATAATTTTCGTTTTGTGGCAATAACTTTTTTATTGGTGGTCGTAGCGAGTTAGGAGTGGCATTTTTGGAATCCTCGCTTTCCGCTCTATCAGAATATTTGTTCTAGACTGCATTCTGCGACAAAAAATTTTTTTCATACTCACTCGGGACCCCCCTGCAGCCAACCCAGTAGGAACACAGACAAGCGCAACTAGGAAAATATTTGGCCAACACTACCCTTTAACATATAAAAAAATAAGCAAAATCAATTTGACCTCTTTTGACCAAACAGTGGTTTGAATGCCGTCAAGTCGGTGTGTTTTTCACTTTGAAAGACTATACAGCAGGTTCTGGTCTCATGTTTTGACGGCTATAACTATTGAACCGATAGACCGTTCCTGACCAACCTGGTACCGATTTACTCTTTATTGCACGGGCTTTTAAACGATATACAGTATGATGCTCTTTGAGATTGTTTTGGCTCGGAATTTTAGTGCAACGGTAGTTTCCGAATTTTTAGAAATTCAGACACGAAAATTGCAAAAATAGTCTGAAAATAGCAATTTTTAACCGTATCTGAGCCAAAATTTGCAATTTTTGACAATTTTTAATCCAAAATTGCGATTTATGAGCGTTTTTAGTACCAAACCCCTCCCCTAGAATTTGGCTTCAGGCCCCCGGTGCCAAGCCCTCACCAACCCCACTCCCTCTGCAGTGGATGACTTGTTACATGTATGCTTTCAGTAGATGTGGTGTATATGTACACTGTATGTAAAAATGGTTTTGTAATCAGAAGACAAATTATTTTGCATTTAGGATTGTTTCACGCATTTCTGTTGCTGTCATGCCATCGGGCAGGCTACACGTCTTTTCCTCGCGGACAGTTCCTCGCCGACTTTTCCTCGCGCGACTTTTCCTCGCTACATCTTTTTCCCGCGCGACTTTTCCTCATAGGAATAAATATGCCGAGCGTACAGTATGTTCTTATCAAGCCTAATGCAGGGCACAGGTCACTTGGCCGGTCGGCGACAATCGGTTAGCCGGTTGTAAATCATTTTTGACAGCAATGCACATCTGACAGTGCTGAAAGTCTTGTTTTATTTCTCTGTTTGCTGATCGCGCGTAAAGATGCCGAAAAACTAAGTGCAGTAGAGAGAAGTTTGATAATAAAGTAGGTGGACTAATTTGGGTCGGTCTCCAGAAAATCGTCCAAAAACCTTAAAAATAGTTAAAAAATCTATCCAAATTTTTGCAGAACTGAATAGTGGTATGTCAGACTACAAGCAGAAAACTCGCTAAAATCGATTTCTTCAAAACTAAGCTAAGAATCTTGGGGTTTGAGCTTGTGTCAATTGTCTGAATTCAAGCTCTTTCCTTTCATTACTTGGGCGCCATGCACCCTCTTGTTCACTGCTATGTGTCCAGCAAAACGGAACACATCTACCAGCAGCATCAACCCGGGCTGTCCCCTTCCTTTATCATGACAGATTTCGAGCTGTCTGCTGGTCATGCCCCTCCCAAATTTCGTGTTATCGCAACAGCCTCCTGCATGACTATCTTAGAGGGATCGCTCACAACTTTTCCCTGTGTGTTGTTGCATGTGATGTACCCAGGGGTGTAGGGTGCGTACAACCCCCTTTGCGGCGTTGGTAGAGAGGAAAAATTAGACAAAAATATGAGAAATGTATTAATTATGTACTAAAACTGTCTAGTTTACGCTCAGAATACCTTTTAAATGCGTTTTTGAAGGCTATTTTTGCGAAATTTTCTCGCCCTTGTTGGGCAGTGGCCCAACTGGGCAACTTCAAAATTTTACATCCACCTTTGAAAAATCGCCGTATAATGTATGTATATGGTTTTTCGGCTGTAGATAGCAGTTGGAACGTTGTTATAGCGTACTGTACAAAACGGAGAAAACGTTTTTATTCCTACGAGGAAAAGTCGCGCAAGGAATAGTCGCGGGAGGAAAAGTAGCAGCTAGGAAAAGTCGCGTGAGGAAAAGTCGGCGAGGAACTGTCGCGCGAGGAACTGTCCGCGAGGAAAAGACGTGATACCCATCGGGCACATATTACGAACTCAATGTCCCAGTACACGAGCAAAGCCTAAATCAATCGCGCTTTTTCCAAACTTGGCGTTTCGAGTAGAACGGTTGAAAAATCTGAAATGGCAGCGATCTGTGCATGGTTTGTATGCTAGGCTTATGCTGTTGTTAGCATACATGTAACAGCTCCGGGCCGACCTGGGGGAGGGGGGTTTCCTCAGGTGGGGGGCCAGGGGGTTTCGCCCAGATGGGGGTCCCAAATTTTAAAAAGCTCCAAAACACCTGGAAATGCGTTTTTAGCACGTTTTTTTCAGTAAGGACGCTAAAAATCGCTATTTTACCCTGCCAAATAGCGTTTTATAGCTAAAAACAAGCAAAAAATAACAAAAAGGGTTTCCAAAAACCCCGATTTCTCTTAAATATCAGCAGTGGAAACGCCAAATTCGGTTTCCAAAGGATTTTCAAGCGAATTTCAGGCTAAAAATTAGGGATTTCAGAGCCAGTTCGTTAGTACTGGAGCCGCAACTAGTACCGGTATTTTTCGGTCGGGGGGGGGGGGGGGTCCCCGTAACCAGTCACGGGGGGCTGTGGGGCGGGTTGGCCTTTCCAGCTAGGAGGGTAACCCCCAAACCCCCTAGTACATGTATGGTTGTTAGCCTTCTGAACCGTTTCATGGAAGAATTATTCACAAAATAACTAAAAATCTTTTTTTATTACTCCGGAACCGAGAAGGCCTGGGAGCTAGAAATTTAAGGTAGTGATTGGTGGACCAACGCATGCTCTTGTGCAAATTTATAGCATAACAGCTCAACCGGAACCTGAGCTTTCACAAGGACACCATAAACAAACATTGCACTAAAATTCCGAACCAAACCAATCTCACAGAGCATCATACTGTATATCGTTTAAAAGCCCGTGCAATAAGGAGAAAATAGGTACCAGGTTGGTCTGGAACGGTCCATCGGTTCACTAGTTATTGCCGTCCAAACATGAGACCAGAACCTGCTGTATAGTCTTTCAAAGTGAAAAACACACCGACTTGACGGCATTCAAACCACTGTTTGGTCAAAAGAGGTCAAATTGATTTTGCTTATTTTTTTATATGTTAAAGGGTAGTGTTGGCCAAATATTTTCCTAGTTGCGCTTGTCTGTGTTCCTACTGGGTTGGCTGCATGGGGGGCCCGAGTGAGTATGAAAAAAATTTTTTGTCGCAGAATGCAGTCTAGAACAAATATTCTGATAGAGCGGAAAGCGAGGATTCCAAAAATGCCACTCCCAACTCGCTACAACCACCAATAAATAAGTTATTGCCACAAAACGAAAATTATTGATTTTTCTAATTCCGGAACCGGGGCCTCCCGGAAGCTGAAAATTGCAGGTAATGTTTCTTACATCAATGTATGTGTGCATGCAAAATTTGAGCGAAATCGAAGAACCTCGCCCAAACTTTGGCCGGTCGCCTGAAGAGAAAGGTCGTCACGTCATTAACTTAAACTGGCTCATAAGTTGCTGACTAGGCTTGAAAGTGCATTTGTTGGCATGGGCTTGAGCTTTGGCTGCCAGTTTATCATCCCAATCCTTCAAAAATCTAATATAGATAAATCTTTTTAAATTAATTAATGTAATTACCAAAGCGTTAGTATTGGTGGAAGATGGTACTTTGTGCACTTCGCCTTTGGCAACCAGCCTTCTTAGGTCATTATGTCGGTGCAACACTTTCTGCTGCCATTCCAACCTCTGGCTAACACAGACTTCTGCTGTCACATAAAGCAAGACTATTCCGAATTTCAGGTAGTAGCACACGCGATTAAGCATGTTTAATGTGAATATCACAGAAGCACCAGCGAATATACGAGCATTCCTTGACTAACGCTGAGAAAACATCAGACCACTGAGCAAACAATGCCTTTGACATCCATGACTGATTTTTACTGCAGTTTGTTTAACAACTTTTGCTTTTTCTGAGCTTTTCTTCAATTTTGTTATCTGTATAACTGTATAACTTGTACTGTCTTATGATTATACAGAAAACTGTGATGCGTGATAATTGTGCGTCGGATAACCTTGTCGAAATAGTAGTATATTTTATAGCAATAGTAAATGGCTCCCCAAAAAGTCTGTTTTTTCGGCGCTACTAAAGGCAAACACACCAACCAATTTATTTCCTGAGCTAAGCATTCTTGCCCGGACATTTGCAATGGAGTAGAAGACCAGAAAAACTGGTTGACAAACAGCTTTTATTCGAAAGACCCAGAATACAAGAATACAGTCAGAGAAAAGAGATTAGAAGCCCGCTACGAAACGGCAGACTGGACAGGACAGAGGCTTATTACAAACAATAGCAGTACACTTTTACACTTTTAGCAGTGCATGCTTGATTGCACGTAGTTAAGCAATTCTCGACAGTCCTTACACTTCTTTCGGCTTCCCAGCCACCGGTGGCAGCCATTAGATTTACTCACCACTACAATGTATGTACATAGGTCTAAGGACTTTTTAGGCAGATTCGGTTTTAGTCGTCTAGTTACAGTCCAGTGATTCGGACAGACCGAGAATTAGGCATGTTCCGTACTTGTGCACATGCAGTATTAGCTACTGCCACCGCCCTTGAATTCGCTCTGATCTTCTTGGCATGGCGTCAGTTGCCTCCTAAGACCAGTGTTGTGCAGTTGTCCAATACTTCTCAAAAGCAGAGTACGGAGTCCGTACTACTGAAATTAAAAAGCAAACAAGTCTTTTACTATTTTGCCTGCAGTACAGTACACAAGAGCTCGGCATTTCAGCAGAAAATAAATTGGCTTTTCTCTACCACCAAGTCAATCCATGTCTCTACCATCCAAGTCAATTTGTCTGCGTCTGTGGCGTAGTGGAGAGCAATGTCGGCTCCCATGCGGTCAGCGTGAGACACATAGTGGGGTTCATCTCCCTGGTGGCGTGATTGCTTTGCGTGTGACCCTTTGCGGCTATTACTGCTTTTCGTGGTACACATGTGCATTGTAATAAAGTTTAAAATCTACTGTGCATGGTGGTAAGTCGGCCAAATGCCTCAAACAACCGTCAGACAATAATCGAAACTTGGGGAAACCGGTGTCAAACACTTCTCTTCTTCATTGGCGGCGCTGTAGCTCAAGCTAAACAGTTGAACTCGTTTGCCAGTCTGATTACTTACACACAGTGTCCATGCAAACAGACCTTTAAGATCATGTTTGGACCAAGGAAAGACTATCTGTTTCTGACATCTCACGGACACTTTTACTGGTTCCTAAAAACTGATGACAACGCATTTGTCAAAAAAACCTGAGCATGGAAAACCTGAGCTGAGACTGTTCCTGAAGGCTATATCATGAGTGCGCAGAATTTTCAGAAAATGATTGAGAGCCTCAACCGAAAGTAATGTAATTGTCACGCCAGACTGCTGCGTGCATGCAAAGTAGCCTGACATTCTGTGAGACCCCAATAAAGTTTAGATTGTCAATTTGTCGGCTTGAGCAAAACACCCAGACAGTGACTATGAAAATTTCCTTCACAGCCCTACTGCTGTATATTCTGCCAATACATGGCGGTTGGAGAGACAAACTAGTCAAACAAAACCGGTGTCTACTGAACTTGGTGAGGCGGAGAGAACAATCGTTCAACCTCAGCGAAGCCACAGACCTGTGTGGCAGCAATGTCTTCATAAGATTCCTGCGCCAGGATGCACAAGAGTTGCTGACGACCGGTCAGCTGACATGGAGATACTTTGAAGCGATATTTGCATACTATTCCAGCCACCAGATCCGGTGTCAGATCAGTCTCTGGGAATACTGGGATCTGAAGTTTTGGTCCATTTACTATAGGTTCAGATACAGCAGGTTTCTCTACCATATAGGAAACTGTAACAGCTGGATCTGCAAACTGGAAGAGCACGTCAAACCGGTTTACTGGTTGTTCGGCCGTTATTTGGCCATCCCAGTCAGTCTTTTGCTAAACACCTTGAACATGAGCATAATGCGCCAGACCATGCTAGGCTTAGAGCCGGGAACTGCCCTTTACATCCACTTGGCTGAGATAGTGACCGATCTTTTGCTCAGCATATTTTTCAGTTTGGAAGATTCACACTTTCTAGACTCTTTCCTCAGGAAAGTTCGCTGTTGGTCGGGAATCAATCTTGTTCATCAGAGCATTATTTCTGCACCCAGCGACCTTTTCCAAATCCTCAATCAGTTGTTACTGACAAGCCTAATCTATGACCGACTCGTAGCTGTAACCAAACCTTTCCACTACAATGCAATAAAGCATAGAAGGCGCGCCTGTAGGATATTTGCACGTTTGACCTTTCTTTCGTTGCTCACTACTATCATGTACGGCTACATTGACTATAGACGCACTAAGATTGCCATGCGGTTCGGCTTCGGCTTTTTAAGTTTGGGACACAGAATGCTTACTCATTTCAGAATGGTTTTTCAAACCGTCTTGTACAGCACATTATTAGCCGTTCAGTTTTATCTGGCATTTCTGTACATGCATCACGTTCGCAAAACCTCGAAGGGTAGGGCAGATGAGGAAGAAAGGAGAAAAAAGGAAAAAGCTAAACGCAGCCTACTCATAGGCACTTTTCTCTTGAATCTGTTTACTATCAGCCTCTTTCTTGTGCTTTATTTCGAGGATTCCTTGTATGCTGTGTTGCGCATGGATCTACCAGTCAAATTCAGTTTGGTGATACAATTGATGGGTGATGTGTTCGGCCCTGTGGCCGCCTTTCTTAATGGTTCTGGAGCGATTTTGTTCCACGTTACCTTTGCAGAGACATACAGAAAAGCTTTCTTTAAGACGTGGCTTGGAAAGTTTATTAGCAAAGCTGGTTCAGTCCTGCGATCGCTGCGTCAAAATGCTGATGCTGCCCTGCAACAGAGAGTCATTGTGATGTAATTCTTTCTGTTACAAAACCTTTCTCTTTGTTCATATCAAATACCTTCTCTATTCAAAAAAGCGTTATTATTGCCATTTGATCAATTAATGAATTTCCCAGCCAAGAATTAGTTTCTTTTGATTTTGTTAATAAAAATATCGGACACATCAGGCAAAGATCAAACTGATTCTGAGTGAAAAAAATTATGTAATGGGCCAAGAGTACTGTTGCATGCGTATACGCATTACGCATATCATTACGCAAAGTACGCATTGCATTTCAGAATGCGTATACGCATTTGAATTTCATTACGCAATATTATTACGCATTCTGCCAAAAGCTTGCATATTTTTGCGTAATGCGTATCGGGTCTGAAAAATAGGTACCTTTTCTAGTGTCCTGCAAACAATTTAGTTCAAGTTGTTACCTAATTGTAGTTATTCTTCATGTTTTTAGTGTGAGGTGAGGGTACCAGGAATTTTCTGAGATAATTTGAAGCTTTAACTAAGTTTTGCTTGCCACCATTTAAAAAAGAGGTGTAGTTTTGGGAGGAAAAGAAACCTGTGACAAATGCTTGAATTTAGAGTTTCTATTTCTACACTTTTGGGTGACATAAATTGTGTTGTATGCTCAGGCTATCTGTTTATGTTTCCACTGTATATTTATTATGGTTGAATACTACTAGACTTCATCTTGAAATGAACATTCAAACAAACTTTTCGTTCCTACAAAGCCTCGTTCCTTGTCCCTGAAAGCGCAGGTTGCTTGGCTGTTGAAAACATACGTACTGTACATCATACACATCATGAAAACATTATACATGTAACAGGCTATCCGCCGAAGGATTTAGGGTCTGGCGTCTGAGCCCGAATTTTGGGAGGGGGTTGGGCACTAAGAAACGCTCAAAAATCGCAAAAAATGGCAATTTTAGGCTAAAAATCGTCAAAAATTGCTAATTTGGGCTGAAATACAGCCAAAAGGTGCTGTTTTACAGGCAATTTTGGCAATTTTTGTGTCTGAAATTGCAAAAATCGCAAAAATTTGCTCAAAAAATTTCTTACCAGAAAATCGGAGGGGGGTCGGAAAAATCGTCTTGGAGGGGTCCCAAACGGGGCAGACCGGCAGACCCGTGTTTGTTACATGTATGCTGTAGATACATACTATAATGCAATTCTTTGAGGTCAGGAGTTTATCATAAAGCCTCAAGTAGTCTAAAAAAACATGGATTATAATGTTGCATACCTAAACAGCATACTGTAGAGCAAAAAAAGCTGTTCAGTGAAATTTCTGAATGTTTCTGAGATTACGCATTACGCATACGCAATACGCAAAATACGCATTTCTAATTGGAATGCGTATACGCATACGCATACGCATACGCATTTGAAAAATCCGGTATTAAACAACAGTAGCCAAGGGCCCAAAAATGTGTCAAATTTGGTTTCAACAGGTTAGATATTTGTATTTTGTCACTCATTATTTTTGTATTGAGTACAAGTAAAACATTGGTATTGTTTGAACCAAATCCTGTGCATACATACTCGGGGGGGGGTTACAGACAGGGTTACCGCCAGCTTGACAGGGCTAGCCTCATTTGCATATTGCAGTGATGGAACAGTAAATGCATCGCATTCAGTAAAAATAAATCAGATGAAAGTAATATTGTGATTGTCACGCCAGACTGCTGCGTGCATGCAAAGTTGCCTGACATTCCGTGGAATTGAAATCAAGTTTAGATTGTTTGGTACCGAGCGAACACTTGCACAACGACCATGAGAATTTGTTCCATTTTCCTACTACTCTTAATTGTGCCAACAGATGGTGATTTGAGAGACAAACTAATCAAACAAAACCGGTGTCTACTGAACTTGGTGAGGCGGAGAGAGCAATCGTTCAACCTCAGCGAAGCCACTGACCTGTGTGGCAGCAATGTCTTTTTACAAATCCTTCGCCCTGATGCACAAGATTTCCTGACAACCGGTCAGTTGACCTGGAGATACTTTGAAGCTGTATTTGCATTCAGTTTACTGTTGCTAAGTAAATTTATTTTAAATATAATTAAATTATAATTTACTTACCATATGCCCAGAGAAATATAATTAAATTAAAATTTACTTACCATATCTGAGAGAAATTTAATTTAATTAAAATTTACTTACCACATTTAATTAAATTAAGTACATTAAGTAAATTTAAAATAGGCCTGATTTTGGCGCCTAACACCTTCAGCTTTGCTTCCATGTAAGAAAGGATGCTATAACAGTTATCTAGAATGAAAACTAAACGAGGGTGTCACAGGTTAAGTCCAAAAGATCCAAAAGAGACATAGACAAAGGGAGCTGAGGGTGAGAGGGTTTGCCCGCCTCAAGCTCTGACCTACAGCCTCTCAGGCTACCGCTACCTCCTTCAGGATTTTTGGAAAAATATTATGATAAAAGTGTGCTAGGTTAGGTGTGAATTACTCAGACTAGCTTGTTTCAACCTACTTAAACAAAAAATAAGCCAAAAAACCTTGATTCTAGCGAAAAATCGGACTTTTTTAATTACCATCTCTCAACCCCTATCACCCGCCGCTACACCCTTCAGCCATCCCCTCAGAATTTGAAATTTTATCACCCCTCAGCCGAAATGATAGCCGATATCTGCCAACAGTAATAATGCCAGTTCGTCAGAATTAGAACCTCAACCTCAAGTGGCTTTTCAGTCAGTTTTTGCTTGCATCCACAACAGACAAAGCCTGTGAGTCTGAACATGTGCTATCGCATGGCAAAACTGGCTGAAAAGTACCTAATATCCACTCTTAGCTTGGCGGATAAATTGGAGTAGTTTGTTTTGTGGGAGATTAAGAGAAACAAGCGCAAAGACGAGAGGCGGTGGATGGGCGGGCGGAAAATTGTACTGTAGGTATGGCTTGCCATTGAAAGGTATAGATACCGAAAGCAGACATTCACGCAGCACTTGCATGCTGTTAAAAAGGTTAAGCAATATCTAGATAAGTGTGTAAGTAAATTAAGTATATTTTAAGTAAATTAAGTAAATTATTTTTGGTAAGTATAATTTACAAATTATAATTATAATTAACTTTCCCTATTTTTGTAGAAATTTAATTTAATTATAATTTACTTACCAACTAATTTACTTGTATTAGTAAATTTCTAAAAAATATAATTAAAATTAAAATTATAATTTACTTAGCAACAGTAATTCAGTTCAGTCGCCCAGACTCCGTGCCAGATAGGTCTCTGGGAGTACTGGAATCTGAAGTTTTGGTCCAGTTACTATAGCATCAGATACAATACGCGTCTCTACCTTTTAGAATACTATAACACCTGGTTTCTCAAACTGGAAGCGCTCGTCAAGCCAGTCTACTGTTTGTTTGGCCGTTATTTGGCCATCCCAGTCAGTCTTTTACTAAACACTTTGAATATGAGCATAATGCGCCAGACCATGCGAGGTTTAGAGCCGGGAACTGCGCTTTACATCCACTTGGCTGAGATAGTGACAGATCTTTTGCTCAGCATATTTTTAAGTTTGAAAGATTCGCATTTTCTAGACTCTTTCCTCAGGAAAGTTCGCTGTTGGGCAGGAACATTACAACATCATTTCTGCACCCAGCGACCTTTTCCAAATCCTCAATCAGTTTTTACTGACAAGCCTAATCTATGACCGGCTTGTAGCTATAACCAAACCTTTCCACTACAGAGCAATGAAACACAGGAGGCGCGCATTTAGAATATTTGCATGTTTGACCCTATTTTCTTTGCTGACTACTATGCTGTACGGCTATGTTGCCTATAAACGCAGTAAGATTGCCAGGCGGTTGGGCTTGGAGTTTTTAGGCTTACGTTACAGGATGCTTATTTATTTCAGAATGAGTTTTCAAATCGTTTTGTACAGCACATTGCTAGCCGTTCAGTTTTATCTGGCCTTTATGTACATGCATCATGTGCGCAAAATCTTATTGAAGGGTAGGGATAGTGAGAAGGAAAGGAGAAAACAGGAAAAAGCTAAGCGCAGTCTACTCATAGGCACTGTTCTCCTGAATCTGTTTACTATGAGCCTCTTTCTTCTGTCTTATTGCAAGAACATTGTGTATAGTGTGTTTGGCATGAGTTATCTGCCAGTTCAGTTGGTTGTGCTGTTTGGATTGATGGGTGACGTGTTTGGTCCTGTGGCCGCCTTTCTTAATGGTTCTGGAGCGATTCTGTTCCACATTACCTTTGCAAAGACATACAGAAAAGCCTTCTTTAAGACGTGCTTAGGCAAATTGATTAGCAAAGCTGGTTCAGCCGTGCGATCTCTGCGTCAAAATGCTGATTCTGTTGTATAAACCATAGTGGTTGTGTTGTCTGTACCTAGTAGTTCTTTTTGGTTACGTAGCTGCCTCATAAAATCTTGCTGTCTGGCGTTTTGAACTTTCTGAATCTAACGTTTGTCGCATTCGGAATGGTTTTCAGATCAAATTCAGAGTTTGAATTCTATTTGAAGCGAAAACAACACAATATAGACGTTCAGTCAGGGATGGATATTTTTCCGAAAAACCTCGGCCAGTCACTTTGTCTGCAATGCAAAGTGAATAAAGATTCAACCCACTATGGTTTAAGAATCTTTTCAACACTCTAACACTAGCCAAAGCGCGCACAAGCCAAGTATTTTCAGCAACAAGGTTGGAAATTTTAGTTTGCGGTAGAATTGCCTGTTTTCAGGCATTTCGTGATGAAATAAGCTGAAATTTTAAACAGTAAAATGCGAAGTACTGTATATCCACATATCATATCCAAAAATCAGCCGATTCGGTCCACAACCAAAAAAGTTCTGAGCTTGCGAAACCAGTCGTGATATGTGAATCACCCTGTACATCTCAAACGTCCATTTTTTAACTAAAAAATGACATAAATTAGCTATTTTTAGCTTGAGTTTTTTTCGCCTACTATGTTTTTTCAGACCATTAGGAAAAAACCGGTTTTTTCAAAAAAAAACACCGGGAAAAACACACCTCCCTGGACTCAACTAAATCTTGAAGTCTGGCTCCACCCACAGTAAAAAAATACGCGTCGAACAGATTGCGACTAATTCTGCAAACTGGATGACGGTAAGATCTCAAGGTGTTTTCTGGCAGACGATTTTTACAGGCTAGCCGAAATACGCACAAGTACGTAATATCAAAACCAGTTCTTAATTGGACGTAGTTGGTCTGTATTTTATAATAATTTCACTCAACTTACGACTGCAGTTCCGCTCCCATGTGGGTCCAACTAAATATGTAAACTACCAAAACTTACTACAACAGTCGTCAGTGGCGTATCCAGGGGGGTGTAGGGTGTGTACACCCCCCTTTGCGGTGGAGGTAGGAAGAAAACGTCTGTCAAAACAAACAGGGTGTGCCAAAAAAAACAACCCAGCAGACTTTTTGCTGCAGCAACCGCAATTCTTAACCGATTTGAATAAATCCTTTTTTAAATGAAAGATAAATAAATTCTTGAAAGATTGATGTACCGCTTACTAAGATAGCCAGCTTAGTTCCTGAGATATTTGTCCTCAAAGTCAAACCAGAGATTTTGGCAATGAACAAGAGTGATAAAGAACAACCCAGCAGATTTTTTACATTTGCAACCATGAATGTGAACCGATTTGAATCAATCCTTTTTTCAATGAAAGACTGATAAATTCTTCAAAGATTGGTGCAAATTTTATTGAGATTCACAGCTCACTTCTTAAGATATTTGCCTTCTAAGTCGAAACAGATTTTGGCAAAGAACAAGAGCGATTCCATTGCATTTCATAATAAAGCAGATTCCTACTGCTAGGGCTAATGATATTTTAGTGTTGAAGTAAACCGAGTTTCTGTGTCACCTGTAAAGCCTCCAAGAGCCCTTAGCAGTAGCAGGAATCCGCTTTATTACGAAGCGCAGAATAATAAAAAAATCCCTCTTGTTCACTGCCAAAATCACAGTTTTGATTTTGAAAGCCAATATCTCAGGAACTAAGCAGAGTACATTAATGAAAATTTCAGCAGTCTTTTAAGGATTTATTTATCTTTCATTTAATAAAGGATTCATTCTAATCGGTTGAAATTTGCGGTTGCTACAGCGAAAAATCTGCTGGGTATTTTTTTTGGCACACCCTGTATAAGAAACTAATGAATTATGTACTAAAACTGTCTATTTTGTGCTCAGAATGCCTTCCAAATGCGTTTTGAAGGCCAAATTTCAAAATTTTCTCGTCCTGGTCGGGCAGAAGCCCAACCAGGCCATTATAAACTACTAAAACTTGTAATTCTGTTAATTTTAAGCTCGGAATGCGTTTTAAACGCGTTTTTGAAGGCTAATTTTGCTAAATTTTCTTACCCTGGTTGGGCAGCGGCCCAACCAGGTACTTTCAAAATTTTACACCCTCCTTTCAAAAAATCCTGGATACGCCACTGAGAGTCGTTATACTATTTGGTTCTTGTCTTTCTCTATCTACATACATTGTATTGTATGTGCTTTCGTGTGCCGACAACCTTAAAGGTACGGTATGCTTTGGACGCTAGCTTAAATGCCATCGCCCACGGGGGTTGGGGAGCGGGTCTGGCGCCGGCCCGAGGGACTGAGCCCAAATTTCGGGGGAGGGGGTAGGGTAGTATAGAACGCTCAAACTCGCAAAAGCTAGAAAGTATCGTTTTACAGGCAAATTTAGTGTCTGAAATTGTGGGAAATTCCGAGAATTTGCAGAAAAATCACTTGCCAAAACATCGGAGGAGGTGATAAATCGCCCCTTAGGTCCTCCTACCATTTCAGTTTTTTGCTAACGCTGACCTTAACCACACACTGATGTGTCACCTATTTAATTCTGCCCATGATTATATATTTCGCTTTTCTTTGATTTTATAACGACAAGTAAGACGACACACTGGAAACAATTGTGGTCTATCTGAATCTGGTCATTCCAAAAATCAGCATTTCTCTACCGCAACTACAAAAGTAAATCCAGTTCCAGGCAGACACCAACATGGTAAGCGTGTAGTGTACAGAAACAACAGTAGCGTTTAGGTCCAGCCAAGTGGCATAAAAAGATTAGGCATGTTCATGTGCCGTACTTGTACACGTGTAGTTACTGTCACCACACTGGCAGTGACTCTGACCTTGTTGGCATGGCATCGGCCTCTTCACCAGTCTACCATTATTCAGTTGCCTAGTACCCCAAGCCGAAGTTGGGAGTCCGTGTTACTGAAATACAAAGAAAGCAAGTTTTACTAGGTAATTCTGTGCATTGCACAAGAGCTCGGCATTTCAGCAGAAAAGAAATTGGCATCCGATCTCTATCACCAAGTCAATCTACTGTGCATGGTGGTCAGTCGGCCAAATGCGTCAAGCAACCGTGAGACAATAATAGAAACTTGGGGAAAGCGGTGTCAAACACTTCTCTTCTTCATTGGCGGCGCTGCAGCTCAAGCTAAACAGTTGAACTCGTTTGCCAGTCTAGTAACAGTGCCCATGGAAACGGACATATATGGTCATTTATGGGCTAAGGAAAGACTATCCTTTTCTTACATAGATCGTCATTACCGTGGACAGTTTGACTGGTTCCTGAAAGTTGATGATGACGCATTTGTGGTGATGGAAAACCTGAGACTGTTCCTGCTCACAAAATACCCCAAAAGGCCAGAATATTATGGAGATCGATGCGAACCCCACAAAGGTTTCATATCTGGAGGTGCAGGCTATGCCATGAGCGCTTACAACTTCCAAAAAATGATTGAGAGCCTCAACCACACTGGTTGTCAGAAAAGACATTCCAACGCAGAGGATGTGGAAATAGCCAAATGTCTGCGTCTGGTAGGTTGTTGGCTTAGTGCAAGACTAAAACTGAATGTTTGAGGTTGGCATCAATCCAGTGGATTCTCGCGATAAGTACAATAGACTGCTATTTACGCATTTTCCTCCTCAATTCATCCTCAACTCATCATACCTGACTTGGCTGGAGTCATACCACCACATTCCGATCAAAAAGGTAAAGCTCCATAAAACACAGCTGAAGCTGACTGCAGTTCCAATTTACTATTAGGTTGAGAGCACTTTGTTCAGGGTTTCAAATGTTGTTCTGATAGTTTCGTATCATTTCATTACATTTCACCAGCCCAGATGAAAGCTATGGAGTTTATGATCTACTATCAACATCCATTTAGTAGTCGAGAATCTTGGGTCAGACCAGAGCTTCGAAGATGAAGACTATCTTATGATTTATTGTTCTGAGTGCATGTTGTTTAAATGAACTTTTTTGGGTTTGACACTGGTTGGTAATGGACTTCCAAGTTGGTAATGGGTGTTGCCTAGCAAATAGTTTTTGGAATAAGTACCTTTGACTGTTTTTATAAAGTCAACAAGCAGTACTTTTTACTATTCGGTAGAAATTGTTTTCAGTTTACTGTTTATGGACAATAGAAAGAATGTTCGTTAGTGGTTTCAGCTGTTTCTGCTTAGCTGTAAACCTAGCTGCTTATGTGACTTTAGGCTCGACACAAGGTTTGCCAAATCTTTTCACTGGTCTTGTGCTGTTGCAATATGCAAGTTTATTCTTGCAGATTGCATGAAATCACAATTGAGTGTAACTAATCTAAATGGCAAGCTACTGCCAGAAACTACTGATTCCACAGTGGCTAATGGCGCAACTATAAGACTGCAATGTCAGCCTGGTTTCTCAGCGATTGACAGTACAAAACACAAAAGCAAATGCACAAATGGACTTTGGACTAGTTCCTTGACAAAATGTGCTCCCACAGGTAATACTAAACTTTGGGTATCAATATTCTTTTACCTACTTAATAGTAAATGGCTGAACTCTTTAGGCTGTAAAAGATCGAGCTTACCCTATAGTACAGCTTTGTTTTCACAAGATGGAGTAATTTTCCTGAACAGTGAAATCCTGCCGCACAACACAAAAGCTATTGTCCACTGTGGTCCTGGGGACTTCGATCCAAATTTGTATTATGAAACCGACAAATTCAACTGTATCAACAACTACCCACAAACCAATCAAACCTTGTGTCAACGCTTTCCCAAATTTGCCGCCGCCAAAAGTCATTTCGTATGTCACTACGGAATTTGGGTTGGACGATTTTCTGCAGAAATAAACTGTGTTGCCCAGACAGGTACATGTAGGTACTGAATTGGTTTGATGACACGTATTGTTACTTTGCAACGACCTACAGATTTTGAGCAATGGTGTGCATCGATCTCAAATGATGCTGACAAAACCACCAGTATGTTCAGAGGTCGCTGCATAGTCTTTGTAGCAGCTGTTGGCATCACCGCAAGTTCAGCAAAGTCATCATGCAACAGTTTTGGAGCATCTGGTTTTCGTTCCTGACATGGCCACTAACAACCACTTGAAGGGCATGCTGCCTGTCAGTCTGCTTTACTTTCTTTCACCTTTCTTTCGTAGACTGTATTGTACTTCAGACAACAGATTTGGGACGTATTGGAATTGAACACGATGGCAGAGCAACCATAAAGCAGGGATGGTTTTGGGTGAAATCGGACACAGAAAAATGGAGTGCAGATGGCAATTTACAGTCAGGCACTTAACGCCGTTTATGGTACCGACACCATATAAGGTGCCGGTACCATATATGGTACCGGTACCGAGGGTAGTGGTACCATATATGGTACCGGCACCATATATGGTACCGTCACCATATATGGTACCGGTACCATATATGGTACCCCCACGTTCGGGGCCTGTGGTGGCACCATATATGGTACCGGCACCATATACGGTGACGGTACCATATATGGTGCCGGTACCATATATGGTACCGGTACCATATATGGTACCACCACTCCACTTACTCGAAGAGGTACCATATTTAGTGCCGGTACCATATATGGTACCACCACTCTCGGGGACTGTGGTGGTACCATATATGGTACCGGTACCATATATGGTGCCGGCACCTTATATGGTGCCGGTACCATATATGGTACCGGCACCATATATGGTACCCCTACCTTCGAGCACTGTGGTGGTACCATATATGGTGCCGGTACCATATAAGGTGCCGGTACCATATAAGGTGCCGGTACCATATATGGTACCGGTACCATATATGGTACCCCTACGTTGAGGCCAATTTCGCACTTGATTTTCTGTCATTAAACTCAATTTTCTCGTAAACGCAAGCTGATAGGCAAACGTTCCACTAACCAAAATGTAGAGCAATGATAGCTCTACGAAATTCTGCAATAAAATATGCCACTATAGGGGTTGCAAAAGAGTTAGAGCGCCAAAAGTGGCTGAAGAGTATTTTAAGAACCCGAATTTTTACATGAAAGAAAGGTGAAAAAGTTAGGCATGGGCATGGGTGGTTGGTACATGCATTCGATCAACCGAATCTGTTTTTTTCGTAAGACAATGTAAGAGGCCAACCATAAACTACAAAGTTCAGAGAAGGGTGGGGAAGTTGGTTGAGCGCCGGAAAAGATCGCAGGGTTGTGAGTTGGAATCGAAAAGAAAACGTCTCCAAAAACGTTCAGAATCGTCTGTAAATAAATTTAACACCTTTCATTTTTTTTGAGCTACAAAAGTTTACTGTACTAGACACTTCAGTCATGACTGAAGAGTCCTCAGCCCTCTGAAAATGGGCATGCTTGACTATGTACGGGACCAAAAATTCCCAAATTGAATTTATCGCTTACTAATCGAAATTCAGACTTAAAACATGCCTAACTTTTTCACCTTTCTTTCGTTTAAAAATTGAGTTTAATGACAGAAAATCAAGTGCCTCAAGGTAGGGGTACCATATATGGTACCGGTACCATATATGGTACCGGCACCATATATGGTACCGGCACCTTATATGGTACCGGCACCATATATGGTGCCACCACAGGCCCCGAACGTGGGGGTACCATATATGGTGCCGGTACCATATACGGTACCACTACCCTCGGTACAGGTACCATATATGGTACCACCACAGTGCTCGAAGGTAGGGGTACCATATATGGTGCCGGTACCATATATGGTACCGGCACCATATATGGCGCCGGCTCCAACTAGGGTACGGGTACAATATATGGTACCACCACAGTCCCCGAGCGTGGTGGTACCATATATGGTACCGGCACTAAATATGGTACCTCTTCGAATAAGTGGAGTGGTGGTACCATATATGGTACCGGTACCATATATGGTACCGGCACCATATATGGTACCGTCACCATATATGGTGCCGGTACCATATATGGTGCCACCACAGGCCCCGAACGTGGGGGTACCATATATGGTACCGGTACCATATATGGTGACGGTACCATATATGGTGCCGGTACCATATATGGTACCACTACCCTCGGTACCGGTACCATATATGGTACCGGCACCTTATATGGTGTCGGTACCATAAACGGCGTTAAGTGCCTGACTGATTTAGCAGCTTGGGATGTGAACGACAGTGAGCCAGATAATCCGGTCTCGAATAGCTGTGGGGCTGTCTCACCTAGACCGGGATGGAATGGCATAAGTGATATCAAGTGTAACTCATTCAATGGTTATCTCTGCGAGTACTGTAAGTCACTGACAATGTACATGTATACTATTTGGATAATCAGAAACATTTTCTATTTAGCCAACCCAGCAAAGTTTCAGTTCCAGACTGGGCCGACAAACAAGATCCCGCCGACTGAAATGACAGTGGTGAACCTGTCAGCAATAACAGAGAGTCAGTGCATGGCAAAGTGTGGCCAACATGCAATTTGTAATGGCTTTGCTTTCCATGCAGGCACAGGAAACTGTTTGCTCAGCTCGTTGCCTTTTGCTTCTATCGCTTCTCCAGTCAGTTCTGCTGATTATGTCAGTTTCGATCGGATCTGATCTTCAGACTTATTCTAACTGTTGTACTAATAGGCTGTGTAGGTGTGTCCTTTATGCGTGCATGCAATTTGTAATGGCTTTGATTTCCATGCAGGCACAGGAAACTGTTTGCTCAGCTCGTTGCCTTTTGCTTCTATAGCTTCTCCAGTCAGTTCTGCTGATTATGTCAGTTTCGATGGGATCTGATCTTCAAACTTATTCCAACTGTTGTACTAATAAGCTGTGTAGGCGTGCTCTTTATGCGTGCATGCAATTTGTAATGGCTTTGCTTTCCATGCAGGCACAGGGAACTGTTTGCTCAGCTCGTTGCCTTTTGCTTCTATCGCTTCTCCTGTCAGTTCTGCTGATTATGTCAGTTTCGATGGGATCTGATCTTCAAACTTATTCCAACTGTTGTACTAATAAGCTGTGTAGGCGTGCTCTTTATGCGTGCATGCAATTTGTAATGGCTTTGCTTTCCATGCAGGCACAGGGAACTGTTTGCTCAGCTCGTTGCCTTTTGCTTCTATCGCTTCTCCTGTCAGTTCTGCTGATTATGTCAGTTTCGATGGGATCTGATCTTCAAACTTATTCCAACTGTTGTACTAATAAGCTGTGTAGGCGTGCCCTTTATGCGTGCATGCAATTTGTAATGGCTTTGCTTTCCATGCAGGTACAGGAAACTGTTTGCTCAGCTCGTTGGCTTTTCGCTTCTATAGCTTCTCCAGCCAGTTCTGCTGATTATGTCAGTTTTGATGGGATCTGATCTTCAAACTTATTCCAACTGTTGTACTAATAAGCTGTGTAGGCGTGCCCTTCATGCGTGTGCAGAATGTTATGGAACCGGTCAGTGTCGCTCTGTCTCCTATCTCCTACTCTGACCAGAGATTTCTAGAATGTTCCATGGCCAAGTATACATGTAACCAGCCTGCTCTGTAGTGGTCTCTGTGTGCTCTCTCGTATGCTTACTCGGATTCAAGCTTTTTCTTATTGTCTTCTTGTCTCCCTGTCTAGTGACTCATATCTCGTGAGGCACTCCCGTCTCTGATTACTTGTTGCTATTTCTGGTTGTTGTTATTGGGCGATTGTTGCCAATAAACCCTTTGTTTGGAATCCTGTTATATCACCTCTCACTTGGCCAATGAATACAACACTAACGCCTATTTTCTTTATTTTAATCATTGTGTGTTAGTTGTTCGTTTGTTCCTGTTGTTCCAGTGTGTGCTGTTCGTAAATACGCCCCATGTTGGCAAGCAAACAGGAAAATAACACTATATACGTAACGGTCAACAAAAAGCTGATTTTAGTACCTCCAGTTTGGAGCGTCGATTCTACTGTAGGTTGCGCAGACGATTACAAGATATTCAACTGATCTGGTAGTTCAACAGTTACAGTAGTAAAGCACTACAAAATATGCGCGTGTACTATAGCTTGACTGCAAGCAAGCACTCACTGCACAAAACAATAGTCATTCTCAGCCATTTTGCAATTCTTCGGGTTACGTAAACACAGCAGAGCCAACGACACCTGAGCTTCGGCCATTAGACGGCAAGAAGAGGGCGTTTTACCTTGATGCATCAGACACACAAGACTATGGAGGGAACTCGAATCTTCAGCGAACACTTGAGCCTTCAGGAAGCTGTCTCCCTCGAACAGAACCCACGGCACCCATTTATGACCGTCTGGTTTAACTTCAGCTGTTCGGTGAGCAGCCATCAGCTGCAGTTGGTCCCCCATTTTGCCGTTGGCGCAGGCCCTAACGTGAACTGGTTAATTGATTTGGAATGGTTTGCACCGCTTACTTTATTTTAGCCTGAATATCAGGTTTGACGGCCAGTTTACTGTAACAAAGTTGTTTGGCTTGCACTGCCGATTCTTCAATATTTTCTTCGAAACATCGGATGAAAGGATAGGCCGGTTGGATGTAGTGGATCACGCAGCTCTCAAACTTGTTCAAGACGCATTCCTGCGTTCCATGCTGACACCAAATTGTGCCGTTCTTAAAAAAATTGAAGGTGTTTTGTTTTAGAAGAGCTGTACTAGTTACCTTCAAAATTTTGGCATTTCCGAAAGGTACCAGCTCAAGTTGAATCTCGGCGGGTTTGAAGGCGGCATAAACTGAAGGAAACGTCTCTGTGATGAAGCGGCGACATCCGCCGCACAAAGCTTCGTAGAATAAAGTCAGCTTTACTGGCTTGTTCGATTGCGTTTGTTTATAGGATTGACATGCTTCCTTCACTCCGCACTCTTCTGCCACCGAATCGTGCAAACACCAGAAAGCAGGGGGCACTTTACAACTATGAGCAGCTACAACAAGTAGTGAGATTGCAAAAGATCATAAATTCTAGCCCTACCTGTAAAAGAGATAAACAAAGTTGTGAGCTTAACAAACGAGAACATGGTCCTGTGGTGCTGATCTGGGCAATGTTAGTAAGGTTAGAACGGCTGTTAAACTTTTGAAGGCCGTGTCAGACATGCAAGGCAGGCCGGAAAAACGATCCGATCTGTAACTGAGATAACATTCTGTTTACGTTTGTTTTGAAAAGTACAAGCAAAGCCTACATGAAAAAAGATGTCTACCGCGATGCCATTTTTCCGGCCCGATTTTCTAGCAAATAACATTTTCAGCGAACTTTCAATTTTTATTATTTCACACGCCATACTACGCTAAAATCGACCATAAAACAGCAGTTTTTAACTATACAATACAGCAGTATTTCAGACATAATTAGAGATCTTTTACGACTATTAGCCGAAAATTGCGGTTTTTGAGCGTTTTTTAGTACCCTACTAACCCTACCTTTTAATTTTTTAAGTTTTAGTTTAACGCTCCCTCCCTTAGACCTATTTTGTAGTGACTACTAACTACTAACCACTAACTACTAATTCTTGGGGTTTTATGACGTCAGTAGTCAGCAAATTCTGGAATTTATTTGGTCATATCATGCACATTAGCCATTTATAAATGGAACGTTCTGTGCGTTTTTGTTAACTGAGCTTTTTCACTGGTTTTGACAACTTTTTTGTGCCATTGAAAAGCAGTTTTCTGTTATCTTTTGAAATATTTATTCAATTTCAACAAAGTTTGCAAAAAAAGCAATACATTTTTCTTTGTTTTAGGGAAACAAAATATAGAGTTTAATAGTAGCTAGTATATTAACGAAAATACGTCTCTTGAAGCTGTAAACAAAAAACCGTCTATTCTGAACCTAATCCTAAATTTAAAACTTCCGCAGATTAAATAACACACATTTTTGCCATCACACCAATCAGAAAATAGATGTTAACTTTAAAAATTTCACCACTCTTTTGTTTTTTTTTACTATTTTAGACTTTCAACCTTCTTGTTTTGCCTTAAAAACCTGAAATTTTGGCGACTTTATTTAAAATTTTGCTGACTACAAACTGACCACTAACTACGACTACATATTCAAAATCGAGATTTTTTGAGACTACTAACTAAGACTACATATTATTTTTGGGGATTTTTAGAGACTACTAACTACGACTACTATTTAAAATTTGGAAAAGAAATAGGTCTGCTCCCTCCCCTATCGGCACATGACCTGTTCTGTTACAATACTATTTGAAACACAGGCAGAACTGAACTTTGGAATCTGAGCTATGAAACAGCTGAATGAAAGTTCAGCTGACCTCTATAAAAATCATTTCTGATTCTGGTCCCGTCCTATTATGCGATGAGATTAATTTATTTTTCTCTTTGGCTAGAAGGCCCGCCTGATCTGATACTGATTGGAACAGATAACAAACGTCAGCGTAGTGTACAGAAACAGTACAGAAAACGGAGTGCCATGTTGTCTGTCACCAGTTTTTAGTGAGTCACTGAATATTGACTTCTAAAGCATTTACGAGTTTAGCTTATCTGTCAAGAACAATAGAATAATAAACAGCGCATCTAGTGCTAGTCATCAGTCGGTAAACGCATGGACGTTTGTACTGTGCGTAGGTATAAACGAAATGAGTGTGTCAGCCGAACGACAAGTATCCAATTTTCGTGTGAGGTACCAACACGAACCGAACTTTTCCATCACAGAACTAAACGATCTACCCGATGAGGCTGTCGAACAGTACAGACATGCCACCCTCACCGCTATGGACTCCTTACCAGCATCTTCCATGTGGTCAGTGTAGATTTTTGGGTGGGCTTATTTCAACTATTTTGAGTTTTGGGCAAAACTGACTTTTAGGGGTCCCTAACAAAAATTTCAATTTTATCTACCGTATTCAGTTGACTCCTAAGCCTAAGCCTAAGCCGAGTTTTGTTTAGGTACGCAGTGGTGGTGTTCGTGTGTGCGGTGGTGACGTTGGTGGCGCAGTTTGTGCCCTATTTCACCTACTATTTCGACGACAACGTCTATGTTCCTGATTTTCGCACCCGCAGTCACTACGGAGACACGCTGATGACTCTCCTGCTCTTCCTCACCTCTTCTGCCCAGTGCTTCGGCAGCGCACAACCATTCCTACTGATCGTTTTGTTGGAGAACGTCATTGCTGTACGCACTGATTTAGTACCGTCTTTATAATAACAGATCATCCGCCGAAAGCGGCTATGTACTAAATCTGTTAACTGCTATTAATTCTATGCAGTGTTGGCCTCAAAAAACACCATCTGGCCTTTCTTCGAGTTTTGAGAATAATTCTTAACTCCTTCCATTTCGTCAATTTTGCATCGAATTAAAAGATTTTTGGAACGATTATTGTTCGCTTAGGTTTATTGTGGCAAAATCTTAGCCGCTAGCCTTTCGTTGCTCTGACTTATTGTCTATCTGAAAGGAGGTGACCACAATTTTCAAAGTAGGGTTGAACGAAATAGTGGTATCTTGGATTAGAACGCCTCTACTATATAGATAACGCTACAAACATCCAAATAGGGTCATAGACGTGCTTTATGTTCAGAGTATAGCACCCATAATTTTAACAATGCAAATTTTTCACCTTCACTAACAGTACAATAACATATTTTAGAGGTCAGCTAGAAAGTTGACCTCTTCAGAGTTTTAACTCACTATATACTACAGGGTCCGCCAAAAAAAACAACCCAGCAGATTTTTTGCTGTATCAACCGCAAATCTCAACCGATTTGAATGAATCCTTTTTTAAACGAAAGATATATAAATTCTTGAAAGATTGATGTAACGTTTATTAAGATAGCGTGCTTGATTCCTGAGATATTTATCCTCGAAGTCAAAACAGAGATTTTGGCAATGAACAAGAGTGATAAAGAACAACCCAGCAGATTTTTTACTTTTGCAACCTTGAATCTCAGCTCAACCGATTTGAATGAGTCCTTTTTTGAATGAAAGATTGGTGCAATTTTTATTGAGATTCACAGTTTAGTTCTTTAGATATTTGTCCTCTAAGTCGAAACAGATTTTGGCAAAGAACAAGAGCGATTCCGTTGCATTTCATAATAAATCAGATTCCTACTGCTGGAGCTAATGATACTTTAGTGCCGAGTTTCTGTATCACCAGTAAAGCCACCAATAGCCCTTAGCAGTAGCAGGAATCCGTTTTATTACGAAGTGCAGAATAATAAAAAATTCCTCTTGTTCACTGCCAAAATCACTGTTTTTATTTTGAGAGCCAATATCTCAGGAACTAAGCAGAGTACATTAATGAAAATTTCAGCAATCTTTTAAGGATTTATTTATCTTTCATCTAAAAAGGAGTCATTCAAATCGGTTGAGATTTGCGGTTGCTACAGCGAAAAATCTGCTGGGTTGTATTTTTTTGGCGGACCCTGTATATTTCCTGTTTGTATAATTTACAAATATATAAAAATTATGCAATATAAAATTTTGTTTACGCATATATTTGTCCACGTTAAGGTGGGTTTATACTTTGTCCGCTGTCCGCGCGCGGACACAGATGTTGTCAGCGCGCGGACACGTCAGCGCGCGGACACCCTCCGCCATGTCCGCGCGGACAGGTGTCCGCTTGTGTCCGCGTAGTGTCAGCGGCGGACAAAATGTTTTTTGAAAATAGTAAAAAAAGAAAAAAATAATTGAATTTAATTGAACATGCGTTTTGTTCAAACCTGATGTCTACACTGCTTTGTTAGACATAAATTTATCAAGTTTACTCCAAATTCCAAAGACTTACGATTAAGCGCTACTTTACTAAATGGTGTAAAATTTGGAAGGTACAAAAGCCATATATGCAGACGTTGACTGGAGGCGAGGGTTCCTGTCTGATGAAAATGCAGTAAGAGACACGATTTTATACATGCAGATGAAGAACTATGCACAATTTATCACATGCGTAAGTACGTAGAAGTCAACAACAGCATAAGAAAGTCTTTCTACGCATAATATATAAATACGTATATTTTATAATTATTTCCTGCACAAAAATCTGCTAAAAATTGTTAGAGATCGTAGAGTCGGCCTGAAGGGGTATAAACCTGCCGAGCCGATGCCTATACGCACCACCCCTCAATCTTCGATCGCTCTTAACTCTTGCCAGTCAGCGCATACCCCCTACGGCCACTCGCACCCCCCAAACTTTGGTGACACACTGTATTTTCGGAAACCAAATTTGCAGAACTTTCTCGACATTTTTGGTTAGTAGCAATTGTCATTTCGGTGACTCTTTTTAGCATGCATGTAACAAGGGGTCCCAGGGTCTGCACCCCACCCAATTTAGGTCCCAGACCCCCTGATCCGGGACCCTCCCCCTGAAACCATTTTTCCGACCCGCTTCCAATTTTTTTTAGATTTGGATTTCTTAGACTCTTAATTTTTTTTAGAGTTTCAGGCACAAAAAGTGCTAAAATCCGCTGTAAAACAGCAGTTTTTAGCTGTAATTGAGCCCAAATTAGAGATTAGATTTTTGAGAATTTTTATAGCTGAAAAACTGCGATTTTTGAGCGTTTTTCGGGCCCAACCGCCCTAGAATTTGGGCTTCAGACCCCCAACCCACTCTTGCTTCGGTGGATGACCTGATGTATGTATGTGTTTTAGTCAACACTTCCATACATTGGCCGGGGGTTAGGAGGTTAATCCCCTCGCCGACCATAGACCCCTCGTCGGTAGGCTCTACCACCAAACCACTCAGACCCCCTCAACTGCCCATACGCGAATGGCCATACCCCAACGGCCCATACCCCCTCCGAAATTTTGGGAAAGCGAATTAAAAACCCTCTAACCCCTCGCCAAAAAGCCCTGAATTTGTTCCGGCCAATGTACAATATGGACGTTTGCCAGCCAGCCCATACCCCTACGGCCGTCCCGCCAAATTGCAATCATTTTTAGAAGTGACTTGATATCCATTCTACCACCTTCCAGAAAACGCAGGGCCTTTTTTCCGGCCCATCTATCACATATATACTACTACGAAACTGTCAATAATCACGCTGTCGATTAGGCTCATGTTGTCAAAGGTGTCTGCAACAGTCAGAGAATGGGTTAGAAGCTTTCACAATTTTAAATTGGTGCAGCCGCTGAAGAAACTTGCCATGATTTCAGTTTGATCGATAGGCCAAACATACAGTACGTACAATGTTCTTACACCGTCTCTTTTTTGTTGTTTTTCTCTTAATTTCACCTAATCCTAACAGCTCGGCAACCTCAGCATCAAACGTGATAAAATTGTGAACTCAGACTCACAATATAACAAGTTCAAACCGCACTAATAGCGACGCGGACAAAGTGTCAGTTGAAATTTTTCAACTCTCTCGGCGGACAGAAGCGGACACGCGCTGACACCGATTTTGTGTCCGCGCGGGCATGTCCGCGCGGACAAAGTATAAACTGTCTGGCGGACACTCGTGTCCGCTCCGCCAAAGTATAAACTGTCTGGCGGACACTCGTGTCCGCTCCGCCAAAGTATAAACTGCTGCGCGGACAACCTGTCCGCTTGTGTCCGTTTTGTCCGCGCGGACGAAGTATAAACCCACCTTTAGACAAACCATTTTACCTTCAGGTAGATCTTCCATGGCAGTTGACTTTGGTGATGACTAGTTCAAAAGACGTTTCTTGTCTGACCGGTTGCGGTACTCCTCCCGACAGCGCCCTCAGAGCCACTTTACACTTGACTCTGAGTACAGTCAGACTGATTACCGATATCGTCCTCATAACAACCACCTTTCTGGAGCTGAAACGCGCTCAAGGCAGGCTCTTCCTGCATCTCCGCACCACTTTGCCTGTAAGAGTTTAGCTGAAATCTAAAAACAAACGCACATTACATATATTTTAGGGTCGGACCGTGCTCTTATTCTTCCTTTGCGGTCTAAACGCCTTTATCAACCAAGTTCCCACTCTGGTGGCGGTATTTCTCAGCGAATATTTCTACTCAGGCTGCGAGCAAAACATGAGTCTGATGAACGAATTGGAAAGAGATCCGCTCAGCTCATATTTCTACTCGATTTTCCTGCTTCTCATCGCTGGAATCACCAGTAGAGTGCAGTCAAAAGTGCTGGCCTTGTTAGCTGTGATTAGCACCTGCTCTATTGCTCTATTTGGCCAGTTGACCGCTTGTTTGGACGCAGCCTTTTCGGCGCATAGAGTGAATGGGTCGTGTCAGACCGGTTTTCACGAGTTTTCGGCCGTTTTTTACGGCTTCGTCATGATAGCTAGTCAGGTGTTGGCTTGGCTCCTGTGGGACCAGTATAAGAGGCTGTCAAAGCAACTCAAAGATGACACATATAACAGTTGATTGGATACCTTTGACTGCGTTTCCTTTACCCTTCGTCTGAACGGCTGAATAAAAGTTTGTCAATTTAGCCTTTAAAAACTGGTTTCAGAGGCATTCTGTAGGAAATTATCGGTTTTAGTACATAATCTAAAGGTTTTTGCAACTTTTGACCAGAGCAGTGTATTTTTGAAAATTTGAAACTAGGTAAAGTTCTCAGCTAATAAACTAGGTGAAGTACATGTAATACTAGGCAAAGCCCAGAAAAACTACATATGTTTGTAGATAAATACTAGGTAAACCTAAAACGTTCAAAATCAAGTCAAAACCCGATTTTTCATATTCAATACAACAAATGAAGTTAGAGGAGTCATAATTCACGAAATCTGTCACATTTTAAATAAATTTTTGGATTTTAAAGTGCATTTCAAAAATAAGCGAATTTTTAGTTTTTTTGCGAATAACTCCTTAAGGGAGCGCTTTTTGCTTCATAGCCAAAGTTGTTGAGGGGCCTGAGCCCTGTACTATAACATAACCTAATCTGCGCAAGTTCCCTGGTAATGCTAATTTGCGCAACAGAAAAAAAAACAGCTTTTTATGTAGTTGGGATGAACGCGAGTTTTTCAGCGAATTAGAATCTACAGACCTTGGGGGTTTCAAAAATGTGTTTATGTTGAGCTTAGGCCCAAGGGCCACTTTTTAGAGTAGGGAACAAGGGTGTTCAAGGTCCAGGACTCTGTTTCTGACATAGCCATGAACGCTGGATTGCTGTATTTTGAAGTCCCGACGCGAAGATTGTTATTTTTGGCTATTTTGGTATTTCTGATTTTTTTGGAAACGCTGCATGTAAGTGTATGTATGTATATGGTATCAGCTGAGGTCTCGATCGAAGGGATACCGTATATGGTACTAGTTGGGGTTGAACCGGAACCACATATGGTATTGCCACGATTACCGATACCATACGTATGTCGTCATTTGCGTGATTGAAAAAAGAGAAAACACCGTCTGGCTACGCCGCTGGTTTCATATATTTCGGAATTTCACAAAAATAGACGCATTTGAATAAAATATGCATAGCTAAGCGCCTGCAGGTGCAACGCATTCTATTTTACTGATTGCGTCTACAAAGCCGGTTGATCCAATGCGGCTGTCTGTCCTAGTGACGGTAATTTTGTTAAGCCAGGTAACAGAACTTTTTGCCTCTTAAAAGTGAAGTGACGGATTAAATATAAATAACCTTAGCTGTGTGTGCAGTGGATTACGGCTTACCAGTGCTACCTTGGCAGATGGGTGAACGGCAGACGACCTCGACGTACCTGTCGTTCCAGCTATGGTTGCGTGACTCGTTATGGAGACAAGAAGCATCCATTCTCATCTAACTGTTTGCGCACGGCTCAGGCCTCTTTCTTTGCTTGCACCGGACAAAACAGGTGCAAGTACGATGGAAAGACAGCCAGATGCTGCTGTAGGAGACCGAGATGCCGAAGACACTGATATAAATTAGTGAATGGAATTTGAATTGAAAATGAAGTTGAATAAATGTTTGCTAAATTCTACGAATTGATTTATGTAGAGTGTCTCAAATTTGCTACGCATAGCGTTACTAGCAGAAGCTATTACATTTGGAATAGTACCCCACATAGAATCAAATCACGCTTACAGCCATAAATGTGATTGGAAAATGCTAGTGAAAAACGTGATTGGCCAGCCACATGTCAAACACGCTTTTTTGTCAGACAATGCACAGTGCTGCATGCTGCGCGTGATTGGCCAGTCACAGCAAATCACGCTTTTTGTAAAATATCAGTGAATGCAAAAAGCATTCACTGTGCGTGATTACCATTTTTTAAGCACGCATTAATGTGCCTATGACCAGACACGAAAAAGATTCTGCCTCTAAGAGATATGAGTGGACGGAATTAAACAAAATTTCGCAGAAACGTAGTGCTTGTGGTAAGTTCTGCCTGCCTGCCAAATTCTAGCTGTTGCTTAAAAGATCAGTTTCACCGTTAGCTGAAGATATTTTTTCATTTTAATTCATTTTCAAGCGTTAATGTGGCTAAATAGGATTGGCTAAATCCATACGATTGAGCTCTGTAAAGCTGATAAAGAAAGAGCAGTACACTAGGCGGAACTGGCTAAAAAGGAAGCGTTTGAGTTCTGCAAGCGATAAGGCTATCGCCAAAGAAATCGGTGCGGTGTCCTACAGCGCAGACTGCAGTTTAACTTGGCACAGTTTGTTGAATCTTGAAAGTTGTTCTTTTGCGAGGTTGTCGACAGCAACTGTTGCAAACGCTGAACTGGATGACCCCGATCGTCTCGTGCTGCTTGTTAGTGTTTTTTGGAACAGAAACATCAAACGATCAATTTTCAGATCAATTGTTAGTATTTTTAGGAACAGAAACATCACAACGATCAGTTTTCAGATCAATTGTTAGTATTTTTAGGAACAGAAACATCACCACAACGATCAGTTTTCAGATCGAATCCTCTGGTCTGATGAAAAATTCAGTTCAAGCTGAATGGAAAATCTGTGACTTCACGTTGTTTGCGCAAACGCTATGTCTTTCAATAAATGGATATTGCCCAAAATTGGCAGGCATATAAGTTACCCTTGACACTATGTTTGTGCAGAGTTGACATAGTAGCGCGCCACTGACAATCAAAGGTGGGACACTTAGTGTGGACACTCTGTACTTATACGTGCATTTTACCTCATATATAAACTCACCGGCATCTAGAGAGCACTTGATTACTGGTTCTAAAGCAATTTAAGTGAACTAGAGGACCCCAGACGACCGAAAGCCAGTGGCAAGGCAAGTTCAGGTATGTGAATTGAATATAGAGTTATATTTACAACTCAAGCTTTAAAAATAGATAGATTTGCGAAGTGGAAATCTGTTCGTGTTCATAATTTGTAAATGAATTGCGATCGTTTTTCGTAACGTTTTTTGTTTGGTTTCACGCATTTTACATGCCACAACTGCCAATTTACTGCAGACAAACAAACTGTTGAAACCAAAAATAAGCCCATTGGCGTTGTACGGTGTTCAATGAAGATTCTTGCGTAATGTTCTACGCAAACACTTAGACAGCTGTTGTGTGGATGGAAGTACGCAAGCAATGCAGTGCACAGCTGTTGCTCCATTGAAATTGCACATGCAAATCAATGCCTAAGTATTTTGAGCACACTACACAGTGGTATCAGGTAAGGACACTATAAATTTGTCTCATTCTGCTGTCTATAGACAGATGCCACCCACACCCCCCCGACTTGGGTCAAAGGCCCCACAGACTCTCAGTTCCCTGCGACGATTCCCACCATTTTTCTCAAAAGTGAGTCTTGGAGTAATCTGTTGCAAATATTTTAAGCTTCAGACACTGGATTGCCCAAATTGCTTGCTAAACAACGGTTCTTAGTACAGTTGGTAGGTATACCTGAACCTGAACCTGAAACCTGGGTATTAACCTGAAAATTGTGAACCTGAACCTGAACCTGAACCTACTTGAAAATAAAAGTACTTACCTGACACCTACTAGGTCGGTACCTACTTTTCAGGTTTTTCTTGTCTTAAACTTCCCGGTACAACTAGCACGTACTGTCAACTTTTGCAATTGGTTAGATCAGATATTGCTTGACGCTCTACAGTTTTGTTCCAAAAATGGTGTGCGTGAAGCGTCTAATGCACATTATCTCCACCTACGTGTACTGTAACTAAAAAATGAAGGCGATTAAAAGCCCCCATCCGGAAATTGCCTTTATGAAAGCTTGTCGTCCTCTATGCCTAAGCCTAAGCTTTAGTTTGTTTGTTGAACGTAAGCTTAAACGTCAGCTAGTAGAACTTATGTAAGCCTGAGCCTTAACTTAATACCGGAACTCAGAGTTTGAAATGAACCAGTGGCGTATCCAGGATTTTGGAAAGGGGAGGGGGTGTAAAATTTTGAAAGTGCCTGGTTGAGCCGCTGCCCAACCAGGGTAAGAAAATTTAGCAAAATTAGCCTTCAAAAACGCGCTTAAAACGCATTCCGAGCTTAAAATTAACAGAAATTTCAAGTTTTAGTAGTTTATAATGGCCTGGCTGGGCTTCTGCCCGACCAGGGCGAGAAAATTTTGAAAATTTTGCCTTCAAAAACGCATTTAGAAGGCATTCTGAGCACAAAATAGACAGTTTTAGTACATAATTCATTAGTTTCTTATATTTTTGACAGACTTTTTTCTTCCTACCTCCACCGCAAAGGGGGGTGTACACCCTACCTACACCCCCCTGGATACGCCACTGAAATGAACGTGCGTGGAGTGCGTGCGGGTTTCCTACTACAATGGCAATTGGTCCGTCATACCGCAAAAAGCGGGCGGGCACAAATCGCCTCCCGAAGAAGTTGGAAAGTTCTAAAATGTAAAATATAAAAAATGGAAAATGCTTCTCAACAATTTGGAAATTAGGAAAACATGCACAAGAACCAACATCACCATCGCCGAAAATTTGTGTCTTTATTTGAAAGTACCTGAACCTGAACCTGACACCTGGGTACTTTTGAAAAATGTACCTGAACCTGAACCTGAACCTGAAATTGGATTTTCGAGATACCTGAACCTGGACTTACCTGAAATTTGGTGGTACCTACCAGCTGTAGTTCTTAGCTGTAATTCAGTCCAAAGTAGCGCTTGTTTAGATTTACAATTGCGCTTTTGAGCGTTTGTAGTACTCTCCCAACGTACACCCGGCAATTTGAGCTGAGAGCCTCAGCAAGGGATTATTTAAATTTAAATGTATGGGTTGAAACCAGCTCTAATTCTTTCAGATCATCTGATCAAGAATGTGGTTGACTAAGTTTTGTCTTCTGCTTTTGGCTGCACAGGTACAGTACATATCACATACGTACTTGTAGTGGCTTTTGCAGTATGAAACTAGTCCGGTTGCAGGCAGCAGCACATTTCCAGCTGTTCAAGTGCTCCGATTCGCCACAACATTCCGGATACTGCATGGCAAGGGCCGCCTGCTGGTCGGGTTACAACAGAAATGGAGTGCATGTCTTGAATGGCTGTGCCAACAGCCACGGAGTTGTAGCGTTGATTTGCGAAAACAGCCACATTCCTACAGGGCATCGTAGGTGTAAGACGTACAGGAATGGAGACACCTACTGCTGTTGCAGAAGCGGGCCCGTCTGCTAGCCAGTTTATTATTGATTCTGCGTCCGTAGTAGCTCGGCAATAAACTGTTCAATTGTTTTCATTTCTCTCCTTTTCTTTCGATTTAGTAGCCTTCCTATATGTGTGCAACATGTGCAAAACGATTATATGTCGCCAGAAACTCGACAAAACAAGCGTGGAAATTTTGCCATCCACCCACGGCATTCCATTCATTTTCTGGCTTTCCGATATGTTCGATCCGGCATTCCGATAGGTTGTTTTCAGATTGTCTTGGTTTACATAGTGCAGCAAACTGATAGACTGAAAGTTATTTTTTTGAATCATTTCAACTGCAAAACCGTCATCTGAACATCTAAAACAAATAATTTTGATGCCGACTGGTTGAAAACGCGTTTCCGAGGGTCTGAAACAGCTTTCCAATAGGTCTGAAACAGCTTTCCAATAGGTCTGAAACAGCTTTTCGATGTGTTTACCATCATTTTTTGCTTTCCGACTGGTTGGCCAGCTACCCATATCGCGGTGGTAATTTGCAAAGGGTTAATCATTTGTTCGTTTCAAGAATTAAAGTCAACTACAATAGCGCACCTATGGGGTGTCCGTGTTTACGTATTACCGGAGATTTCCACTTAGTATCCCACCCCACTTAATAACCCACTGGGATATTACATGGACCCTTGTTCCGGTTTATAGCCCATGGGATATTACTTGGCGGCAATGTTTGTGTCAAATTTGTAATAATTTTCTTTACACACGCATACTGTATCTATGTTAAAACATTGTTCCGGTTAATATCCCTCGCCGTTTCCAGCTAAAATCCCATGGCTTTCTTCAGTTATCCCTGGGATATTAACTGGCGACAATGTTTTTACTGAGAAACGTGATTTTCCGTGTTATATTCCCTGGGATACCAAGTGGAAAACTCCGGTACGTTTACGTGTGCCCGTCCATCCCCATTGTATGCGCATGTAGGAAAAAATTGGTGAAAATACCGAGAAAAAATACCTACATTCATTTCTATGGTACTTGTTAGTTTCTATAATTATAAAAATAAAAAAATTCCCGAGAATGCTTTTCAAATTCGATTCAAAAGGCCAATCTAGCGAAAATTTTTTTTCATGTGAAGTGGTTTTGTAGTACAAACATGCATCTTCAAAATTTTACCTACTCCTTAGAACCCTGGGGCTACGCAAGCTGTGAATTAACGGGGCAAACTGCATAGCAAAAAGACACTGAAAGAAAATATGCATCATGTCAACAGCTGGACGTGCAACCCATTTTACTGGCAGCTTTTATACATTTAATGTACGTAGGTGGCTGAGAAGCGAAGCCACAATTCATTTAGTAATGTCAATTTGGTAAGTGTGCTATTAATTTACAACTTCACCCACCAGATAAAGTTGCCCATCATGTTTAGGTAATCAGCTTGCTCGTTCTCGCTTTTGTCAATTTTTAAACCGACCTGCGCACAGACAGAGACAGCATGTGGCTGTTAGCCTTGAACGCGCTAATTCTGCTTAGCCAGGTAAAGTTTGAGCAACTGAACTGTGTGCATCTAGAGCTCAGAGCATATAGGTGTCCATGAAAAATGGGTACCAATGTTACGAGGGCCGGTACGGTCTTTCGCCCTACTACAACCCACCTACACGAACTTGTCTTTCCAAATATGGCTGCATAACACGCTACATCTTCGGGGATGCTTACTATGGCAAATGCCTGACCTCTGTTGGAGCGGCTGCGTTTGCTTGCAAAGGAATCGACCAGTGCAAATACGTCGGAATCTCTGCTAGCTGCTGCTGCAAAAAGCGCAAGTGCAAGAAACATTAGTTCGGTTGAACTGTGGTTTGGTGAATAAACTTATTGCCACTCTGAAGTCAAAGCGTCTCCGAAAGTCTAATTTAGTTAAGGATTACATTTTAAGGATTACATTCTATAATGTAGTGATGTAAAAAATTAATTTAATTGTAATTGAAATTCGCATAATTGGCCCGTTTTTAATTTCAATTCAATTAATTTAATTTAATTGAAATTCAAAAGTTGGGCCATAATTTAATTGTAATTTAATTGAAATTCGCCTGGAATTTCAATTATATTTTCAATTATTTCCTGAGGTGAATGTAAGGAAATGCGTAAGTATTAGAGGCGCTAACAACTTCAAATAAAAACCTATTTAGGGTTTGGCACCTCTTCATACTGACCTCGCTATGTTTTGTAATATTTTATGTTCTGCTTTTTATTTTGTAGTTCATAAAAGTTAAAACAGTAATTTTTGGAGGTATGATGGGTTGACGCCCGCTTTTTGGCGAAGAAGGTACCTAGGAAGTGATGTTGCTCGAAAATGCTGAAAACCTTTAGATTATGTACTGATATATAATAATGAACTACGTAACTGTAAATTTCCCCCATAATGCCATTTTATGCGTTTTTAAAACACAACTTTTTAAAATTTTCTCGCCTAGCTGGGCAGCAGACTAACCAGGTGTCTCTAAGCTTTTATATGGACAGTTTTCGAAGTTCTGGGTCACTGTCACTGTCTTTTAACAGCAAAAATACAACAATCTTAAAAAAATTAAAAAATTATCGAAAAAAATTGCATAATTGAAATTTTCTGAGGTTCCATAATTTAATTGAAAATATAATTGTAATTGAAAATAATGGAAAACTCTTTCAATTAATTTAATTTAATTTAATTGAAATTAAAAACAGAGCCCATAATTTAATTGTAATTGAATTGAAATTCAAATTCCATAATTTTACATCACTACTATAATGGTATATAGGAGCTCTGTACTAATATCAGCAGGTGCAGACTAAGGTAGAACAAGTTACTGACGAGTTTAAGGTGTTGGTCTGACATCGCAGTGTAGCTTAGTGGTTAGAGCACTGGACCGGCAATCCAAAGGTGTTGGGTTCGATTCCCAGCTACACAATTGCACATGCCTTACTTTTTCACCTTTCATTCAATATGCAATGCATAACGCAGCTGTTGCAAACACCGAATAGATTCCACACGAAAGCAAAGCAAATGATTTTGAAGGCACCTTGTGGTGGTGGCGTGTGTGAAAAACCGGTATGTCTCTCTATTCTGCTACACACATCCTTTTACTTCATAAACCGATATCTTCAGTGGATTTCAGGTGTTCCAATCAAGCATGTGGATGGCTAAGTGCTGCTTTGTGCTGCTGCTGTTAGCAACTCACAAGGTTTGTTGTTAGTCTGGCATTAATAGCAAGTGTACCCACTAACCTATAGTGCTGCAGACAACAGGATACCCACGAAGCGGACCGCCACTACGATGTGAGGACAACGGCGACTACTGTGTAACCAAGCTGGCTTGTTGGACTGCCTACGACCTAAACGGAGTGCAATTCGACAACGGTTGCGCTAACAGCAACAGAACGGTTGAGCTCATGTGCGGCGAGATTGGCATTTGTAAGGAATACGTGCAAAGTAGCGCCACCTTCTGTTGTTGTGTAGGCAGTGAGAAATGTCCACTTACTGTAGCCAGGTAACTACATGTCTTGGAAGTTAGAGAATAAACGATGAAAGGAAAACAGAGAAATTGATTAGAGAGAGGCTAGACAAATACTATGATACCGTCATCTGTCACTGTAAGCGCCTGCTTGTTTGACTCTTAGCAACAGCTGCAACCAATTCTATTCCACGAGAACATTTTAATTTCAAGCATTTCTTGGCATCCAAATCTCCATGCAGCTCTGAATTTAGCACCATTGGAAAGTGTTGTACGTTAGTAAAGTTGGAAAAGTACAGCCAAAAATGAAAAATTTTTTCCGTCGATGGAAAGAAGAATTATTCGACACTACCCCTATCCATGGTCTATTGGTGATAAGAAATGCCAAAAGTTATGCTGAATTGGTGTTTTGGACGTTTGTATTAACCGGATTCGCCTATCTAACAAGTTACAACATGTATAGAACAATTCAAGACTTCGCCACAAATCCCACTGTAACAAGAGTGGAAATCTCTAGAAAAATACTCGACTTACCTAGCTTCTGTTTCCAAATGAAAGTGCCGTTCGCTCTGTTTGACTTATCCACAAGTCAGGGCGACTATTCGGCCCTTCACCACCAAAATTCAACAACTTATGTTAACCTGGTCGACAGTTTCATGGAACAACGCAATGAGGAGAACGATTTTATGGTGATTTTGTTGAAACGTTGCAATTGTACAGAACAGGTGATGCATTTCTGGTATCACTATGATTTTGAGGACCGGGGATTTGCTAGATGGGCACTTGAACATCATAACTACAACAATAGCGCCGACATAAACAGCAATACAACTGTGGAACTATTGGACATGTATCGCACGGAGTTAAAGATGAGACTTGGCTTCGAAAACCTATCTGCAGTGTTAAACCAACCATTTAAGAGACCGATAGTTGCCTTGCTACTGGCCTTAGAGTTGGCCTCAGTAGATCAAGAATTACCTAAAAAGTACATGCCTTTTCAATCTATGCATCAAACCGATCAAAACGTAAGTGCAATCCTGCCTCTTTATGAAACTTAAAATGCGGCCTCTCCTCTCCTCTCCTCTCCTCTCCTCTCCTCTCCTCTCCTCTCCTCTCCTCTCCTCTCCTCTCCTCTCCTCTCCTCTCCTCTCCTCTCCTCTCCTCTCCTCTCCTCTCCTCTCCTCTCCTCTCCTCTCCTCTCCTCTCCTCTCCTCTCCTCTCCTCTCCTCTCCTCTCCTCTCCTCTCCTCTCCTCTCCTCTCCTCTCCTCTCCTCTCCTCTCCTCTCCTCTCCTCTCCTCTCCTCTCCTCTCCTCTCCTCTCCTCTCCTCTCCTCTCCTCTCCTCTCCTCTCCTCTCCTCTCCTCTGCTCTCCTCTCCTCTCCTCTCCTCTCCTCTACTCTCCTCTCCTCTCCTCTCCTCTCCTCTCCTCTCCTCTCCTCTCCTCTCCTCTCCTCTCCTCTCCTCTCCTCTCCTCTCCTCTGCAAATCCCTCTGTCACACTTTCACATCTAGGTCAGATACTCTGAGCAGAACAGACACCCTACTCTACTGAAGACCATTGTCTCACTGAACCTGAGCATGGAAAACGTTGTTGAGAAGCTCACAACTGAGATATTGTCTCTGCTGGGCATGTCAGTCACTGCTCTGAACTCTGATGTGCATCATCATCTGCGACTAACTTCAGTTACTCTAGCCGAAAAACATAAAATCCTTTTTAAAATGTGCACTAATGAATCGCATTCGTTAAAAGCTTTATCTCTCGTCCACCAGTCGCTTATGATTGAAAATGCCCAGAAAGTTGAAGGAAGTGCATGGCATCCTAACCACTACCATAACCAGCAACTATTCATAGAATTTGTGCATGCGTTTTATCGCAAGCAGCTACATTTGGAAGTGTTGTTGAATGAAGAAGACACTGCTGCCAGCATTGACCAAAACGGGCTCTCTACAGTGAAAATAGTTACCACTGCTCGCTACATTACACATACGAAAGCTGTCAAGTTTGTGAACGCCCTAGATTCTCATTCTTTAGCCGGCCATTGCTTTCAGATGTTCTGAAAATTCGCTGCAAGCTTGTGCGGCAAAGTGCGATGCCAACACTTTTCTGACCGAGTGTGGCTGTGTGCCGTGGTACCTTGTGCCAACGCTGCCAGGCAAACCATCATGTATAGGCAGCTCGACAAAAATCTGCAATCTGTTTGATGTCAGAAACAGTCTGGATTCACGTGCCTATGTCTGTCATGAAAGGTGTCAGACAAACAACTGTGTGACCAGAATTGATCGATTGTCTGTGCAAACGCTACAGTCAAAGATGCATGATGATTCTATCATTTTTGCTGTAGATGTCTCTACCAAAAAGGTAGTCCTCAGGTCAAGCACGCACTTCAAAGATCTCGGTTTTTTACAGAATTCAACCTATCCCGAGTTCCACACACTGCCGCGACAAACGTTGACAGCATTCTTGGGAGAACTAGGAGGACAAATGGATCTGTGGATCGGGCTAAGCGCCATTTCAGTGCTTCACATGATCATTTTTGTTGGAAGGACCATTTACTTTGCTGTTAGCAATTGTCATGCTGAAGACACCGACGACGATTCAAGCCCTGTTCTCTTTGCGTCAGCCGGGTCTGTAACTTTGTTCGACTTAAACTGAGCTATAATCCGTATTACACTTACTATTTCAGTATTCAAACGGAAGTTTTGCCTACCAAAGAAGGTGCTTAAGTTTGCTTGTTTTTCTACGCAAGTAAAACGATTTTACTGGTCTATTTAGAGAAATGGGCTCAGCGCCGAAAACCAAATCTTATCTGACGCCTGCCGCCGCCAGATCCAGAGATATAGAAAAACAGCGTATCAGTTTATTTACCGAGTCATTCACCGTGCATGCAGCGCTCATCACAAAGAAACAAGCCAAGAAGTGTATAGGTAGTGATGTACACAGTACAGTACAGCCAGTTACAAAGATTTATTTATGCACCATATTCACTACTAAATATATCTATGCACTACAATAGAGCTGAAGTGAGGTGACCCTTGTCGAAATAGGTTCAGTGAGCCATCATCAGATGGGTCATCAGTTAGCCCGCCCCGCTCTGCGGTTCCAAACAAAAGGTTCGCTGACAAACTGGACAATAGTTATTCTCTACCGACAATTAGCTTATTGTTCAGCAAGCAAAGTTGTCAGAAGTTCAGGATTAGGCTTAGATTTTAGGTTTGGGTTTAGTACGTTTATGTTGAGTCTTTGAGAAGTTGTTCTATCACATATTCATATCTAGAGTTCGACTTTCTGTCGTTTACGGAAATTTTCTTTTCTCTGCAAACGTTAGACCTAGGGCCCCAGACATTTTAATCATTTACAGAAAACCTGTTGTGTGTTGGGCTACCATAACCATTCTTTATAGCCCTCGTAGTCTTCTGGACAATCTAGAATCGACGCTCCAAATGCAAAATTCAGTTTTTCAGCTGCCGTCACTCTACCAGACACGAAAATTTTCAATTCCCATTTGCAGTTACGAGCAAAACATTGTCTATACCTAATTTTAGCATGCGGAATCAATTTATGCACCAAAAATGTCTAGGACAACTGGATTTTGCCAAAAATGCAGAAAAATACCGGAATTTTTTGCAAAAACCATATTTCAATTTTTGACATTAAACCAACTTGAGCCAAGAGAAAGTGGTGATCAGATTTTGCCGTGTGCTCCCATCATAGTGCATTTATGGATAAAAAGTGTCCACCGTTTTTTTCCAACTCTATTCAAACGATTCGTTCTCGTTCAGTTCTTTATCGATTCGGCTCAAATTTTTACTCAAAGTTGATGAGAGAACTGGCTACATATTGTGAAAGTTCGGTGCCCAAATTTTAACTCCTGTTGGTTTTATGAGCCGAAAACTAAGAATCAGGGTGGTCCAAGGAAATTCAAATTTTTTGGCAATTCAAAGAGTATGGGTGTAAAACTTGCAGGAATGATCGGTATTCCTATTAGACTTAACAAACAGACTGGGCAGACCTCTAGCTCACAGGCACCAAATTGGGGAATTTCAAAAACTTAGATATATGACTTTTCTTCTTTAACTTCAGTGCTTTTACTCGCACTTGTAATTTCTGTCAATTTTTAGCTCAGAATGCATTTTAAATACGTTTTCTTGCCCTTCTTGGGCAGCAGCCCAACCAGGCAATAGCAATAATTCTTGCAAGTTTCAGACCAATACTCTTTGAATTGCCGAATTAGTTATAATCTCCGCGGACCACCCTGATTCTTAGTTTTCGGCTCATAAAACCAGGAACAGTCGGAAGTTTCGCACTAATCTTAGAAAATTTGTAGCCAGTTCTTTTGCTAATTGGTGCTAAAATTGGAGCCAAATCGATAAAGTTTAACGATAAAGCTAAACCAACCGTTTGAATATAGTTGCGAAAAGGGGTACACAATTCTCTTTTACACCGGCTAGCAGTCAAACTCGGCATTCTGCAACTTGAACGAATTCATCTGTTCTGGCGTTGCTTGGCATACGCGTTTGCCCGTGCAACAGCACATCAGGGCTCTACCACAAAGAGTGCTCCGACACCCCTCTATCCCGGCTCCCGCGCACGTTGTCCTAATGCCGTTGATGCCGTCGACACAGCCGTTCGACTTCAATCTTCCACCTCTGTCGAACATACTCCAACAAGCCGTGCAACGAATCATTCGAGGTCCGCCGGCGCGTCTAGGGTAATTAAGACAGCGTCTTACTCCACTCATTGTTAGAATATCTTCCAGAGGCTGTAATGCATTCAAAATCCATATTTGTACCATATAGTGCTGTTTATAGTACCCCTATTTAAAGTACCCCCGGATACTACGTATAAACGGCACTTACTGCCATTTATACATAGTATGAGGGTATTTTAACTGGAGACAGATTTATATCTCCTTCCAACGTACCGATTTTTGAAGAACTGTTCTTCAGAGACTGATGAACAGTTCGTCTTGAGACGAATAGTGAAAAAACAGGCAAAAAAATTTTATTCGAAGTGCATGACGAACTAATGAAAAAACGATGACTGCAGACTAGTTACAATCAGCTCAAGAATAGGCAACTGGACTAGTAAGTGCACTAGGTCAATAGTCAACTGTTGATAGGCAAACTTGGTGTCAAACAATTCTTTTATCTGTGTTTTACTGCTTAGTAGTATTGTCTGACGAACTGCGATTTTTGTTGAATTTTTTATGAAGAACAGTTCGTCTGTAGACGAATCGTTTTTTGACGAATAGACCTTTGTCTTCTGTAGAAGACCGGTATGTTGGAAGGAGATATTCTGTCTGAAGCGAGCAGTTATCCATACAAAACGTGTGAAAAATAGAGTTTTTTTTGTGATAAACCTTGTTTGTATTTAATTAAGAAAAACAGTAGATAATGCATTAATATTGGTCCTGATGTAAGTAAAGAAGGTATTTTGCACAACTACAGTAGGTCCCAATTTGAGCAAACACCTTCGTTAGTCTTTTGTAGAGCAGATTTTGTAAAGTGTCATATACCTGGATACAATAAATGGATTAAATTTTGTTTTCGCCAAACTCTAAGTGCCATATATACGTAGTACCCGGGTACTATAATAAACAGCAGTATACGGTAGCAATATGTCTGGCTGGTGTCATAACAAACCTGATGATCAGCTGGCACTACCAGAAACAGAACGAACAGGGCAGCCATCCACATGGTTGATCGGTCTATCTTTAGTTGCCTGCCAATCTTTAGCTATATGAAGCAAAGAATGTTTTTCGTACATGTGTGGTGCAGAAAAATGAGACATACTGTACGTAGTACCTGATTTTCTCAACGCCACCACAACGCCTTCTAAATCTTGTAATGGGAAAGAAAACTGAAGGTAACATCTTTTTATGACGCCATGACTTTAACTGGCTTCGGGGCAGACACGGAAGAAGTGGAACAGGTCAAAAAAGCAGAAAAATGCCAGGCAAACTTATAATGACTAATGAGTTGTTGCACCGCTTGACAGATGCACTTTATCTCTCACTTTTTGCGGAGACTGACCACAGCAGGCAAACCTAATTTACGAAACGGGAATTCGAGCGCGCAAGTATTGCAACGACAGCCCGAGGCGGTAAACCTCAGAGGCCAAAAAACGTCTATATTATGCGTGTACTCTTCTCGTTAACGCGATGTCTCTGATCCGCTCCCAAAACTGCATACCGTATTGTCCTGGCTGAGGAAATATCGACTTTTGGCAAACCGCCAATTATTGTTTCAATACCATATTCGCTTCGCCCCACGTTCGGTGCCTGTGGTGGTATAAGGTACCGGTACTATATTTGGTTTTGGTGCCCCACGTTCAGAGCCTGTGGTGGTATAAGGTGTAAAGGCCCCTGGTGTAATCACCCCTACGCCTACAAAACAGCTGGTCTGCCGCCCACCACCTGTGATTGAAATGTACAGGGTGGGCCATTTATCTATTCCCGGTTTCAGATAACCATAACTTTTTTCCAGTCAGATCGATTTTATTAAAATTTTACATACAAATGTCCTAATTGTCTCTGCACGAGAAAACGGGCCAAAAGTGATACCCTGGCGGGTCAAAAAAAATTCAAAATCGTTTTTGAAAGTTCTAATATCGATACTCTAGGACAGTTTTCGATGAAAAAAACGAATCTGGTATGCAAATTTTCCTAGCTAAATTTGTACTATAGTTATTGTTGGGGAAACCTTTTGAGCCAGACCAAATTATTTTTTCTGAATCAGTGAAATTAAATACTTTAAATTTGTCAAAACGGGGACGGTGAATCTCGTGGTGTTCTTCGTTTCAACGAGAACCTTCGAAAAATGCGATTTTTCATGACTTGAAAGTTTCAATTGAGCATATCTCAAAAACTAGGCAAATTCATTCCGAGCTGATTACAGTTCTAAACACTTCGTAACATAAGCTTTCGATCCATAAAAAATATTGGGGGGTCATCGATGGTAGACGGCCACTTTATAGCCTCTGAAGTTTGGGTGTCAGTAAAATTCTGCCTATTTTTGACTTTTTCGGTTTTAACCAACTCCATTCAAATGACTGATGTTTCGTCTGATGTATTCCTTTTACAAAATGGCTTATACCGCTGAAGAGGGCTTGATTTGTAGATTAATTTGATGTATTTATGTTAGACAATAGAGCAAGTATACCAGCAAAAAACAGTTTTCTGTTGTCAGATTCCTGAAACATCGGTAAATTTCTGTGCATAATACAAGCGTTTTTGCTAACATCGAGAAAAGATGGGAATTCATTATTCTGTATTTGGTTGTGCATGCTGTGCTCAGCACGAAAAAATGAGACTACCAAAAGCCGACAGTGGAGAGGCAATGGCTCTACTGTCTTCTGCTGCAATGCCGAGTTTGTAGTCCAGACACCAGTGCAACTGAAGTACCAGTTAGCAAAGCACTTTGATAACCTTGATGCACGAGAGAAGTAGAGACTGGCTGCAACCTGTTCAAGTGGCATTGTGGCGATTCTAACAGTTGCAGCTCCAAACCAAGAACTCAATCTACATATGGCATCACATCTTGGAGTCAGATTACTTGCAAGATGTAGCCCACAGCAGCAGAACCCTAAAGTGTGACAGTGGAGAGAGAATTGAAAAACCAAACTGCCTCCAAGCAGTGTCTACTACCCATCTATTCATGCTTTACCAAGTTTGCTGCTCTGAGATTGGCTACAAACATGCACCTTGTGAGCGAGTCCTCTACAAGCTTGTGATCGTATTTGCTGCTTCACTTCAGAAAAAAGTGTGACAGGGCTAGACAACACAACAACAGATGGGGCTGAAGCTTTCGACTGTTTGTTTACAATCCTGACACAGGTTGAACAGCATGGTGGAAACATCCGCGCAGTGAATGCAATTCAATGTGGGTTGAAACAGTTCAAACGGTACTTGAAACTTGACTTTGCTGCACATGTGCGTCAAGGAGGCCCATGCAAGACACATTATGCAGTTTTTGCTTTGAGTGATGAGCACTCAGAAGAATAAAAATTGGTGGATGTATGTGAGCATGGTCACAAATGATGAGTTTTTTGTAAGTAAGTAGTAAGTAGTAAGTTTGTTCAGTTAACAAAAACACAATACAAGTCCAAGACAGACCAGACAGATAGGGATGGGGATGGGCCGTTATATGGCCACTAAAACCCTACCTCAACGGAATCTACTAAAATCGGTGTCATAGAGAGCGTTGTTGTAACAAAGAACACACAAATAATGACAAACAGATTGGACGAGTGAGTGTTATAAACAGCACAAATCTTTCATCACACCAGAGTGGGAAAACGGAGAGACAAGGAATGGAGAGATGGCATTCGCTGGGGTTGTATTCGCTTGGGCTCTGCTTGATGGAACTCATGGATTTGAGACTTGTGAAACAAATGGCGGAAACGAATGGCATCACTGTGCTTGGATGGGCGTAGAACTGGGTGGGCATTTGTACACTGGACTGGTTGGCTTGTGGGCATGGAACTTGGGTTTGGTGGTGCTTGGACTTGGACAGTGGAATAGGTGGCGTCAACACATGTAAGGGGTGGTGGTGGTGGTAGAGAGTGGTAGTGGTGCTGGTAGTGGTGGGAGAGCAGACATAGGCTTGGTAGAGTTTGGATGGCTTTAGGAATGATAGAAAGGTTGGCGCACACAACACAACAAGAACGAATGTCTTGGCACCAAATGAAGAGTTTATTGTAACAAAGAACACACAAACAATGACATAGAGATTATTATGTTATAAACAGTACAAATCTTTCACAACCTAAGTTGCAAAGCCTGGCCGCCAGATCGAAGATTCGTGGACTTCTTGAAGATCTGCCTGAGGGAGGAGCTGAAAATGTTAGAGCAGGCCGATGTTATGCTAACAGATGTTGAAACTCTTTTGACAACATTTTCATTGGCGCCAACAGATTTTGCATGCTGTACATCAAGATACAGTCAAAAAATTCTGCAAAGTGGTTGATCTGTGGCAAGCGGGTCCAAATGATCTCTGTTTTCTCAACAGGAACACCAGGGCCTTGTTTTTCAGTATTCTTGAGGGCTGTTTGATATCGTCGTTTGCTCAAACCTGATATGAGCTCCAAGATCTCTTTGCGTGATCTTCCACTGGCCACAATAATCGACATAATCTGCGTTTCAGTTTTGCTTGAATCTGAATTGAGGTAAACCTCCTTAACACACATGTGCAGGAAAGTCAAATTTCAAGTACCATTTGAACTGTTTCAACCCACATTGAATTGCATTCACTGCGCGGATTTTTCCACCATGCCGTTCAACCTGTGTCAGGATTGTAAACAAACAGTCCAAAGCTTCAGCCCCATCTGTTGTTGTGTTGTCTAGCCCTGTCACATTTTTTTTCTGCAGTGAAGCCGCAAATACGGTCACAACCTTGTAGAGGACTCGCTCAAAGGGCCATGTTTGTAGCAAATTTCAGAGCAGTAAACTTGCTAAAGCATGAATAGATGGGTAGTAGATACTGTTTGGAGGCAGTTTGGATTTTCAATTCTCTCTCCACTGTCACACTTTAGGGTTCTGCCTGCTGTGGGCTATGTCTTGCAAGTATTCTGACTCCAAGATGTGATGCCATAGATTGAGTTCTTGGTTTGAAGCTGCAACTGTTAGAATACCCTCAATGCCACTTGAACAGGTTAAAGCTTTATTACAATGCATGTGAACTCTGGACAGACCAGTAAAGAACCCATAAAGGGCCACATGCGAGGCAATCACCAGGGACGAACCCCTACTATGTGTTTAACGCTGGGTGCATGGAAGACAGAGTTGCTACCACTACACCATAGAAGCAGACAAGGCAGACAGGTTGCAGCCAGTCTCTTCTTCTCTCGTGCACCAAGGTTATCAAAGTGCTTTGCTAACTGGTACTTCAGTTGCACTGGTGTCTGGACTACAAACTCTGCATTGCATCAGAGCCATTGCCTCTCCACTGTCGGCTTTTGGTAGCCTCATTTTTTGTGCTGAGCACAGCATGCACAACCAAATACAGAATAATGAATTCCCATATTTTCTAGATGTTAGCAAAAACGCTTGTATTATGCACAGAAATTTACCGATGTTTCTGGAATCTGACAACAGAAAACTATTTTTTGCTGGGATACTAGCACTATTGTTTGACATAAATACATCAAATTAATCTACAAATCAAGCCCTCTTCAGCGGTATAAGCCATTTTGTAAAAGGAATACATCAGACGAAACATCAGTCATTTGAATGTGTTGGTTAAAACCGAAAAAGTAAAAAATAGGCAGAATTTTACTGACACCCAAACTTCAGAGGCTATAAAGTGGCCGTCTACCATCGATGACCCCCCAATATTTTTTATGGATCGAAAGCTTATGTTACGAAGTGTTTAGAACTGTAATCAGCTCGGAATGAATTTGCCTAGTTTTTGAGATATGCTCGATTGAAATTTTCAAGTCATGAAAAATCGCATTTTTCGAAGGTTCTCGTTGAAACGAAGAACACCACGAGATTCAGCGTCCCCGTTTTGACTAATTTAAAGTATTTAATTTCACTGATTCGGAAAAAATAATTTGGTCAGGCTCAAAAGGTTTCCCCAACCATAACTATAGTACAAATTTAGCTAGGAAAATTTGCATACCAGATTCGTTTTCTTCATCGAAAACTGTCCTAGAGTATCGATATTAGAACTTTCAAAAACGATTTTGAATTTTTTTTGACCCGCCTGTTGGCCCGTTTTCTCGTGCAGAGACAATTAACACTTCAAATTTTTACAGTTAAAATTTAAAATTAATCCTTCACTCTGGTCGCTAGTTATGCGTCTCCACGTGGCCGCCACTTTTTTCGATCACTTTCTCCAGCCTCAGTCGGTATGAGCACATTTCCATCTGGATGGTGGTGTAAACCGGCACAACCACCGTTACTGGGCTCCTGCCAACCCCGACTGGGTGACCGAGCAGCCGCTGCACTCACTCACATCGCCAGATCTCACTCACATCGCCACTCCTCATTGACATTTTCGTCAAAGAAAAACGGGCCAAAGACACCACCCTGCCAGATGCCGGCCCAAACTGTCGTACGCCACGGCCACGTGGAGACGCATAACTAGCGACCAGAGTGAAGGATTGATTTTAAATTTTAACTGTAAAAATTTGAAGTGTTAAGACATTTGTATGTAAAATTTTAATAAAATCGATCTGACTGGAAAAAAGTTATGGTTATCTGAAACCGGGAATAGATAAATGGCCCACCCTGTATATGAGTGGTTGATGTATGCGTGTGGCGCGCGATGTTTAGATGGTGTAAGATACTGTAGATAGCGGTAGAGTGCGTACGCGTACATAAAACCTAGCCTTTAGCTTGGGTCAGTGGCGTATCCAGGATTTCGGAAAGGGGGTGTAAAATTTTGAAAGTGCCTGGTTGGGCCTCTGCCTAACCAGGGTAAGAAAATTTAGAAAAATTTGCATTCAAAAACGTGTTTAAGAGTCAGTTCGCGAGAGAATGCTATGTGCAAATCGAAAAATCGGCCATTGTGAAAACTTAGCCCTGCGGTCTCCGGTTTGGGGAAGTTTACCTAACGATGACTTGTGCTAAACCTGAAGAGCACAGCCCTCTAGGTGCCCTGGTTCGGCAGAGCCAGCCCTCGGAAGCAGGGTGGGCAACCATCAAAATCGGACTGTCAATAGGTCATGTTTGACTGAGTGTCACTTGCGATCCAAAGCAGCTAGAATGTTGTGCTTGGTGTCAAACGAATCGTCATGACATGGGCTTTCGTTTGCCGCATAAGTAGTACTGTTTCGCTGTTTCGTTCTCTAACCACGACATCGAATGTGAAAAAATCCGCAAAAAAATTTCATGGTGAAGTTCACTAAATTAGATTTTTCTCGAAAATAAAAAAGTTACCCTCGGGATTTTTTTTATATTTTATAGCACTGTGAATTGCGCTTCTAACGGTGTATAGAAAGTGGCAAAAACGCATGCCTCTGCATATCAAATTTCCACTCAAAGTTCAAAGATAACCAAAAATTCGCTTATTTACCACTATTTAAGCATGTATCCCATGCCTATGTATGTATGTATGTATGTATGTATGTATGTATGTATGTATGTATGTATGTATGTATGTATGTATGTATGTATGTATGTATGTATGTACAGGGTGTGTCAAAAAATACAACCGAGCAGAGTTTTTGCTGTAGCAACCGCAAATCTCAACCGATTTCAGTGAGTCCTATTTTATATGAAAGATAAATTAATTCTTGAAAGTTTGCTGAAGCTTTTATTAAGATATGATGCTTGATTCCTGAGATATTTTCCTTCAAATTCAAAACAGAGATTTTGGCAGTGAACAAGAGCGATTCCGTTGCACTTCACAACAAAACGGATTCCTACTGCTGAGGGGCAACAAGACTTTTAAAAATGAAGTAACCAAGCATGTGTGGCACCAGAAAAACCTCGTTACGTTAGCCCTGAGCAGTAGGAATCGGTTTTATTATGAAGTGCAACAGAATAATAAAAATCGCTCTTGTTCATAGCCAAAATCTGTTTTGACTTTGAGTGCAAATATCTCAGGAACCAAGCATCATATCTTAATAAAAGCTTCAAACTTTCAAGAATTAATTTATCTTTCATAAAAATAGGACTCACTGAAATCGGTTGAGATTTGTGGCTGCTACAGTTAAAAATCTGCTGGGTTGTTTTAATCTCTGTTGTGCATTGCCAAAATCTCTGTTTTGATTTTGAAAGCAATTATCTCAGGAACTAAGCAACGCATCTTAATAAAAGCTACACCAGTCGTTCAAGAAAATATTTATCTTTCATTTAAAGCAGGATTCATTCAAATCGGTTGAGATTTGCGGTTGCTACAGCAAAAAATCTGCTGGGTTGTTTTTTTGACACACCCTGTATGTATGTATGTATGTATGTATGTATGTATGCATACATGTACTAGGGGGGGTTACCCCCCTGCTGGAAAGGCCAACCCCCCCCCCCCGAGACAGGTTAAGGGACCCCTCCCCCCGACCAAAAAATACAAGTGGCTCCAGTATTAGCAAACCGGGTCAGAAATCACTAATTTTTAGCCTAAAATTCACTTGAAAAGCCTTTGGAAACCGAATTTCGCGTTTCCACTGCTGATATTTAAGAAAAATCGGTGTTTTTGGAAGCTCTTTTTGTCATCTTTTGCTTGTTTTTAGCTTTAAAACGCTATTTGGCAGCTTAAAATAGCGATTTTTAGCGTCCTTACTGAAAAAAACGTGCTAAAAACGCATTTCTAGGCGTTTCGGAGCTTTTTGAAATTTGGGACCCCCCACCTGGGCGAAACCCCCCCTCGACCCCCCACCTGAGGAAAAACCCCCCCCCCCCCCCTACCCCCCTCCCCCAGGTCGGCCCGGAGCTGTTACATGTATGTATGTATGTATGTATGTATGTATGTATGTATGTATGTATGTATGTATGTATGTATGTATGTATGTATGTATTGAAACAGATTTGTATATAACATCCACTGATCTAACCCTTCGGTCATTGTTTGTTTTGTTAGTAAACGGCTCTCTCTCTTCATTTGGTGCCGAGACCAAAATTTTGTTGTTGTGTTGTTGTGCACCTACCTCTCAATCGTTCCTCAACCGCTCCAAAGCCCATCCAAGCCCACCTACCAAGCCAAGCCCATCCACGCCCACCTACCAAGCCAAGCCCACCAAGTCCCACCACCACCGAGTCCAAGTTCCATGTGTTCCACAACCACGACCACTACTCCATCGTTCGTCTCAACCTCCTACCACTACCACGTCCAAGCACCACCACCCAGTTCTACGCCGTCCCAGGGGAGTAGACGCCTGGAGCCCAGTCCACCAAGTTCCATGCATCCATGTCCACCAGCCCACCAGTTCCACTACCAGTCATTCCAAGCCATACTACAACTTCTTCGAGACCACCAACAACAACAGTATGAGCAATCCCAGCTTACCCTACGCATGCTACTCAAGTTTCAAGACAAACAAATTCAGCTTCGACAACAGCACCAGATCCGTTTCCGTGAGCTCATCCAATCCCTTTCTCAACCTCGCGAGTCCCCAGTGACAAAGTCAACAACCCACAACCTCCGTTCACGTTTGGCAGGAGAGAAGACAACAATCGTTCAGGAAGACATAGAGCCAGCTGACACAACATCTGGTAATGGTAACAGAAGAAAGGCAACAAGGAGAAGAAGGAAAATGATGGGAAAGAAAAGAAAGATCAAGAGAAAAAGGAAGAGAAGAAGAAGGCAACGGAAGGGAAGAAAGAGAAGAGGGGAGAGAAGAGTGTTTTTGCGTTTGCGTTCGTTCACCGAGAGATGGAAGCGTGCGTCACCAGTGACAAGACGCCAGATCAGGGCCAAGGCGCAGCAAGGAGGGAATGTCGCCCGCGCGAGATGGAGTCATCATGGCGTCAACGTAGAGCGGATGTTTGGAGGTGCGGAATCAGCCGACGCCAGGCGGTCATCGCTCAGAGTCACAGACGATTGTCAGGCACAGCGGCGGCCCAGTGGACACTCGCCTGATGGGAGAGTGATGAAACAGATTTGTATATAACATCCACTGATCTAACCCTTTGGTCATTGTTTGTTTTGTTAGTAAACGGCTCTCTCTCTTCAGTATGTATGTATGTATGTATGTATGTATGTATGTATGTATGTATGTATGTATGTATGTATGTATGTATGTATGTATGTATGTATGTATGTATTTCAAACTTGCTGTCTATCATAAAGTTATACATATATTTTTGAAACCATCAATGTACTGAAGGCACACATTGGCACTCACACTGGTCAGACATTTCACAATTTCTCGATAACATTAACCTAAGTATACCAGGTTAAAGCAGATCTCTCATCGTAGTAATAATAGTAGATGTGGCTGTTCTTGCAAATTGTGGTCTGATAGATTGCTTCAATAAACCTAGAATGATTTAGGGTAATGAACTATGATTGAAAACCAAAGCAGTTTTGGTAGTGATAACATACCATGCATCCCAGTCTTCATAATCATCAGATTGTTGGGTTACGAATATCTGTAACTTTCTGATCTGTCCAATGTCAAAGTCATCAAGTGTAACGATGTGGTTTTATGATGGTAAAATATAGTATGGCAGTCCGGTGACAGCCTTCCTCAGACTCAGAACATTTCCTCTTCCTTCTGTGCCTTCTAGAGTAATGTATGCTTTATGCTGCCAAAATGATACTCCAGCCCAAAGAGCTGACCCAGTAAGTATTGAAACGATATCTTGCCCGTGTAGAAATGATTGATTTGTATATAATCTGTATGAGCACATTGCATAGAACTCACATTTTGATCTGATCTTTGTCCTGGCAGTATAATCCGACATGTTCTTGTAAATAAACGTAGGCTGTAGCTGAGGAACTTGAACTGGTGACTTCCAAAACCATTGGTTCACTGTGAAAGAATAAGTGAGATTTGGCGTTTTGATTACTGCATAATGCAGAAACAAGGCATCCATAGATGAGAAAAACTTTACAGTCACATGAACGATCTGAAGCAAAGCTCATTATAGAACCTAGATAACTATGGTAACTGTGGCAAAAGAACAAACATCATTTGGCATACATGCAGTTGTCGCACTGGTCAAGGCGCCCTTCTCGGAAATACCAACATATCCATCAAATGGAATAGTTAGAGTTCTCTCTAGGTTTTGAAAACCGTATGTGTAAGCTACTTCTAATTCGAGCTTCTAGTGGTTAGCGCATGAACTGAAACCTAATCCTAATTATTACATTCATGTACATATGTTGCAGCTTCACTTCGATTCCAGCCAAACGAGTACCTTATGGAGCAACAAATTATGTCCTACTTTTCACGCAAAGCACGCAGTGATGGCACGGCTACCAGGCCAAGAGGACGTGCACAAAAGCGACAGTGTACTCAGATTAATAGGGACGCAGCAAATTTTCTTCATTGTCTTGTGTTATCTTTTAGTTCCTGAAAATGAAGATGAGCAACTTGACATTGAACAGCCCCAAGATACTGATGAGTACATTTACATCCGCCGTGATGCTTACATAAATGATCACAACCATGTCAATGTTGAAGACGAATTGTGGCGCAACAGAAACGGGTGATCTGATAAGTGATCCTTGACTGATACGACAGAAATGGGTGATCTGATAAGTGATCCTTGACTGATACGTAGTTCAGTGGCGTATCCAGGGGGTGTAGGGTGGGTACACCCACCTTTGTGGCGGAGGTAGGAAGGAAAATTGACTAAAAATCAGAGAAATGAAGAAATTGTGTACTCAAACTGTCTAACCATGATCTAAAACTGTCTATTTTATTATCAGAATATCTTTTAAAAGCCATTTTTAGAAGGCTAATTTCTCAAAAATTTCTCGCCCTTGTTGGGCAGGGGCCCAACCAGGCAACTTAAAGAATTTACAACCCCCCTTTAGCAAAATCCTGGATACGCCATTGATGTAGCTTAGTTTGGTCATTTCTCACTATGAAATTCATTATCAGTTTCTAATGAATCAACTTCCTACTAAGCATAATTATACATACATACATACATACATACATACATACATACATACATACATACATACATACATACATACATACATACATACATACTGAAAGATAAGTGGAGGCTTTTACTAGTAGATTTGGTATACAACACAACAACACACACTCTCGGACGCATGCACACAACCACTCGATAGCACGATACTACAAACACTCACAACACTCACACAAAACTATCAAATTCTTCATCACTCCCCTTTAGACGAGTGTCGACTGGCCGCCGCTGTGCCTGACAATCGGGGAATGAGCGAATGAGCGAGAACCGCTCCGCCTCTGTTGACTCGGCATCTCCAGTAAGTTGCTCTACACTGACACGGCGGTACGCTACTATTAGGCGATGCCGATTAGGCGATGCCGATTAGGCGACGCCGATTAGGCGATGGTACTATTAGGCGACAAAAAACATTAATAGATAATAGTACCAATTAGGCGGGCCTTCCGAATCAGTCAAGGGTCAAGGGGCCATGTTCAGCTGTAAGGCTAAATGCGCTGTTTTAACTATGCATGGCTAAGTGGCACTAAAATCATGTCTCGTTAATCTTATAACTCGTTAACTTATAGCTAAACAAGCCACCTGCCCTGACTGTTTCTAACTGAGATCCTGGCATTTGCCCCTATTCCCCAGCTTGCGTCGAGCACGCGAGCGGCCATCGGGTCGGCCACATATTTTTTGGGTTGCTCTGTTCATTAACGCGCTGGATGCAGACGATGCACGACGCACCAATAACTTTGCGGAAGCAGCTCACAGAGTTTCGCAGCGAGAATTTGATGCGGCGCGTCCATCCATCTAGCGCTTTATAATTGTTCTGCGACATGCATACATGGGCCGGAAAAATGGGTTTGGGTTAGGGGTAGTCAAAATCCGAAAATTTGAGCGGTGGGGGCAACCCATAGCTCATGTATGGCGACATGTGCAGAAATGTTTTCTTCTCTACTAATGAGTGCTCAGTGAGATGGAATTTATCCATCCTTGGTGTTGCACTTATTTTTTAAATAAGTCCTTGAAATTGCTTTGCTATTTTGTTATACTTGTTTTAATTGCTGTTGTGCTGTTTGCATTGTTGTGCTTTGTTTTAGTGGTAACGTATGTTGCCGTACGATTTATAGAAAAAAATTATTTCTGTCGCCTAATAGTACCGTCGCCTAATAGTACCACTAAATCGCCTAATCGGCGTCGCCTAATCGGCATCGCCTAATCGGCATCGCCTAATAGTCCTGCTTCGCTGACACGGTACTGACTCGATCGCTTGCACGCCACGTTGCCGCCTTTCTGCGCTTTCGTTTGTATCTGTTGCCTTGTCATCGGTGAAACAGACTGCCGTCTCTTGTCCAACGAACTAGAACGATTTACCATACTCCTCTGTCTTCTTCTTCCCACTCTCTTTCTTCTTCTCTCAACTCTCCTCTTCACTCTCTTCATTCTCAACTTCTTCCTCACCATCCTTCTTCTCCTACTGCTCAAAATCTTGCTCCACATCACTTTCTTGCTCATCATTCTCTCTCCTCTCAGCACTCTTCTCCTCAACTTCTTCACCTTCTTCCTTCTTCCTCCAAACATCCTTTCTCCTCCTTCTCTTTCTCCCCCATCTTCCTCCCTTCATACTCTCTTCCTCTTCACCCACACAACTGCTTTCTCTTCCTCTTCTTCTTTCCTACTCACTCTCTTTATCTTTCTTCTTCCGCCTCCCTCTCTTCCAGCCATCTCAAAAAGTACAGGACCACCCATAACTGAATGCGTTTGCAACGAATCACCAACGGAACCACACTGGATGTCCTGAAGAGTATTCACGAACAAAGCCGAATCATCAGTGTTGGCAGAGGTCACATCGATGGGATCGTCTACGTGTGCCCCAATAAGCGCGCCTTTAACCGAAACAATCTCTTTCTCTTCCTTTTCCTTATCACCTTTCTCCTCCCTATTCCTCTCTTCATCCTTCTCGTTTTTCTTCACTTCATCCTTATCCTGCTCATCCACACTTTTCTCGTTACTTTCGCCTCCTCCTTGTCTTTCTCCTCGACTTCCTTCACTACTTCTTACACCTTTGACGGGAGTTTTGCTGAACTGAGACTGGTATCTGTCAAGCACATGGTTAAGACATTTGTTGAAATCGATCCACCACTCTCTGTCACGCTGATGTTGTTCTTCATCCCAACGGAGACGTTCCTCATACAGCCGCTGTTGTTCGAGACATGCTTCATGCAGCCGCTCGCGATCACGCTGGCGCTGTTCTGTCTGCCATTCTTGGTAACGCTGCTGTTGGTCGAGCTGCCATCGCCGATACTGCTCGCGATCACGCTGGTTTTGTTCTTGTAGAAGTCGGTGGCAGTCACGAAATGTAGTGGACATGTGAGCATCAGCTGGTGGCCACATCTGTGCCTGATGATCACGATCCAAAGCAAACTTGATCTCGAGATGTGGAAACAGGACAAACTGAGTAGCAGAACTTGAACTTCGTAGTAGAACGTGAATGAAGGCAGGCTCCCGGGTCTCACCAATGAAAGAGAAGTGGAGGCTTTTACTAGTAGATTTGGTATACAACACAACAACACACACACTCTCAGACGCACGCACACAACCACTCGATAGCACGATACTACAAACACTCACAACACTCACACAAAACTATCAAATTCTTCAATACATAAATACATACATACATACATACATACATACATACATACATACATACATACATACATACATACATACTGAAGAATTTGTGATATATTGCAATACATACATACATACATACATACATACATACTGAAGAATTTGTGATATATTGCAATACATACATACATACATACATACATACATACATACATACATACATACATACATACATACATACATACATACATACATACATACATACATACATACATACATACATACATACATACATACATACATACATACATGATGAAGAATGTTTGATAGTTTGTGTGAGTGTTTTGTGTGTCTTCTCCCTGTACGGTTGCTTTGTGTGATTCAGTTGCATGCGTGCGTGTGTGCTGTGTGTTGTATACAAAGACTAACAAGTAAAGACTCTCTATTCCGTTTCATTGGTGCCGAACAGACCCGGGAGTTCAAGTTCTACTGGAATCTCGAGTTCTACTACCTTCGTTCCCTACGAGTACAAGCGTTTGTTTGTTTTGAAATTTTATCTGTAAAACAGACAGGTGTAAAACACTTGCCCGAAGGCCCTTCAATGTGCACACCTATGTTAGTACAATACATAAAAAACAGAGGACACAGACATGGACGACAGAAAAGACACATGGACGCTTAAACACACAGTCATCAAAACACACAAATACAACTATAACTAATCTACGGTTGCACGACATGAAACAAATGCTGTTCAGCGTTAATTTGCAACAACTTTTCATAAAAATAGGAGCTGCGAATGAGAGCCTTAAAATTGCTGTGCGGAAGCTGGATCTCAGCATCTGAGCAGACATTCCAGATTCGGCCACTGAGTTGGACGCATGATCTGCAGCAGCGCTCCCTCTGGTACGTCGGTAAAACGATCATTTTGCTGTTTCCCGCTCTTGCCCGTCTTTGTCTGTGAACAGTCGATAAAACCAGAACATCATTGGGAACATGACGAATATTCCACACATATTTGTACATTAGCATCAAACGGTTTTGAGCGGTTACCCAATATAACGGACGCAATCTAGAACGTTCCAAGAGCTCATTGTATGACAAATCAAACCGGTTTGAAATTAACCTACATGCAAACTTTTGGACTCTTTCCAGGGCGAGCATATCTTTTTGGTAATACGGATAAACAACAGGAGAACCATAAAGCAAAACAGAACGTATAACTGCCAGGTAGATTACACGAAACGCTTGGGGCGACACATACCTTCTAACAGTGCGACACAGACATCCTAAAATAGACCTACAGCGAGACACAACTTGACGGGTATGTTGAGTGAAAGACAAACTTGTGTCAATAGTGACCCCTAAATACTTAACAGAAGCCACTTTTTCGATGGCTACACCATCAAGCTCAGGAGCAACAAGGTCAATGGGAGCAGGCGATATAGACAGACACATGTAACATGACTTGGACGGGTTAATTTGGAGAGACAAGCCTTTAAAACAGTCGTACACGGATTGGACATCAACTTGCATTTCGCCTTGTGCATGAACAGAATCAATTGGCTTTAGGTAGCACAAATCATCGGCATAAAGGAGAATCTGGGCACCACTTGAGAGCTTAACTTTGGAGACCGTGTTGATGTAAGATAAAAATAAAAGCGGTCCCAAAATTGAGCCCTGCCCAATTCCACTGAGGACACTACGAGAAGTGGACATGGAGCCTTGAACGCGGACCGACTGAACACGACCACACAAGTACGATTTGATGACGCAAATTAAATAATCCGGAACATCGTAGGCGCTCTTCAGACATGAGAGCATTCGCGCATGCACACACGTGTCAAATGCTTTAGACACGTCAAAGAAAACAGCAGCAACACTAGTGCATCGACTTTTGGCAACACACTTTTGAAAACCATCAATTACTACATGCTCAAAAAATAACAACGCATCCACCGTGCTCCGGCCTTTCAGAAAGCCGAACTGCGTCTTGCAAATTAACGGCTCCACAAACGGTAGCAGTAAATTGTAAATATGCCGCTCCACCAACTTTGAAGCTAGTGGCAATAGGGTAATAGGGCGGTAATCAGCGGGACTATCAGAGCCTGGAACCTTTGGAATTGGGCACACAACAGCTGTTTTCCAGACAGCGGGCCACTGCCCTTCAGCAATGATTCGATTGGCTATCAGGGCTATCGACGGCGCAATTTCAATTGCTGACTCTTTAAGCACAGTGGGCACAATTCGATCTAATCCAGGTGCCTTTCGAGTGGGCAATTTCGCAATCTCGGTGGCAATAAAAGCAGGGTTACACGCCCATTCTGGCTCAACTTCACGGGGGGGCTGGGCGTCCGGCATCACTGCTGTGTCCCGGTTCCAATGAGTGTCCAATTGATCGGCCAAGAGCTCGGCTTTGTGTTGACTGTCGCAGACAAAGTGACCGTCTGGGTGTTGCAGTGCCGGTAACGAGCGCTTTGCTAGGCCAGACGTGGCAACGCGCACGGCTTGGAACAGACCACGCACAGACGCAGACTCCGCGATCAATTTACTGTAGAACTCTTTCTTCGCTTCAATGACACCCGCCCGAAAGTTTTTGTTTAGCTTCTTCTGCTTGGCAAAAGCGGCCGCCGAGCGACTTTGCTTATAGAGAGCAAATGCCCTGTTTCGCCGTCTTTTTAGCTGGAGCAAAGATTTCGTGAGCCAGGGATCTGAATCTGAGTGCGGGATGGTTTTCTCAGGAATTGCGCGTTGAGCAGCCGATTCAACTACGGCTTGCCACTCAGACACAGCATCGTCTACCGTGCTGGCAAAGAGCACCATATCGAGCAAATTAGCATCACGCAGTATGCGGCGGAACAAATTCCAATCGGCTTTTGACATTAGCCTGACTTTGCGAGTCCGATTGGAGGGCGGGTTGGCACCAAACGGAAAGTGCACCCAGACGAGCTGGTGGTAGTTTTCTACCGGAGCAGCAGTACCCCATTCAGCAAAAGCAGTAACCGTCTGATGGACGTAAGCATGGTCTATCGCTTTGGCCGAGCCGGCGCGGATGTGCGTCGGACAGTCGACCATCTGTACCAGGTCCTGTCCCTCGCAAAAATTGCGGATATTTGGGTACTGTCGACCGCCCATCGCGTCAACGTTGACATCACCCATCAAGCAGAGGTACCGGCTGTCCACTCCTAATTGCGACACAAAATCGTCCAAATCAGCTAGGAACTGGGCAAGATTGGTGTCAGGCGGTGGCCTGTACACAGAGCACACAATGACTCTGGCTCGGCCAACACACAGCTCGGCTGCGACGAGCTCAAGCGATCCGGGTACTGTAGCGCGCACTGGACGGGGGTGATAGCGCTCCTGCACGTAAATGCCCACACCGCCGCCTCTGGCCGTTCGGTCTTTACGAAAGAAGTGATAGCCTGGCAGTGCAATTTCTCCATCAGAGAGAGTCTTTCTGTCAATTTTTGTTTCCTGACATGCAAAAGCAGCGCACTTATACTCAGCGCACAGTGCCCGTATATGGTCCATTTTGTCTCTGAGGCTGTTTACGTTGGCGCTAAATATGCGCACATAGCCTGGCCCGCACTGGGGTATGTCACTAACCGGTTCAAAAGGAGGCAGCGCATCCATGCCGGCAATTATCAGGCAGATTAGGGTCAGCAGAGGAGTCGCAAAACAGCCTGGAGACACCATTGAAAGAATATGAATTCAATAAATCCACGATTTCTCGCTGTTGAAGTCGAAATTAGTTGCGTGAATTTCCAGAATGATAGCCCAAAATTCGCCGCACATGGAGGTATAATTTTAGCTTCGTTGATCAATGGACAAGGCACATTGCAGAAAACAAGCAAATAAACAAAGGCAAGAGCAAAGGATCAACACGACCGGCCGATAGGTCAGTCAGCATCAGAATCAGTTCCTTGGTTCGTGATCATCAGGCGCAGCCATGCCCCATCTGATGCTCACATAACGTCCATTACCTTTCGCGATCGCATCCAACTTTTGCAAGAGCAACTACAACGTGATATCGAGCAGCAACAGCAATGGTGGATCGAACAACAACGATGGCACATCGCACATCGAACAACAGCAGCGTGATCGGGAGTGGCAAATCGCACAGCAGCGCACTGATCGTCTGCTCGCTCAGTACCTGTCTCGACCCCTAGCAGCTCGTATGAAGGAAGAAGCGGCTTTGTTGGCTTTGTGTTCTGGCACTTCGGGTGTCCAAGTCGGCCATTAAACACTCCCTTCACTGGGTTAATGGTCGATCCTCCGTTCAGTGGGCGTTCCAGTTTGGACAAGGAGATGGTTTTCGTTGAAGATGTTCCCATTTTGCCGGCAGAAGATTCGGCTTTATTCGTGCACTCAGTTATAGAGGAACCTATGGTCTTTGATGTGGATAGAAGAGAGGGAGGAAAAAGGAGGAAGGTGAGGAAGAGAAGAAAGAAACAAGTGAAGAGGGATGACGCGCAGTTAGTTGATGGAGCTCCAGATGTTCTTTCTTTGGCGGGAAGCCGTTCTCAATTCGTTTCTCTTGATGTTGTGCACAAAGCACCCTCTCAATGCGCATTTCTTTTGGCACACGCGGAAGAACCCGATGTTGTGGCCTCTGCCAACACTACAGATTCGGCTATGTTTGTGGGTACCTGTCAGCGCGTCCAAGATGATTCAGTTATTGCTAGTTCAGTTTGCTCAGTCGCTAAGAGAGAGAAAAGAAAGAGAAGAAAGAGGATAAGGAGAAGAAAGAAAAAAGAAGAAGAAGGGGAAGAAAAGAAAGAGAAAGAGAAGGATGAAGAGAAAGAGGAAGAGAAAGAGGATGAGAGAGGAAGAAGAAATATGTTTTGGGAAAGGGGAGAAAGATGATGATGATGAGAAGGAAAGTGCTGAGAAGTGAGAGAATGATGGGAAGTAGGAGGATGAGAAGAAAAGGCATGATGAGGAGCAAGGTGTTGAGAAGAAGGTGGAAGATGAAGAGGAGAAAGGGGATGATGACGGTTAAGAGAAGAAGGAGAAAGAGGAAAGTGAGAGGAAGAAGAAAGGGGATGAGAAGGAGAGGACAGAGGCGAAGATTGGAAATTCTCTTGAGTTCACTGCCCAGGAGTGACAAGTCTGTTTCACCGTTCACAAGTCGTCAGGTCACAGGCGCAGAAAGGCCGCAGCATGGCGCGTAAGCGATCGAGTCAACGTGTTAGTACAGAGCAGTTTTCCGCAGATCCCGAGTCAACAGAGGCAGAGCAATTCAATTCGTTTTCCCTGGCCGTCAGGCACAGAGGAGGCCCAGCCGACGTCCATGAGGGGGAGTGATGAAGAATGTTTGATAGTTTGTGTGAGTGTTTTGTGTGTCTTCTCCCTGTACGGTTGCTTTGTGTGATTCAGTTGCGTGCATGCGTGTTGTGCTGTGTGTGTTGTATACAAAGACTAACAAGTAAAGACTCTCTATTCCGTTTCAATACATACATACATACATACATACATACATACATACATACATACATACATACATACATACATACATACATACATACATACATACATACATACATACATACATACATACATACATACATACATACATACATACATACTGAAGAGGGAATTGTATTGGGAGAGGTAGCAGACCAGTAACGAAACACAAAACATATGCAACAGTCAAACAAACAATGATGAATCAGGATAGAATCTACTGTATTTAATCATATTCTTTCATCACTCGCCTTTCAATGGACGTCACTTGGGGCACATCTCTGCCTGACGGCCATCGGAGGTGATGTAACTGAATTAACTTGGTGATTGAAGAACTGAGGTGAAGGAAACTGGTGCTCGAATATGAAGAACTTTATGAACTAACATTAGACGCTGCTTGAAGAGGTCATAGCCACGGGTCTTCCGCGCTTGCCCCAAAAATCAAAGAAGAATGCCCTCAGGTACTGCACCATAGCTGAGAAACTTGAAATCGAAGATTCTTGTCACTGTGGACACATGAAACATCAGCTCTCTGGCTCTCTACCGCAGTCCTGGGCGAAACAGAAAAGTGCTTCTTGCACTAATGAGGTCATAACAGCGGGGTCATCCCTGTTCGCCTCTCGGAGCTCCGAACCTTCAGGTGCTATGCCAGCTTGAACCACTGAACTCAACGATATATGGCCCTTTGTGGACATCATTGGAACAGCCTTTCGTGCATCTGCGCACAGGATAGGAACAACTTGCTTGGTCACAGCGAGTCTGAGGAAAACAACAAACATCCGTGCTTCACGCACTGAAAAACTTGTGGAACCACTGTGGGAACCAACAGAAAAGAAGGAGCTTTATGAAGAGCAGCGAAACGAGCAGAAAGGAAACCAAAAGACTTGAAAAGACAAAAGACCAAAAGACTTGAAATTTGAGCACTTGAAAGGATCTTGTCAGGAGAAGAAAACTTGTAGCAGAGAAGAGAATCGGCTTTGTCCAAGTGAGCATCAAAACGGGGCTGCGTCTGTGCCTGATGATCACAACATGAGAAGCTTGGGTTGGGACAGGAAACGATTGAAACTGGAAACGGGGGTAGATTGCAGCAGAACTTGAGGTTGTAGTAGAGTGAAGGTGGGTTCGAAGGGGTCTCGGCACCAAAATGAAGAGGGAATTGTATTGGGAGAGGTAGCAGACCAGTAACGAAACACAAAACATATGCAACAGTCAAACAAACAATGATGAATCAGGATAGAATCTACTGTATTTAATCATATTCTTTCATCACATACATACATGCATACATACATACATAGGCATGGGATACATGCTTAAATAGTGGTAAATAAGCGAATTTTTGGTTATCTTTGAACTTTGAGTGGAAATTTGATATGCAGAGGCATGCGTTTTTGCCACTTTCTATACACCGTTAGAAGCGCAATTCACAGTGCTATAAAATATAAAAAAAATCCCGAGGGTAACTTTTTTATTTTCGAGAAAAATCTAATTTAGTGAACTTCACCATGAAATTTTTTTGCGGATTTTTTCACATTCGATGTCGTGGTTAGAGAACGAAACAGCGAAACAGTACTACTTATGCGGCAAACGAAAGCCCATGTCATGACGATTCGTTTGACACCAAGCACAACATTCTAGCTGCTTTGGATCGCAAGTGACACTCAGTCAAACATGACCTATTGACAGTCCGATTTTGATGGTTGCCCACCCTGCTTCCGAGGGCTGGCTCTGCCGGACGAGGGAACCTAAGAGGGCTGTGCTCTTCAGGTTTAGCACAAGTCATCGTTAGGTACAACTTCCCCAAACCGGAGACCCCAGGGCTAAGTTTTCACGATGGCCGATTTTTCGATTTGCACATAGCTGTGAAGAACAAGGGTCGATTTTCTAGCGAACTGACTCTTAAAACACATTCCAGGCTTAAAATTAACAGAAATTACAAGTTTTAGTACTGGCCTGGTTGGGCTTCTGCCCAACCAGGGCGAGAAAATTTTGAAAATGTGGCCTTGAAAAACGCGTTTAAAAGGCATTCTGAGCACAAAATAGACAGTTTTGGTACATAAATTCATTAGTTTCGCTTATTTTTGACCAACATTTTCTTCCTATCTCCACCGCAAAGGGGGGTGTACCCACCCTACACCCCCTGGATACGCCACTGGCTTGGGTCGCTTAAGTTCTCATTAGCGCCTCCTTAGGATTCATTCCAAAGTGCCGCATTCTCGCGTTCTCATTACATTGGAGGTTCCACCGAGATTTGAACTCGGATCGCTGGATTCAAAGTCCAGAGTGCTAACCTGCTAACCTGAGTAGAACTAGACACTGCCCGACATGCCGAATTGGCTGCAACCCGTGATGCCGCAGCTGCTCATTTATTGGTAGTAAATTTGTTGCTACACAGGTTGCCCACCGGCGCTGTATCGGCAGACAGCATGCCGCAAAATTCTGTTCGTTTTGCAGACACTCCCGTTTTTCACAGATACCAAATACCCGATACTGGAGCAGATGGTCCAGGTTTCAGCCTCACTCCATATGCTCTCCGCCCCTATTCAACACACACCGTTGGACTCAACGGTGACCGCAAAACAACACACACCATTGGACTCAATGGTGACTGCAAAACGAAACACACCATTGGACTCAATGGTGACTGCAAAACGAAACACACCATTGGACTCAATGGTGACTGTAAACGAAACACACCATTGGACTCAATGGTGACTGCAAAACGAAACACACCATTGGACTCAATGGTGACTGCTAAACGAAACACACCATTGGACTCAATGGTGACTGCAAAACGAAACAAACCATTGGACTCAACGGTGACCGCAAAACAACACACACCATTGGACTCAATGGTGACTGCAAAACGAAACACACCATTGGACTCAATGGTGACTGCAAAACGAAACACACCATTGGACTCAATGGTGACTGCTAAACGAAACACACCATTGGACTCAATGGTTACTGCAAAACGAAACACACCATTGGACTCAACGGTGACCGCAAAACAACACACACCATTGGACTCAATGGTGACTGCAAAACGAAACACACCATTGGACTCAATGGTGACTGCAAAACGAAACACACCATTGGACTCAATGGTGACTGCAAAACGAAACACACCATTGGACTCAATGGTGACTGCTAAACGAAACACACCATTGGACTCAATGGTTACTGCAAAACGAAACACACCATTGGACTCAACGGTGACCGCAAAACAACACACACCATTGGACTCAATGGTGACTGCAAAACGAAACACACCATTGGACTCAACGGTGACCGCAAAACAACACACACCATTGGACTCAATGGTGACTGCAAAACGAAACACACCATTGGACTCAATGGTGACTGCAAAACGAAACACACCATTGGACTCAATGGTGACTGCTAAACGAAACACACCATTGGACTCAATGGTGACTGCAAAACGAAACACACCATTGGACTCAATGGTGACTGCAAAACGAAACACACCATTGGACTCAACGGTGACCACAAAACAACACACACCATTGGACTCAATGGTGACTGCTAAACGAAACACACCATTGGACTCAATGGTGACTGCTAAACGAAACACACCATTGGACTCAATGGTGACTGCAAAACGAAACACACCATTGGACTCAACGGTGACCACAAAACAACACACACCATTGGACTCAATGGTGACTGCAAAACGAAACACACCATTGGACTCAATGGTGACTGCAAAACGAAACACACCATTGGACTCAATGGTGACTGCTAAACGAAACGCACCAGGCACACCAGGCACCGAAGCAGGCTAGGATGGAACAACAGACAGTAAAGCTAGAAGACAAGACAAAAAGCAAAAAAACACCACAAAAGCGAAAAACAAAACGACCACAAAAGTGAAACGCTGAAACAGTGAGCAAAAATTAACCAAACAAAAACGCAACACAGTAAGCCAATGTCAAAAATCGAAAAATATGGGAAAGAGCTCATATAAAAATGAGAAAAAGGTCGGGAGGGAGGGGACAAAATGGAAAGAAATCAATTACAGAAAAGGAATGGAGAAAGAACTTATCCTGGATGCTAATAGCACACCAGAGAGGCGAAGCTGAGACCGAAAAGGTGTAAAAAGGTCACGAGAGACACATGCGCCCCCTGTGGGGCTAGAGCGGAAACAGAATAAAAGAAGATAGTAGTGTTTCCGATCAAATTAAAATTAAATAATAAAATTAAATTATTTTGGCCAAAATCACCAAGTAAATAGCAATTTAATAACAAATTTATTTTCTCGCGATGACTGTCAAACAAATTAAAATTATATTAAATTTCGTAAAATTGGACCAGAAATTTGATATAAATTTACTTGGTTTGGCAGCTTCACTCACCAAAGTCTGGCTACAAAACAAGAAGTTCAGTCCAAAGATTACCTTGTTCATGCGTATAGCAAAGATATCAACTCATTAAATGCTAATTTGTAGACGATTTGTCATCATCTGAAGAACTACATGTATGAGTCTGGCGCCGGCCGGAGGGGTCTGAGTCAAAATTTTGGAAGGGGGGTTTGGCACTAAAACCGCTCAAAAATCTAAAAAAATTGCAATTTTTTGCTAAATATCGCTAATTCGGGCTGAAATACAGCTAAAAAGTGCTGTTTTGCAGGCGATTTTGGCAATTTTTGTGTCTGAAATTGTAAAAAATCTCAAAAAGTTGTTGAAAAAATTACTTGCCAGAAAAATCGGAGGGGGGTCGGCAAAATAATCTCGGGGGTCTCCATCCGGGGGGTCTGGCCTAAGTCGGGTGGGGGCAGACCCCCTGTTACATGTATGGTTTCAGGGTTCCAGAAACTCCCCAGAATCCGGCGGCGAAAAGCTAACACCCAAAAAACCCCTAACAACATGTATGTATTCGCCCCCCTTGGATTTCCGTGGCGAGTAGTTTTTCAGCAAATTTTCAATTTTTACATTCAATTTTTAGACACTAAAACTGCCTTTAAATCACCACTTTTCAGCTGTATTTGAGCCTGAATTAGCTTTTTTAACAATTTTTAGTCCAAAATTGCGATTCTTTGCGATTTGTACAAATTGTAAGCGGCCTTAGTACCCTAAATACCTCTTTTTTTATTTTCTTTTTGATTCCTCCTCCTTCCTGAGAACGTTTGAAATCCTGTTTTACCGACAAAATGTCTTTCCAACAGGTAAGGTTTTATCTTTTGCTGTGAGAGCTGAGAAAAAGCACGAACGATCGCTTTGTGGTACTTCTCATAGCAATCGATCAAGAGACAACAATCGTTTTATCATCCGATTTCGGCTCCGCCGTTTTCGTTTGCGTTTATCTTCGGTCGGGCACAGCCGCCTTAACACGCTTTTGAGAGCGGTTTGGAATAGAGCTGAGTGCGAAATCCAACCGCCCAAACAAAGCCAGCAGAGTTAAGTGCCCACTTAGTTAAGGTGCTACCTTAACTTTTTCGTGCAACTCATTTAAGTGCCACCTTAACAAAGTGCCCACTTATCTATTTAAGGTCCCACCTTAAAGATAAGTGGCCCCTTAAGGTCAGTTACGGTGGCGGCACTTAACAAAGAGCCCACTAATCGATTTAAGGTGCCAACTTACAGACTCAACTGAACTGCTTGTTGCATTTGGCTCTAGATATGGAAGGCTGCTAAGGCATCTGGTTACTAGTATGTTAAGTTAAACCAGCTAGACCATGTAGCCAGAAATTGAATGGCGTGCTAGATTGTGCTTTTTGTCTTTGGTTTTGTCTTATTCTTAACATCAGCATCTTCAACTATTAAGAATAAGGGACCCTTTAACTTAAGGTTGTTTTATGCAACCCGGCCCAGGCCGAGCACGAATGAGAGCCATAACCAGTCATAACTGATGGCCAGACCGCCAATGGACTTATCATCGCCAGTAATCTTTCAGACCTGGGTGGCCATGGCCAGTTCCTTCTAAAATAGGTTTTGAGTTGCTGGCCCACTTTCTACTAGTCCTCTCCCACTCGTCTTGCTCCACGTGATGGCACTGACTGCATTCTGGTTTCTACTACTCTCTGTTCTAACCGTTCTTGGCCAACAACAAGTGACTAAGGTCAGCTGCAAACCCGGTGAGATGACCAGTTCGCTAAGACAATGGAAAGACCCAGACACAGACAAATTCTGGCTAGAACACAAGTGTGTCTCATTCGAACATGCATCTTGTGCCCAGGTTGAAGAATAGTATTCTCCACCCGGGTGCAAAGTTGTGTGGGTTTAGAGTTGCAGCTGGGCCACATCTTGTCGTGACAGTAAGGCATGGGTTCGTGGATCTGGAGATCACACATACATGGCAGGAATCGGCACTGCTATATCGTCTGAGGATATGCTAGAGAGGTTCAACCTAAGGAATACTAACGAAATAGTAACAGAGTAGATAGATATATCATTGATTTAGTTGGTTTGCACTCTGCTGCAATAGTGTGTCATCTACACTCACTGACTGCGCCTGGTTAACCGTTGGTTACGGCAAACCATTGGATCTAAAAGGCAAAGCAATTGGAGACATTATAATTGAAAAACAAAACTAGTAATTTTCTTTTGAGATCAACATTTTATTCTATAAATTTGTTATACAAACTATCAACAATAGTAATTGCAGTGATATAATTGTTCGAGTTGAAGTGTGCAAAGTCACAGAATACATCTATGGTGAATGCAATGAGCAGGAGAAAGAAGAGGGTGAGCAGCGGGAGCAAATAGAGGAAGCTGACTTGAAAGGAGAAGAACTTAAACAGGAAATAGTTAGACAGAGGAGTGAAGCAGAAGCGAAGAAGGGTGCTGTTGAACTCGGAGCTGGACTGGGATATGGGTTGGGGGTTGGACTTGGCGTTGGATTAGGAGTGGGCGTGGGTGTTCCACACGCGTTTGTGACGACGCCCTCCACTACTACAGGTCTCACAACAGCAACATGTAGGCATCAAAAGGGATTGACTTGACTACTTAATAGTCAGTGTCTGACATGGTCGACCTTTGGACCACTGGCGAGCCGAAGGTTGGAAAACTAACTCATATTGTTGAGTTGTCATTCACCTACAAAGAATTTCGTGATCCAACATTTTTGTTCCTGAAATATGTAGGAATAATAATCATGAAATAATAATTGAGATATAGGCCCCTGAAAATCGGCCTGCTAAACAATGAGACGAATAATTCAAAATCGATTTTTTGGCTTACTAAATCAACATTTAGACATCAACATTTCTGAAATTTTGAGGTTTCAGAGTGCTGTCAGGCTACTTTATGGATGAATTGTGAAATTCCATTTCTGATGAAAATTTTTTCTCAACATTTTTGTGCCTTCTAGCTTGTCTGCAACCCCCACTAATGGGGGATTTTAATTGGAGAATTCTGTAGCGCTATCATATTTAGCTACATATTGCTATGCTTTGCTATGTTTGGCTATATGCCTGTGTTTCACCATTCATCCTTATAGTAGTCTAACAGTACTCTAAAACGTCAACTTTTTAAGTTTAAGTTTCGATTAGTGAGCGAGGAATTCGATTTTGAATTTTTGTCCCATTGTTAAGCAGACCGATTTTCTCAGGCTGCTATATTTATCAAGACGGAACCGTCAGATATTAAAATCCTTTGTAGGTCAATAACAACAATAATAGGAGTCAGTCTATCAACTTTCAGCCCACTACGTCAGTCTAGCTTTCGTTGTTGGCGTCTGAATAAGCAAGGCCGATCGTGTTAAAACACTGAAAGGGCCAGTCTCTGACGGACCGTATCCCTATGTCAAGTTGAAAATCGAACTTTGCACATGCCTTACTTTTTCACCTTTCATTCAATTTGATTAAAGATTCTTAAAGCAGTTTAAAAGTCAAAAGTTTAAAATCTCTACGCAGTAGTTGGATTCTCAACTTGACATACCAAACCTCTATCGAACCAGAGACTAACTCTTAAATCCGCTTTCAGCGGCTTCTTGTCCTGTGTCCGAGTGTTGTGACACGTTGCCACAAGACATCTATCGACAACTGCCGTTTCCGTATGCCAGTTTTGAATTTGACCAAGCATTGATTGGCAACCGGTACCCTTCTGGAACGAGAGCTACAGTGTTCTGTGCAACTGGCATCCCCTTCGAAGTCTGTTGGCTGGATGATGGCAGCCGCAGCTGTGGCATGGAATTTAATGTACCTTATGACGGCTTTGTATGCGCTTCTGGTACATGGACTTACAATGGATATAACCTGATTGAACTTTCCTGTTTATCAAATAATTAAGAGCCATTTTATATAAGACCGGTACGACTGGCGGCACATAGCCAAATCTGACCCCCACTTTTATTGCTCTCCCTATGGAGGGAGTGAGTCAGGGAATAGAGATCAGATTTCCCAAATTGTAAGCAAAAAGGTTTAGAAATTTGAAAACCTTGTAGTGATAGCAGCCGAAAAACAGATTTTAGCACCTCCACTTTGGAGCGTCGATTATATGAGCAAAAGACTATGGGGGCTATAAACAGTAGTTCTAGTAACACAACACTTTCTATAAAAGGTTTGAGTTTGGAACCTCTAGGCCGAACGGTTTCAGAGAAATGACGGTTTCCGTAAACGTCCGAAAATCGTTCTCCCGGCGTTTTCCCACTTTTCTAACCCCAGTCGTAGTAAGTCCCAGAAGTAGGTTTTAAACATACATGTACCTTGTACAGAACGTTCAAATAAACCGATAAAAAACTGGGGACCAGAAGAAAACCGTACCGCACTTTTATAAAATGGCTGTTACGTTTGCTGGTTTTTGAAAGAAATGAAAAGATTTTCAGTGGTCTGTTACCCGTTTGCGGCAAATCCTACTCCACTTGCAGTAATTTCGCTACGGATCGGAGTTTTGCCTGCGGGTTGGATATTTGAAATTCCCGAAAAATTTTAAGAATCAGTCTCTGAACCAATCAGACCTCAAAAATGAAAGTTTAGCGTAGTAGCTGAAACTATTTTTGTCTTGGGGTAAACCTTGTTTGTATGAAGAAAAATGCAATCATACAATGTAGATGTTCTGATGTAAGTAAAGAACCAATTTTTACAATTCGGTCGTAATTTGAGTTAAAAAGTTCACTTATTGTTGCTAGTTTCTGATAGAGAAGATATTGTAGAGTGCCACATAAAGTACCCGGGTACTATAAATGTATTCAATATTACTTTCACAAAACCCTAAGTGCTATTTATATAGTACCCGGGTGGATGGATTGTCCGTGCGTGCGGGCCGTACTGTTTCCCAGCAAGTTAATAACAAATAGCAAGTAAATTTATTTTGGGCAAAATTGGGTGGCAAATAGCAAATTCCTAGCAAGTTAATTTTGGGTAAAGCACCGCCTAGCAAATAAATAGCTAGTTTATTTCGGATTGAGGGAGTGAGAAATTTGCTAGCAATTTACTAGGAATTTACGAGGCTCAGACATATTCATCCATTATCCCTATCTTCCCCACTTGGCGTGGGACCTGATGTGCTGCCAGGATATACCTTATACATACCCAAGGTTTGTTATGCTACACATATAGCTAAAGTAGGGCTATAGTATGGACAAAAGTCAGTCTCTAGGCTGACAGTAAATTCGGCAAATAGAAAACTACTGAATATGTTCATGTTAGAGATAAAGTTAGAGAAAATTCTTGCTGGTGCTTCACTTCCTGCTGTTGCTTGTTCAGCTAATTGAAACTGAAATACAATATATAGTTTTGATTTTAAACGGTACCGGAGTTTTCCACTTACAAGACAAATAGGAAAATGCCCAAATGGGTCACTTTTCACGCCCTTTGAAAACCATGATCTAACAATATCTATGGTGGTCATATAATCGAAAAATCTTGCAGGCATAATTTGGTTGAGCGAAAAACTTGTAGCAAATTCTAGCAAATTGATACCAAATAGATAGCAAATTTCTAGCAAATAACAAGTTAATAACAAATTAAATTCGAAATTGCGGTGTCTAGCAAGTAAATAGCTAGTAAATATAATTCCCGATGATTACAAGCAAGTTAATAGCAAGTTAATTAGAAAACAAATTAACTGGGAAACAGTAGCGGGCCGTAGCCCCCTACGTTACGCCATACTGCGGGCCCAGCACGCACACCGACGTCCTGCCCTTCCTTTGCTGCCTTCGCTACGAGCGGGCACACATGCTCGGTGACAGTTTAAGCGGATATCTGTGTAGTCTTCAAAACGCATATATCATTCAGTCCGTACACAATTCGGTATACATACTATTAGTCAATGATAATACGCCGCGTTTGCAGACTCTCACAGTCAAATTTTCGAATTTGGTCTATGTATAGAAGCCCTGCATTTCATTTTTGTTTAGCCGCAGCATAAACGACCTCTGGACCCTCTACAAAACCCTAATATTCTTCTTCACTTTAAAAGGATTCCAGACTGGGGTGGCATACTCTAATTTTGGGCGCACGAACGTTTTGTACAATTGAAGCAAAAAATCACAATTTCTACTACAAAAAGCTGCAAATATCAATTTTGATTTCAGATGGATATCGGTATGCAATATTGTGGGCAGATATGGGAAAAGTACCTAATATCAGGTATCAGGTAAAGGTATTTAAAAAAATGCCCAATCAGGTATCAGGTATCAGGTAATTGACAAAAATACAGGTATCAGATATTAATTTTGAATTCTTTTTAGACACTGTGCACCTGTTGCCCACCAACACTCTTTCTGCGCAGTTTCTTTCTCTCTAACATGTTGCCTTGTTTGGGCGACAAAATAAATAAATAAAATAAAATTAGGTATCAGCTATTTTCCCATAAAAAGTTAAAATCCGAAAGTTGCCGAAAAATCTCTGAAACGACCATAATTTAGGCTCAAAAGTCAGCTAAAATCAGATTAGTTCCAGTCATTAAGGATTTTTTCGTTATGAAACTGCACAAAATGCTGAAAATCCACTCTCAAAATATCACCGGGGTGCTGGCGGAATAGCTTTGCACATCCATCTCTGATTATTATTTATCTTTGCCACTTTAGAGTAAGGCTTCTCGTAAGTCGTAACCCCTTTTTTTACCCGTACAGTACAAGTATGTCCCTATTTGTCTTCCCCTTTACTCATTGGCTTACTCAGGATTTTGCAAAAGGAAGCATTAAATTTTTAGATCTCTGGTTGAGCCACGGCCCCATCATTGCGAGAAAATTTTAATAAAATTACTTTGAAAAACGCTTTCGAAAGCATTCTGAGTATAGTATTAAAAGAAATTAGGAGGTATTATAGTCTGAAGAGGTCTGGTTGCGCAACGGCCCAACCAAGGCGAGAAATTTTTGAAAAGTTAGCCTTCCTACACTCTTTTTTAATGAATAAATCGGTCGTAAACTACCATTTGATGCCTTATGTTTGTACCTAATACCTGTATCTGTTTCAGTCCCCAAATATCCAAAATCAGGTAGGCACAGTTCGAATGTACCCGATCAGGTATCGGTAAGGTATAGATAGGTAAGGTATGGGTCAGGGTTGTATATTTTTCCGAAAAAAACCTCGGCCTGTTTTTTTCCAGTTTTTTTTTCGGTTTTTTTCCGAAATCGCGGAAAAAACTCCAGCTCAAGTTCAGAGTACCCTAGCCTGGTTTTATGATTCCTAACGCTTTCTAGCGCCTTCCTGGGTCTTTTCAGAACAGAAATACCCGTCTTACATAGACATAAATCACGAAACAGGCATGAAACAGTGCCTGATAGGCCCCATCAATAAACGCTATATATAAATCTTCTTACAGCAGTCAGTTGCCCTTTTTGTTTAAAATTGCCAAATTTGTTCTTTCCTGTTGTTTTTCTAATAGGTTTGAGTTAGTCTGGCATATTATACATCGCAAAAGTTCATTTTTTAACTGAAAAATGACATAAATTAGCTATTTTTGGCTTGAGTTTTTTTCCACGATTTATGTTTTTTCCGACCTTAGGAAAAAAACCGGATTTTTTCGGAAAAAAACGAAAAAAAACACCGGGAAAAACACACCTCACATCCCTGGTATGGGTATTGCAAATCTATCTGATAATCAGGTACAGGTACAGGTATACCCATACATGTACTACGGGGGTTTCGGGGGGTTATCCCTAGCTGAAAAGGCCAACACCCCCTCACCCCCCCGAGACAGATTAAAGGACCCCCGACCCAAAAATACAAGTACGTACCAGTAGTGACTCCCAGTACTAACAGACTGGCTCAGAAATCACAGTAGTATGCAATCCGTAATTTTTTGCAATTTTCTACATTTTGGAAAATTTTTGTCCAAAATTGAATATAGAATAGCAGTATCTGACACAACATGACCACGTTTTGGCATCTTTAGCGAGTTTTTAACTATTTTAGTACCCAGCCCCATCCTCTGAAATTTGGGCTCAACTCAAACCCTCAGCCTGACTCAACCCCCCCCCAAACCCCGTTTCAATTCGGCGGATGATCTGGCTGATGGTATGCACACTGTTTAGCTGTAAATGTAACAGAGTCATATACAAAAAGCAGAGTAAAACGATTGCACTTTGTACATCCATGTGCCTGATGAGCAAACCAAGCCATCGTATGGTAAACCTTCAAGGGCACAGGCACCAGACGCGGCAGACCAACAAACGGTTACAAGAATATAATCAGTAGAGCATATAATTGTTGCTGTAGTCCCAGATGGATACCGGTCTGCAATCGGTGTCTGGTCAAACTTAAAACTGGGGTAAGCCAATCCTGGCTCGCTGTATGAATCTTCTGGCAGTGTGTCACAACACTCTGACACAGGACAAGAAGCTGCTAAAAAACCACGGTGTGCAGATTCAGGAAAAGAGCGCCTCTTGTCACCTGTAGTAGTGGATGGCGTGGTAATAAAGGCCACTGGAACGCCGACGCCCACTCCCAATCCAACACCCAGTCCAACCCCCAACCCATATCCCAGGCCAGCTCCGAGTTCAACAACACCTTCCTTTGCTTCTGCTTCACTGTTCTGTCTAGCTATTTCCTGCTCAAGTTCTTCTGCTTTCAACTCAGCTTCCTCTGTTTGCTCCAGCCGCTCACTCTTTTCTTTCTTCTGCTCCTTGCATTTACCGTAGATGTATTTTGTGACTTTGCACACTTCAACTCGAACAATTACACCACTGCAATTACAATTGTTTGATAGTTTGATATAACAAATTTCCGATCCGATTTGCGGGGGCCTTACGGCCTACGATCAGACTCGGGGTCCATTTCGCTACCACCGTGATTCGTCATCTCGGACGTTGCCCTTCTTTCACTGCCAGCCGCTCCTAGCCATGCTGCTGGGCGCCGGTCACCAGGAGGGCGGCCAGCGTGTCGATGCCATGATGCTGACAGCTCCCGACGGCCGCCGGTGCCCCATATGTCAGAGGGCGCCCTGCATAGTTGGTTTCTCAGACAGCTTCCCCAGCAAGCTTTGTGGAGTGGCTTCGGTGCAACGGCAGATCCAGTCGGTTCCCATTTTACCTACTAGCTGTAACCAGCTTTCGGTGGCCTAGGAGGAGCTTTGTGCCGACGGCCAACTCTTTGCAGGAAGAAACTTGCCGCGCCGAGAGGATGAGCGCACAACACAGCGAACAGTGGCTATGCAGCCTAAACCTTTACATCAACTGTGCTGTGCCGGCATATAACAAATTTATATAGACTAAAATGTTGATGTTTAAAGAAAATTACTAGTTTTGCTTTTCAACTATAATGTCTCCAATTGCTTTGGCTTTTAGATCCACTGGTTTGCCGTAATCTATGGTTATCCAAGCGCAGTCAGTGAGTGCAGATGAGGCACTATTGCAGCAGAGTGCAAACCAACTAAATCAATGATATCCATCTACTCTGTTACTATTTCGTTAGTATTCCTTAGGTTGAACCTCTCTAGCGTATCTTCAGACGATATAGCAGTGCCGATTCCTGCCAAGTATGTGTGATCTCCAGATCCACGAACCCATGCCTTACTGTCACGACAAGATTTGGCCAGCAATTCTAAACCCACACAACTATGCACCCTATGGAGAATAGCTGTCTTCCACCTGGGCACAAGATGCATGTTCGAATGAGACACACTTGTGTTCTAGCCAGAATTTGTCTGTGTCTGGGTCTTGCCATTGTCTCAAGGAACCGGTCATCTCACCGGGTTTGCAGCCGACCTTAGTCACTTGTTGTTGGCCAAGAACGGTTAGAACAGAGAGTAGTAGAAACCAGAATGCAGTCAGTACCATCGTAGAGCAAGACAAGTGGGAGAGGACTAGTAGAAAGTGGGCCAACAACTCAAAACCTATTTTAGAAGGAACTGGCCACCAGTTCTGAAAGAACTGGCGATGACATGTCCGTTGGCGGTCTAGCCATCTGTTATGACTGGTTATGGCTCTCATTCGTATGTAGGCATTTATTGGGAAGGTATTCCAATTACCAATTTGTTGGTATGGGTTCGGTATACGCAATCAACAGTACAGGACATTTTTGCTGTGTCGTAGGGAGAAACGGAATTCAGGGAGGTTCGGAATCTCCCTAGGGAGAAGTTGAATTCCGTCTATCCCTAGGGCTTTAGGGAATGCGACCTCTATTCCCTCACTCCCTAGGAAGATTCCGAGTCCGCCCCGCACCCCATAAAAGTCACTCTACTTGGTTGCTCTTTTGCACTCAGACTCAGCGATAACAACTTTACAAGCTGTCCGTTTCTGGGGCCGGCACCTAATTGGTAATTTGCTAATTTGGTAAACAGACCAAAAAGTTAAAAACCCCCCCTCACTAAACATAAATTTTTTATTTTTTTAATCATGGCTTGCCGTAATCTATGGTTATCCAGGCGCAGTCACTGAGTGTAGATGATGCACTATTGCAGCAGAGTACAAACCAACTGAATCAACATTATCTATTGTGTAGTTTCTCATGGTTTGAACCTCTCTAGCGTATCCTCAGGCGATATAGCGGTTTCGATTCCTGCCATGTACGTGTGATCTCCAGATCCACGAACCCATGCCTTACTGTCACGACAAGATGTGGCCCAGCTGCAACTCTAAACCCACACAAGCATGCACCCTGTGGAGAACAATTCGACCTGGGCGCAAAATGGATGTTCAAATGAGACACATTCGTGTTTTAGCCAGAACGTGTCTGTGTCTGGGTCCTCCATTTTCTTAACGAAGCGGTCATCTCCCCTGGCTTGCAGCCGACCTTAGTCACTTGTTCTTGGCCAAGAACCGTTAGAGCACAGAGTAGTAGAAACTGGAATGCAGCCAGTGCCATCATGAAGAGCAAGATGAGTGGGAAGAGGACTAGTCGAAAGTCGGCCAACAACTCAAAACCTATTTTAGAAGGAACTGTCACCCAGGCCTGAAAGATCGCTGGTGACGCTAATGCCCCGGGCTGTCCGGCCATCAGTTATGACTGGCTACGACTGTCAGTCTGCCACAACAAAAAGTCTGACTAAGTACGTACTACTGTTGTTTGGGTATGGGATTTTCAGGAATCGGTTCGGTATTGGCATGCATTTTTTGGCGTACCCAAGAATCGGTTCGGTATGGGTATGTATTCGCAAAACTACCGGTATACCGGTATTTATTCAGTATTTGCTGAAAATGTTTTACAACGTCGAAACACTGAATTTCCTATTTACAAACCCATGGCTTCGTCATTTCCAAGGTCAGAGGCTAGAAAATCAATCAAAAGCAACGGGATTTACAGTTTTTAGGAATTTTTGAAATATTTTTAGTGAGTGAAAATTGTTTCTATAAATAATTTCGGCTAAGAGAAATGCTTCCATTGTAGTGTAGTTTTAAGGCCTGCTAGTGTACAGTATGGATCTAACGAGCAGTGACAAAATGCGGGGCTATTTTGTTTATTGTGAATGTACTGTATATAGAGACTTGATTATTAAGGAGCGGTGTGAAGTTAAGTCAAAACTAGCCCAACGCTTTCCAGTAACAAAGCAAGTTTGGGACAGGGAGTTGTGTAAATACCTGAGTATTCCCAAAATAATTGGTATGCCCGGCTTGGGTATTTATTAAAATGCCTGGAATCGGTAGGTATTTATTGGGCAGGTATTCCCAAAAAAACCCATTTTTCGGTATGGGCTCGTTATACCCAATCAACAGTATGTACATCATGTCGGTATACGATCTCTACACAGGGAATAACTGACTGAAATGTTCGATGAGTGTGGAATTTTCAATATTTCTGGGCTGTTTTTGGTATTTTTTGGTTTTTGGTTAGCAGCACTGCTTTGTGCAGTGATCGTAGCTTGACGTATTGCTAATCAATGAATGTGCCCCGATGTGGGTAGGGATGGGCACGAAAATTAATTTTCGTACTATTATGAAAATTTAAAACGGATAGCAGATGGCGGGAATTCTAGTACTCGATTTACTCCTATTCTAGTCCGCACTTTGGAATGGCTTCAGGGAGACAGCAATTTGCGATCGTTCTCAGTTGTGGAGATCACTCGAATTTCAAATTTTGAACACAGAATTTTGAATGTGGTATCAAACGACTGCTGACGATCTCCTGGTTATTATTTTACACATCAACATCTAATTACTGCATGCTATATTCAGCTTTACCTTAGATACGTTTTTTTTGGTCTCGAACAAAAGAATGTAAAACGTGCGCACCCAAATTGTAAATCTTTAACAAATATGACCAAATCCGGTATCAAACAACTACTTTTGACTTGTACATTATTGTTTTATGCACCAGCACATCCACAACCAATTACTGCATGCTATCTCAGATTACGCGCTCGTCATATCGCCTTACTTCATCGATTATCGGCCGATTTGCCCCGGAACCGCCACTTACTAAAACAATCGTAGCATTCGAGTCTGCCGACGGATATGTCTGCCCACGAGCATATGGGTAGATATGACGATTAGCTATCGATTAAGCATTAATATAACAATATTCGTACAAGCCCAAGGACGGTGGCCATTGTGGAACAAAAAAATGGCCAAAGTGTACACACTCAAAACACTAATCGGCGCAAGTAGTGATCTCCCTATTTATGGGGACCGCATTCCATTAATTTACGATCTGACAAGCACGGATACTGTATTCACCGTCATTCAGACTCGAACAATCGTGCAGAGAATTTTGATGAGCAGGAAAACCTCCAATTTCTTGTTTCATAATAGTACGAAAATTAAATCGAGGATTTTTAAATTTCGTATCGAATACGAATACGAAAATTAGAGAAATATAGAAACGAAAATTAAACGAATACGAAAATTAAATATAACTAATACGAAAATTAATTTTCGTTACGAATATTAATTTACGTTTCACGTACAGCTAGCAATAAATCAGCTGAATTATTAGCAATTTAGCAGATTCTAAACATACAAAGGCATTTTCACTGTACCAATGCAATGTGAAAAGCATTTTTGGGGTTGTTGAACAAGTATTTTTAACTTAGTAACTGAAGGAACTTGTTGATCTTGGTGCGAGTACTGGCACTATTTAGTACAATCGTACATAGTATTTTAGTCAGTATTTTACACACCCAACGGTTGACTGTCCACTTACGGACAATCTCCTGGCTCAAAGCGCATACTACATAGGTACCTGCAGTGAAGGTATGTGCAATATAAGCATGCAGAAGCATTGCTTTACAATAATGAAAACACGTTAGCGTGAGCGAGAAATCGTGCTCTACAGAATTTGTTCACTCAGAACTGATATTTAAGGCTTATTTTAATGCTGAAAGGCCTAAACTGGGTCTCTATTTGCAGTCTAAAACCTACCGTGAAAATACGAAAATTAATTCTTGTGGAACAAAAATGAACTCGTATCGTCGTAACGAAAATTAATTTTCGTACTCGTACGAAAACAAATTAGGCATTTTGATTTTCGTATCGACTAACGAATACGAAAATTAAAATGGGCAAATATTGATTTAACGAATACGAAATTCAAACGGATTTAATTTTCGTGCCCATCCCTATGTGGGGCATCGTTTGGTAGCACTCATATTCCTCTAACTGCTGATACAAACGAGTTATGTACCAAAAACCTATGAAAGTCCGTGCAGAAAAGCAGTTCAGAACAGAAAGAAAAAATTCCCAAGCATTCCGGCTAGTAAAAAGGGGCGGTGTAAATTTTGAAGTTACCTGATTGGGCCAGGGCGAGAAAATTGTGCGGCCTTCAAAAAAGCATTCAAAAGATACTTTTTGTAACATCAAAAAATTGACAAAAAAATTAACAATTTTAGTAGTTTGTAGGGGCCTAGCTAATTTGTGCCGAATCTTTGTTGGCATGCCGAATTTTCCGAAAAATTGTGAGTAATGGCAAGTATTGGCAGTGGCGCGAGGCAAATAGCCCAAGTATTTACCCTTCTTGGAACGGAAAAGCAAAAACGTTTTTGGCCCCTGCAGTTGGGAAACGTCCATTATCAGTTGTATAAATATTTTCAAAACCACAAAAATAAGCGAATAAAAGGTGGTGTCAGATTTGGCTGCCACCATCTAGAAACAGAAGAAGGCCCCACCGGCCGGTATACATGCCTCATAACATTGAACAGCCCTTTTCTTTAAATACAGGCAACTTGATTCAAGGGTTGTCCATTGTACAGCCATGTACCAGAAGAACAAACAAAGCCGTCATATGGTGTAAGTTCAGCTGCACAGTCAAGATGACTTGGGGACCAACAGACATTGAAGCCAATACTACTACTACATAACACTGTTGCTCGAGTTGTGGAAGGATATCGATTTGCAACTGGGTCTTGGTCAAACTGAAATGTGGGGAACGAAAATCCCGGCGGGCCATATATTTCTTCTTGCGGGATGTCACAACAGTCTGTCAGAGGACAAGATGCTACTGAAAACCAACCTACATGTCAAACTCTCCTGCCAGTTACTTGTGGCCAGTTGTGTCAGCTTACCTGTAGTAGTAGATGGTGTAGTAACAAAGACCAGTGGAACACCAACGCCCACTCCCAATCCAACACCCAGTCCAACCCCCAACCCATATCCCAGGCCAGCTCCGAGTTCAACGGCACCTTTCTTTGCTTTCGTTTCACTGCTCTCTCTAATTATTTCCTGCTGAAGTTCTTCTGTTTCCTTTGTTTGCTTCCGCTGCCCTTCCCCTTCCTTCCTCTGCTCCTTACATTTACCATAGGCATGTTTTGTAACTTTGCACACATCCACTTGTACAATTACATCACTGAAATTACAATTGCAGATAGTTTGGTACTACAAATGTCCAAAACAATGCTGTTCTCCCTAGAAAATTACTTGTTTTGCTTTTCGATCATAATGTCCCCAATTGCTTTGCCTTTTAGATCCAATGGTTTGCCGTAATCTATGGTTATCCAGGCGCAGTCACTAAGTGTAGATGATGCACTATTGCAGCAGAGTGCAAACCAACTAAATCAACATTATCTACTGTGTAGTTTATACCAGTCAAAACCTCTCTAGCGTATCCTCAGGCGATATAGCAGTGCCGATTCCTGCCATGTATGTGTGATCTCCAGCTCCATGAACCCATGCCTTGCTGTCACGACAAGATGTGCCCCAGCTGCAATTCTAAACCCACACAGCCATACACCCTGTCCTGTGGAGAATATTATTATTCAACCTGGGCACAAGATGGATCTGCAAATGACACGCACTCGTGTTCTAACCAGAACTTGTCTGTGTCTGAGTCTTTCCATTGTCTTAACGAACCCGTCATCTCCCCCGGTTTGCAGCCGACCTTAGTCACTTGTTCTTGGCCAAGAACGGTTAGAACACAAAGTATTAGAAACCAGAATGCAGTCAGTGCCATCAGGAGTGGGGAGAAGACCAGTAAGAAAGTGAGCCAGCGGCACAAAACCGATTTTAGAAGAAACTGACCACCTAGTGCTAGAAGATTGCTGGTGATAAAGCGCTGGGTGGTCTGGCCAAAAGTTATGACTAGTTGCAGTTGTCACTCTGCCAGAACAAAAAATGACTGATCAATCAGAAAGTACAGTTTTAGACAAAAAATATGATCGATTTTGGCCTTCAATTTAAAGCGATTCATTCACCGTAAGTTCTTAATCGATTTGCTTCAAATTTTCAGGATTTTTATGTAATTGATTTACATGTTCTTCTATGTTTGTTTGTATGTATAGTACTGTGCTGTCATGATTAAGTAGGTTTTTACACCGGTATGTTTTGGATACCGAATACTGAATAATACCGGAAAACTAAACTAAAAGTCGCATTTTCATGAGAATTTTTCTAGTTTTCGAGCGGAGTTTTGGTTTCGCTTGCAGATTAGGGTGATTTTCGGAGTCAACTGCGGCCTGTAATCTAGAAAATATACAGCTGTGGATGATTGTCAACGCGATGTCAGTCATATTCATATCCTACCTTGAATGAAAGCGCTGAAAAGGTATACCATATATATTCTCGATTAAAAGCCCTAGGCTTCTATCATTTCAAATTTCTTTTAGATAGGTATCTATTCGAATGGGGCTTCTATTCGAGAGGGAATTTTCTAATTTTGGCAAGTGAACTAGGGCAACACTTTCTATGTAAATTCACTGACCTCATCATGCGTACAACGTGTTTTTGAAACAACTACAGCAGTCAATTCTTTCAGTAGACGCTCTTGAGTATCATTCAAAAGCAAGCAAAGCTTAACTAAGATGCCAGGTCCTCAACTTCCAAAGTACATTTTACCTCAAACCTCACGATAATCTTTTTGGTTGAGACAAAACGGTTTTACGGTTGCGTCTCTATGCTACGTACAGCTGAAAGCTCGCAAGTGCTTAGCATAGGCTGGTTTGTTTTCTTCAATCTAATCCCAGCCTTCTCAGCCTTCATTCTGAGACAGCCATGTGCACATAAGTCTATATTCTACTACAGTGACACAATGCATCGCCGAACACACATAGTGGCCTAATTTTTAGTAGGCACTTTCAACCAGGACAAGATGCACTATATACAGTAAAAATGATGTATGTTTTTTGCCTGGATGGTCCAAATACCAGCAGAGCAAACAAAGCCGTCATATGGTACAAGATCAGTCAAACAGTCCCCAGGCGTGGCAGACCAACAAACTTCCACAAGTTGGCCATTAACGCAAAGCACGGTTGCTCGAGTGCCAGCTGGGTATCGGTCTGCGATCAATGCTTGGTCAAATTTAAAAGTAGGATGGTCGAATCCCGGCACACCATACCTTTCTTCTGGCAACGTTGGATCACAGCAGTCTGACACAGGACAATAAGCTGCTGAAAGTGGAATATTGTAGTAGAACTCTGGTTCCACCTACACAGCTAACACCTGTTGTAGTAGATGCTGTAGTAACAAAGGCCAGTGGAACACCTACGCCCACTCCCAATCCAACACCCAGTCCAACCCCCAATCCATATCCCAGCCCAGCTCCGAGTTCAACGGCACCCTTCTTTGCGTCTGCTTCACTCTTCTGTCTAACTATTTCCTGCTCAACTTCTTCTGCTTTCAACTCTCCTTCTTCTGTTTGTTTGCTCTTTTCACCCTCTTCCTTCTCTTTTTCCTTGCATCTTCCATAGATGAATGTTGTCATTTTGCACACATTCACGTGAATATTTAGATCACTGGAAAGGAAATACTGTTGTTGAAAGTTTGGTAATCCATAGATGAAAAATGTTGTTTTCCATTGATCAAAATTACTCGTTTTGGTTTTCAATCATAATGTCTCCAATTGCTTTGCCTTTTAGATCCAATGGTTTGCCCTTGCTGTAATCTATGATTATCCAGGCGCAGTCACTTAGTGTAGATGATGCACTATTGCAGCAGAGTACAAACCAACTAAATCAGCAATATCTACTGTGTAGTTTCTCATAGTTTGAGTGAACCTCTCTAGCGTATCCTCAGGCGATATAGCAGTGCCGATTCCTGCCATATATGTGTGATCTCCAGATCCACGAACCCATGCCTTACTGTCGCGACAAGATGTGGCCCAGCTGCAACTCTAAACCTACACAACTATGCATACACCCTGTGGAGAACAATCTTCTTCGACCTGGGCACAAGATGCATGTTCGAATGAGACACACTCGTGTTCTAGCCAGAATTTGTCTGTGTCTGGGTCTTTCCATTGTCTTAGCGAACTGGTCATCTCACCGGGTTTGCAGCCGACCTTAGTCACTTGTTGTTGGCCAAGAACGGTTAGAACAGAGAGTAGTAGAAACCAGAATGCAGCCAGTGCCATCACGCAGAGCAAGACGAGTGGGAGAGGACTAGTAGAAAGTGGGCCAGCAACTCAAAACCTATTTTAGAAGGAACTGGCCATGGCCACCCAGGTCTGAAAGATTACTGGCGATGATAAGACCGTTGGCGGTTTGGCCATGTTATGACTGGTTATGGCTCTCATTCGTATAAATACCTGGAATCTGTAGGTATTTATTGGGTAGGTAGGTATTCCAAAATACCAATTTGTTGGTATGGGTTCGGTACATCTGGTCTTTTCTGTTGTTTTTCTAACAGTTTTGAGTCAGTATATCCTATTATACTGTACATCGCAAAAGTCCATTTTTTAACAAAAATGACATTAATTAGCTATTTTTAGCTTGAGTTTTTTCCGCGATTTATGTTTTTTCCGACCCCTAGGAAAAAAACCGGTTTTTTTTTCAGAAAAAAACGGAGTAGAACACCGGAAAAAGCACACCTCACATCCCTGGACACTGGATGGGTGTTCAAATGAGACTCGCTCGTGTTCTAGCCAGAACTTTTCTGTTTCTGGGTCTTGCCATTGTCTCAACGAACCCGTCATCTTCGCCTGCTGGCAGCCGACCTTAGTCACTTGTTCTTGGCCAAGAATCCAGAATCTGAAAGGCCATTGGAACAGCTACAAAACAATATGCGAGTCGGGATCCTAGCTTAAAAAACGAATGAAGGGTGATCAGTTGAATGGAGGGTGTCAGAGCTATTAAAATAAGCCCGAAAATTGCTCCCGACCCAACTCTGAGGGGGGTGTAGCTCCGGTTCCAGGAGGTTCCTGGTGGCCGGGCATGCACCGTTGGCCTTCGACTGTGTTCTATTTTAAAGGATATTTTATATCAGCCAGATCCGTCTGATGACCCTGCTTGCCCCCTCTCTTCGGCACCAAAGCTAACTTTCTCGCAAAATGCATCTTAAAAAAGGCATAAAATGACAAAAACGCTTTTGAAAACGCCGATACAGTCATATGCGAAAACTTGAGAAAAAGGGCCGAAATTGCGTTTTAGCTCTACCTGAAGCTGTCCTGTCCACCACCAGTTTTCAGCAAGCTGCAGAAACTCATGAAGAAATGGTTAACTTGTCTGTCATAGAAGAGTAACACTACGTTAACAATAAGAAATTATAATAAACATTGTATGATGACCACAAAAGCTGTTTAACTGCATAAGCAGCAGAGTCATCCGATCCGATCCGATCCGATCTGGCGGGGGGGTCGTACAATGTACGGCCCTACGATCAGACCTGCACGGTCCATTTCGTTACCCCTTATATCGTCATCTCGGACGTTTTGCCCTTCTTTCACTGCCAAGCCACTCAAGCCATGCTGTTGGGCGCCAGGTACTAAGAGAGTGCCTGGCGAGGTGACGTCATGGTGCCGACAGCTCCCAACGGCCGCCCGGCCAAGTGGCCAAACCGGTATTGGCCTTATTGCTGGTTTCTCAGACGGCTCCTGACGTCGTTGATCTTCCCTCCAACGCGGCATGCTTTTAGGAGCGGCTTTCGGTGCAACGGCAGATCCAGTTGGTTCCCATTTTACCTACTCACTGTAACCAGTTTTCGGTGGCCTGGGTGGAGCGTTGTGCCGACGACCAACTCTTTGCAGCAAGAAACTTGCCACGCCGAGAGGATGAACCACTACAACCACTAGGGATGCAGCGGCCGCCGTGACTCAGAGGCAGCGAGCTACCCACTGAGCCACTGACGCGGCCAGCAGAGTCATATGCAATAAGCAGAATAAAACGGTTGCATGTTGTACATCCATGTACCAGTAGAGCAAACCAAGCCATCGTATGGTATATCTTCAGTGCCACACTTGCCAACTGCATCCCAACAAAGAGATATAAGAATGAAATCATCAGTAGAGCATACAACTGTTGCTCGAGTGCCAGATGGATACCGGTTTGCAATCGGTGGCTGGTCAAACTTAAAAGTGGGGTACGGCAATCCTCCTTCCCTGTAGGATTCCTTTGGCAGTGTGTCACAACACTCTGATACAGGACAGGAAGCGGCTAAAACGAATGTGTGAATTAAAACAGAAACTGTGTCATCGATTGTGCATAGTCTAGCCTCTCTCACCTGTAGTAGTGGATGGCGTGGTTTCAAAGGCTAGTGGAACACCGACCCCCACTCCTAATCCAACACCAAGTCCAACCCCCAACCCATATCCCAGGCCAGCTCCGAGTTCAACGGCACCCTTCTTTGCTTCTGCTTCACTCCTCTGTCTAACTATTTCCTGCTCAACTTCTTCTGCTTTCAACTCTCCTTCTTCTGTTTGTTTGCTCTTTTCACCCTCTTCCTTCTCTTTTTCCTTGCATCTTCCATAGATGAATGTTGTCATTTTGCACACATTCACGTGAATATTTAGATCACTGGAAAGGGAATACTGTTGTTGAAAGTTTGGTAATCCATAGATGAAAAATGTTGTTTTCCATTGATCAAAATTACTCGTTTTGGTTTTCAATCATAATGTCTCCAATTGCTTTGCCTTTTAGATCCAATGGTTTGCCCTTGCTGTAATCTATGATTATCCAGGCGCAGTCACTTAGTGTAGATGATGCACTATTGCAGCAGAGTACAAACCAACTAAATCAGCAATATCTACTGTGTAGTTTCTCATAGTTTGAGTGAACCTCTCTAGCGTATCCTCAGGTGATATAGCAGTGCCGATTCCTGCCATATATGTGTGATCTCCAGATCCACGAACCCATGCCTTACTGTCACGACAAGATGTGGCCCAACTGCAACTCTAAACCCACACAACTGTGCACCCTGTGGAGAATACTATTCTTCAACCTGGGCGCAAGATGCATGTTCGAATGAGACACAGTCGTGTTCTAGCCAGAATTTGTCTGTGTCTGGGTCTTTCGATTGTCTTAGCGAACCGGTGATCTCACCGGGTTTGCAGCCGACCTTAGTCACTTGTTGTTGGCCAAGAACGGTTAGAATAGAGAGTAGTAGAAACCAGAATGCAGCCAGTGCCATCACGTAGAGCAAGATGAGTGGGAGAGGACTGGTAGAAAGTGGGCCAGCAACTGAAAACCTATTTTAGAAGGAACTGGCCGCCCAGGTCTGAAAGATTACTGGCGATGATAAGTCCGTTGGCAGTCTGGCCATCAGTTATGACTATTTATTAGTGTTTCCGAGTAAATTTATTTTGAAATTAAATAACTATTAAATTGCTTGGCCAGCCTTTAGAAGAAAATAACTTGCTATTAATTTGCTTGGTACCCAAATTCTGAAATTTAATTTGATACAAATTTGTTATTTGATATGAATTAAATATAAATTTGCTAAAATCAATACTCAATTCCTGAGGAAACAGCTCAAAACCTGGGTCGTGTCAGTCCAAAATGAGTTGACCTTTCTTCAGGTGGCGACAAATGGTCTACAAATTAGCATTTAATGAGTTGATATCTTTGCTATAGGCATGAACAAGGTCATCTTTGGACTGAACTTGTTGCTTTGTAGCCAGACTTTGGTTAGCGAAGCTGCCAAACCAAGCAAATTTATATCAAATTCATATCAAATTTCTAGGTCAATTTTACGAAATTTAATATAATTATAATTTGTTTGACAGTCATTGCGAGAAATTTAATTTGTTATTAAATTGCTATTTACTTTATGATTTTGACCAAAACAATTTAATTTTGTTATTTAATTTTAATTTGATCGGAAACACTACTATTTATGGCTCTCATTCGTATAAATACCTGGAATCTGTAGGTATTTATTGGGTAGGTATTCCAAAATACCAATTTGTTGGTATGGGTTCGGTAAATCTGGTCTTTTCTGTTGTTTTTCTAACAGTTTTGAGTCAGTTTATCCTATTATACATCGCAAAAGTCCATTTTTTAATTAAAAATGACATAAATTCGCTATTTTTAGCTTGAGTTTTTTTCCGCGATGTATGTTTTTTCCGATCCTTAGGAAAAGAACCGGTTTTTTTAGGAAAAAAACGGAGAAAAGCACCGGAGAAAGCACACCTCACATCCCTGGGCACAAGATGGGTGTTCAAATGAGACACACTCGTGTTCTAGCCAGAACTTTTCTGTGTCTAGTTCTTGCCATTGTCTCAACGAACCCGTCATCTTCCCCGGCTGGCAGCCGACCTTAGTCACTTATTCTTGGCCAAGAATCCAGAATCTGAAAGGCCATTGGAACAGCTACAAAACAATATGCGAGTCGGGATCCTAGCTTAAAAAACGAATGAAGGGTGATCATTTGAATGGAGACTGTCAGACACGTGAAAATAAGCCCGAAAATTGCTGCCGACCCAACTCTGAGGGGGGTGTAGCTCCGGTTCCAGGAGGTTCCTGGTGGCCGGACATGCACCGTTGGCCTTCGACTGTGCTCTATTTTAAAGGATATTTTATATCAGCCAGATCCGTCAGATGATCCTCCTCTGCTTGCCCCCTCTCTTCGGCACCAAAGCTGACTTTCTCGCAAAATGCATCTTAAAAAAGGCATAAAATGACAAAAACGCTTTTAAAAACACCAATACAATTGTATGTGAAAACTTGAGGAAAAGGGTCGAAATTGCGTTTTAGCTCTACTTGAAGCTGTCCTGTCGACCACCAGTTTTGAGCAAGCTGCAGAAACTCATGAAGAAATCGTTAACTGTCTGTCATAGAAGAGTAACACTACGTTAGTTCCAGGTCACTCGGGTATTGAGGGTAATGAGCAAGCAGACCGACTGGCTCGGGATGGTGCTCAGACCTCATTCGTGGGACCGGAACCTGCTGTTGGCATCTCTGTTCAGGTGTGTAAGAGGGCCCTTACTAATTCGACCCGTCGCCAGCACTATACATACTGGCGGTCGTTAGATAGTTGCAGGCAGGCCAAGATGCTTATTGATGGCCCAAATCTAAGGACCAGACATAAGCTCTTGCAACTTCCTCGCAAAGTTTTAAGAATAGTGGTAGGTGTGCTTACTGGCCATTGTGAACTTAATAAGCACCTAAGGACCATTGGAGTGACGGCGGACTCTCTCTGTGCGCTTTGTGCGGAAGAAGAAGAACCCGCCTTTCACTTTCTAGGACAATGCTTTGCCTTAGTTGCAATTCGAAGGCGTACCCTAGGGGGTGACATTATGTCACCTGAGGATATTAGAAGTTGTGAGCTCAGAGATCTCCTGAGATTCATTAAAGAATCTAGGAGATTCCCTGACCTCTAGCTCACCATTAAGTTCTATGACTTCTATGGGGTTTTGCGTGATGGGCCCATGGGTGGCCTAACGCTAGGGGTATTCCTATCCCGCCCCGTACAATCAATCAATCAAACACTACGTTAACAATACGAAATTATAATAAACATTGTATGAAGACCACAAATACTGTTAACTGCATATGCAGCAGAGTCAGGTGCAAAAAGCAGAATAAAACGGTTGCAGTTTGTACATCCATGTGCCAGAAGAGCAAACCAAGCCATCGTATGGTATATCTTCAAAGCCACAGGCACCAAAGGCATCCCAACATAGGGATATAAGAATAAAATCATCAGTAGAGCATACAGCTGTTGCTCGAGTGCGAGATGGATACCGGTTTGCAATCGGTGTCTGGTCAAACTTAAAAGTGGGGTACGTCAATCCTCCTTCCCTGTAGGATTCCTTTGGCAGTGTGTCACAGCACTCTGACATAGGACAAGAAGCTGCTAAAACGAATGTGTGAATTGAAACTGTGTCATCGATTGTGCATAGTCTAGCCTCTCTCACCTGTAGTAGTAGAGGGCGTGGTTTCAAAGGCTACTGGAACGCCAACGCCCACTCCCAATCCAACACCAAGTCCCACCCCCAACCCATATCCCAGTCCAGCTCCGAGTTCAACGGCACCCTTCTTTGCTTCTGTTTCACTGCTCTGTCTAACTATTTCCTGTTTAAGTTCTTCTGCTTTCAACTGTTCAGCTTCCTCTGCTTGCTCCCGCTGATCACCCTCTCCTTTCTCCCGCTCCTTGCATTCACCATAGACATATTTTGTGACTTTGCACACATCCACTTGAACAATTACATCACTGGAAATACAAATGTTGATAGTTTGATATTACAAATTTATAGCTCATAATATTGAACTGAACGGAAAATTACTCGTTTTGCTTTTCAATCAGAATGTCTCCAATTGCTTTGCCTTTTAGATCCAATGGTTTGCCGTAATCTATGGTTATCCAGGCGCAGTCACTGAGTGTAGATGAAGCACTATTGCAGCAGAGTACAAACCAACTAAACCTCTACTGTTACTATTTGTGTCAGTTTTTCTCAGGTTGAACCTCTCTAGCGTATTCTCAGGCGATATAGCAGTGCCGATTCCAGCCATGTACGTGTGATCTCCAGATCCACGAACCCATGCCTTACTGTCACGACAAGATGTGGCCCAGCTGCAACTCTAAACCCACACAACTATGCACCCTGTGGAGAATACTATTCTTCAACCTGGGCACAAGATTGATGTTCAAATGACAGGCATTCGTGTTCTAGCCAGAACTTGTCTGTGTCTGGGTCTCTCCATTGTCTCAATGAACCGGTGATCTCCCCTGGCTTGCATCCGACCTTAGTCACTTGTTCTTGGCCAAGAACCGTTAGAATACTGAGCAGCAGAAACCGGAATGCAGCCAGTGTCATCACGTAGAGCAAGACGAGTGGGAAGAGGAGTAGAAAGTGGGCCAACAACTCAAAACCTATTTTAGAAGGAACTGTCACCCAGGCCTGAAAGATCGTTGGTGACGCTAATGCCCTGGGCTGTCCGGCCATCAGTTATGACTGGTTACAACTGTCACTCTGCCACAAAAAAGTCCACCTAAGTGCGGTAAGCCATCACACGGCCAAAGTTGACTCATTGTCAAACCAGCAGTGATTCGAATTGATTAATAATAAAGTTTTAAGTTGTTCGGGTTAGGACTGGCCATGTTCTTGTTGTTGAGCCCACACATTTTTTGACTTGTTTAGTGACGTGCAGTCGCCGTTTTTCGTCTGGGTTGGTGAGCTGCGTTACCAGTAAAGCCGTACCACGTGCTCGATATGAAGTGACGTTTTAGGAAGCTAAAGCAGATACTTAGGTATAGAGCTTATAAGATAAGATTTGTCTTATTCAAATCCGTTTTATCTTGCTGCTGCTTAGTTGTGTTCGGCGCCCACTTTATTGCTTTTTGTTGTTCGGGTTAGGAGGAGTAGGACCCATTTGGCCAAGCTGCATTTCCAATAAAGCCGTACCAACCACATACTCGGCTTGAAGTTGCATTTTAGCAAGGTAAGGCGGTACATGAATCGAACCTTTTTTCTAGTGTATCTATCTAGTACATAGTAGTTTCAACTTCAACTGTTATTGTGACGACTAGCCGGAAGAGGAGGAGAGCGTCCTACGCAATTCCCCTACTTATTCTCATTTGAAGACACTATGTAATGTAGTGACAGTTTCCCCTCCTCTCTTCGTAGAATCTCTTTTGAAAAAATTCAGAAATTACTAGATTTAGGCCAAAAACGAGATTTTTCAGTTTTTTTGTTGTTATGCTGAACTTGCCGAAAATGCTGGACAATTGATAGTATAGACGATGGCCCCAGGCGAACAGGCCAAGTAGCATGCAAACGTAGCGTTGAACTATTTTTACCCTTCTTGGGACGGAAAAGCAAAAACGAACCCTGGCACATCAAAGCTTTCTTCAGGCAACGTTGGATCACAGCAGTCCGATACAGGAAAATAAGCTGTTGAAAGTGGAGTGCCATTAGAAGAAGTTTATTGAAATGTAAAGGGCGGCTGGGCTGCTCAACCGGTACATACCTACTCTACCTAGCAGAGCGCAGAACTACACAACAGCTGCTGCAATCCCAGCAGAGATGAGCACTTCTCAGACAATAACAAGCGCAGCCCTTGCATCAACGGTAACTGCAGGAACTTGTCAAAACGTAATCGTTCCCAGAGGCAGAGGGACAGTTATCCGCCAAACTACAGTAGACCAATTCCAACCAGGCGATCGGATCAGTATCAGCTGTGAGCATGGGTATTACATCAGTTTGCGGCTTGCGCCTAAACAAGCTGACTTGCCACACAACCGGGTGGGACAGAGAAATACCTAAATACAATACAACATGTACACAGCCAAGTGAAATACATCTGTTTCAGCACTCGACTATGTCGGTTGCTTTGGTTACGACAAACACAATGAAGAGAACTGCTACACCGTCGTCCCAATGAATCGACTGGCTTGTGCCATGCACTGTCGAAACAGCGCATCAAGCATCAACCGTGCCGTGTACTATGGTGAGACTGCATTTTCATAACAGCAGGATTTGTTCAATAAGTTTCTTCTTTCTTTACCTATTTGAGCAAAGAAATGCTGTTGTTACGGATCTGAGTTTGAAGGAAAGGCCAACGTGGAAAGCGAGTACAGATGTCAGCACAGTTGCACAGGGAACCGTGCCGAAATGTGTGGCACTGTAGACATGGATGGTCGAGTATGGGCTGTCAATGTCGGAAAGCTTTCTGGTTAGCACTTTACTGACTGCATGGAGAACATCTACTAATCATACTATTGTAGATTCGTGCATAGATGTAAATGGCTGGTTCCCAGGCATACAGCACAGTTTCAAGTTGCATCTGAAAACAACGGCTGTGTCTTTGGAAGAAGCTAACCAGCCTGTGCCAAACAACCGCCGTTCTGCCAGCTTCGTTTTTGGATGGCCCTGAGTATTTCCTCTTCTCGACATACATGTGAGTAATAGCATCGACCTCCTCTCAAGTTCAAAAAAGAAATGGTTTTAGAAAGAAAAAGCTCATCTTGTAGTCAACATCAGTATGGTTGGATGCAGAACCAGCTGGACAGCATTGCACCTATCTGAGGCTGCAATTTGGCCGACTAGAAAAAGTTGAAGAGCCATGCAAGCCAGCCAGGGTTGTGTGCATGAAAGGTGCTGTTTTGCCAAGAAAACCCTTGGGTTAATGTGTGAGTTACTAATCTTTCAGAACGGTGCGGCAAACTGTCATGCGACCCCCGCTACTTAATAGACGCAGTCAAGGACACTATTCCATTGCCCATCGTCCCGGCTGGCCTGGTCACTCAGGTACTGTGCCAAAGTCACAATCTCATTGAGCGAGTGGATGCAATGTGCAGCAAACACGGCCCGTGGGAAAGCTTGAGTCCTTGTAAGGGTATCTATCTATAAATACTTAGATGGTTTAAAATAGTAGGAGTAAAAATTTCAGATTATTTCAAACCTACAACAACGGCCGCTAGTACAACTACAACAACGTTGCCAACAGTGATGTTTTGTGAACGCGGGGAACTCGAGCATGGCAAAGTCTCAGTTATAAGACAGACGTCTGTTGGCCAATTCAAACATGGTGATCAGATACGCCTCCAATGTGACCCCAGCTATTACCTAAGCTCCAATACCACCACACTGACATGTGGCCCAACAGGCTGGGATCAAGAAATGCCGAAATGTCTAACTAAAAATTGGACAAGTTGCGCGTTTTCTTCAAATATCATTGGTGCTTCAGCCCATGACTATGTTTCATGCTACTTCCACGATGAACGCACGGCCGACAAGAAATGCACAGCCATGTCTGAGGTCAGTCGCATTTCATGCTCGCTCCACTGCACCAAGCATCGCATAGGAAGCCACATGTTCTATGGTAAGTTAAACAAATCTGCATGTAGCCATTATTGAAAGGAATCATCCATCTAATTGCAGGTGTGGGCCCATCCATTTGCTGCTGCTATGGCCGGTTTGTTCCGGTTTCCTCTGTTCTGGTTTCCTCCGTTCCGGTTTCCTCCATTCCGGTTTCCTCCGTTCCGGTTTCCTCCATTAATTCATGAATGCACAACTCCCTGCAGAGGTGAGTGGTTTGGATGAAAGTTGATCACCAGAACCCCAATTGATATATTTCAGACCAAGTCTCAGAAACCACCCAAGCACCAAGCACAACAGCAACAACAGTGCCCCCGTACCTCGGACCCCCGTTCGCCTCTGTAGGATGCCATCAGCTGACAGACAGAGGGAGAAGAGGCCGTGACAGAACAGCAGTGCCAGTCCACTTCAATTGGCTGCGGATGGATGACAACCGTCCGAACAACTGCGCAAGGCACTGTGACACGGTCAGCAGCAGGGTTGTATATTTTTCCGAAAAAACCTCGGCCTGTTTTTTTCCAGTTTTTTTCCGGTTTTTTTCCCGTTTTTTTCCTAAATCGCGGAAAAAAACTCCAGCCCAAGTTCTGAGTATCCTAGGCTGGTTTTATGATTCCTAACGCTTTCTAGCGCCTTCCTCAGTCTTGTTAGACCAGAAATACACGTGTTACATTGATATAAATCACGAAACAGGCATGAAACAGTGCCTGACAGGTTCCATAAATAACGCTATATGCAAATTTTCTTACAGCAGTTTGCATTTTTGTTTTTTCATGCCAAATTTGGTCTTTTTTGTTGTTTTTCTAACAGTTTTGAGTCAGTATGGCCTATTATACATAGCAAAAGTCCATTTTTTAAACGAAAAATGACGTAAATTAGCTATTTTTAGCTTGAGTTTTTTTCCGCGATTTATGTTTTTTTCCGACCCTTAGGAAAAAAACCGGTTTTTTTCCGGAAAAAAACAGTTTTTTTCCGGTGTTTTTTTCCCACCTCACATCCCTGGTCAGCAGAGACTACAACGAACGGCCCAGGACTGTGTGGAGTGCACTTGGTAGCAGCAGCTATTTGCATACTGCGCATTTATCGTAAATACTCATTCTTACCAGCCCTGTCAGACCAGTTCTGTGGATGTACGAAACACCAGGATTGGGTGTTTGAAGGCAAGGTTTCGGATGAGCTGTGTTCAGTTGTCTGCCCTGGCAACATGTCAGCTACCTGCGTTGGAGACAGCAGCACGCTGAAATCAAGGGTGGCCGACCAAGTTGACGTCTACCACCTCGGCTTTGGTGAGTGTTTTCAGCGCATTGTGACCTTGAGCTGATGGGGTTTCTTCGGCTTTCTCCTACTTGCCCACCTAAAACCTCTTTCCTCACATCTGTCCCAAGTTGGGGTAACTGTTGACTAAGACGGCTTGAACAACCAAATCTTCTCAGAGCTTCAGAAGTGCTGGGCTAGCTAACAGATTAATACATGTAGCACCCCCACCATCAAAGGCCAACCCCCTATGGATGTTCCATGGAAATTTTCCAATTATAGAAACGGAAAATTTCCGGAAATTTTCCTATTGGGTCGAAAAAAATAGAACAGAAGGAAAAATATTCAACTGAGAGTACTGAAATTTTCTAACTTACTGAAAAACTTTTGTGTAGTGGCATACAGGGGGTGTCTGAAGGGTCGCCCCCCCATCTGACTTAGGCCAGACCCCCCAGATGGGAAACTATGATCGCCCCCACCCCAAGCTTGGGGATAATTTTTCGACCCAGCCCATCTGATTTTTTTGGGAATTTTGGGCCAATTTTTGCAATTTTTTACAATTTTAGGCACAAAATTGCTAAAATTATCTCTAAAACAACTACTTTTCGCTATATCTACAATATCTGGGCGCACATTAGCGCTTTTAGTGATATTTAGCCCAAAATACAGTTTTTAGCGATTTTTGAACGATTTTGAGTACTCTACCCCTCCCTTTGGATTTGGGCTAAACCCGCAACCCTAGCCCTTATGGCGGTTGAACTGCTACATTCATGTATGAATAGATTAGAAGCTAAGAACTATCATTTCGACCAAATGGTAGGAATGTCTTTTTCTAGTGTCTCAAGTTGCCTTCCTTTCAGGAGACTGGTCACTAGGACCAACCAAGAAAGTGCCAGTGCTCAAACCGATTGAAGAGCCAGGAGACACAGTCAAGCACTGCGACATGTGTTGGGTGCCAGGCACTGAGAAGAGAACTGCACCGACACATTTGAGGGGGCCAAGTGTAACTGCAGGTTCAATTATTATGTCAGTCTCCCCATCTACCAATTCCGAGTGTACTGAAAATGTGACAATTTCAGGGCCCCACCTGTGACTGACACTGACGAATGTGCGCTCGACCACCCGTGTCTGAACGGCGGCACCTGCACTGATCTGATCGCTGGGTACAAGTGCGACTGCCTCCTCCACTTTGACAGTGACCGATGCGAGAATGACTTACGACGTATTGACTTCTTCAACAAGGCAGGCACGGTTCCTGGGAGACGTCCTCAGCCATTCGACAGGTTGCCTGGCAGTGGTGATCGCCCATGCCGTCAGTCTGCTGCTCAGCCTTTACTCAATACTGTGCCATAACAACAAAGTACAACAGTGGCTTATCTCTCGGCACTGTGATAATCGCTGATTTCAGATGCCATCGGCCCATCTGCAGACAGTAAAATCAGTGTTCCTCTTAGCGGGTCAGTTGGGTGTGTTTCTGGGCCGCAATCCTCAGCTCCTCGGACTCAGCTTGACGCAGCGCAAAGCCATGAGCCTGCTGATTAACATCTCGTTTGTGAATGTGCTCATGGTGACGGTGCTGGACGGGATCGTGATGTGCACCTTCACACAGACACAGGCCAGCTTTGACAACACCTGGAAAAGTTTCTTCGTACGCCACCCAGAGGTTGGTCGATTGAATGCAGTTTGAAGAGAATAGAGTAAGACCAATTTCAGGCTACACGACTTTTCCTCGCGGACAGTTCCTCGCGCGACAGTTCCTCGGCGACTTTTCCTCCCGCGACTTTTCCTCGTAGGAATAAATATTCCGAGCCAACAGTATGTTCTTATCAAGCCTACGTAGGCGTAGGGCACAGGTCAGTTGGCCGGCCGGCGACAATCACTTAACATGCGGAAAACTACATAAAGGGCGATAGAGAAGTTTATCTCTATAGAAGGTGAACCTAATTTGGTCGGTCTCCAGAAAATCGTCCAAAAGGCCTGAACATAGGTAAAAATCGATGTGATTTTTGCAGAACTGAACAGTGGGATCGGGATGTCAGACTACCAGCAGAAAGCTCGATAAAAAATAGATTTCTCCAAAACTAAGCTAAGAATATTGGCGTTTGAGCTTGTGACAGTTATCTAAATTGAAGCTCTTTCTTTGGACTTGGAGACTGAGGCGTTAGATATCCCTTGAATTTAGACACTTTTCTGTGAAATGGACATGTTTATGTGTCAACGTGAGAGTGAGAATAAACAAGTAGGTTTTCCGACCCAGATTAGGAGGTCCACCTACTCTAGAGGTTACTGCTATGTTCAAAATGGAGTTTTGCCTAACTCTATAGAATTGCTGGATACTTTGGCGCGTTGCACCCTCATGCTTACTGCCATGTGATGTGCCCAGCAAAACGGAAGAGACCTACCAGTCGATGCTGGTCAAGGCTAAGCAGCTTCAACCTGGGCTGTCCCCTACCTTTATCATGACAGATTTCCATAACTTTTCGCAGTGTGTAGCATGTTTGTGTTATCGGCTGTAGCTAACAGCCGAAAAGTTGTTATTCCGTGCTGTACAAAAGAGATAGAACGTTTTCATCCATACGAGGAAAAGTCGCGCGAGGAATAGTCGCGCGAGGAAAAGTCGCGCGAGGAAAAGTCGGCGAGGAACTGTCGCGCGAGGAACTGTCCGCGAGGAAAAGACGTGATACCCCAATTTCAGCTTTACATGTTCTGCCAGTGTTTGGATCGACCGGGTTTGTGCTGGCCAGGGGTGTGTGGCTGTGGGATGAAGGACTGGTGACAGAGTGGACCTGCTGGGCGGACGTACACCACAAGAGCTGGTGGTGGGCCGCACTGTTTGAGCCCTACTACAGTTCGCTCTTCCTATCGCAGGGCTTCATGTTCTGGGTGGCCACGATTGCAACTGAATCGGCTGGGTCCGCCTGCAGGTGACTGATTTTCCTTCTGTCTCGTATATTTGAGCCTAAGTCTGTACCTGACTTGCTTGCAGAGGATGCACAAGGTCAAGAGACCGGACTTGGGGCTGGATATCATAAAATCCAGTGGCCGCTATACGAAACTCCGATTGGCCACTCAGTACCTGTACAAGTAAAAGCTGTTCACTGGTCCACATTTAATGCCACCCAGTGTGCCTCACTTCAGACGGTCCCGCACGCAGGATGACTGGTGGGAGATTGGAGCCATGATGAATCACCAGGTCATCGCTGTCGTCAATCTCCTGGTGTTTTCGCTTGGATTGCTGGTGGGTCAGCTCGGGGTCTACTACATCGACCCCGCCATGTACAGCCAAGCCATCATGCTGTACTTGGTGCATGCTGCCTGCCACCTGCTGGATGTGTTGGTCTTGAACATCTGGGTGAGTGCTCTTTTGGAGAGTTGAGCAGCAAATCTGTTTATTTCCAAATTATACTTAGGCTTCTGCTGTAGGCGAAGTAAAGGGACCATAGACTGCACTGCACTATTCTATTCTAGGAAAGCTGATTTCAGTTGTGGGTCTGGTTCGCCCGAATCCTAATGAGATGGCTCCCCAGCCGCTGGCCAATCGTTCCCAAGAAAGATCCACTGACGCTGATTCCAATAGAGGACTTCAAAAGAATGAGCAGACGGGACTGGAAGCGCTGGGCTGAACTGAAAGAAAGGAGATGGCTTACCAGCAGATGATGGCAAGAGTTTGACAAGAAAGACTGAGCCTGGACAGAATGCTCCGGCAGCTGGACTCCACCTGGAGACTCCCGGTCATTGAGGAGCCGATCGACTACAGCATAAGTATTGTCTGTTTTTGTGTTATGATGGCAGACTGAAAGACCAACTCTAGGAAGAACCGTTCTTGGGCTCCCGAGTGCTGGTGGACATTCCACCGCAACCCCACGTCATCACTGTTCGGGACCCACGGACGTGGCGGTTCGACAGGAGACAGACCTGGCTGGGGAGGGACGACCAACTGGATCGAGCGCACCAGGCTTATCTCCGCCGCCACCCGCCCACCTACGACCCCAACCGACTGCAGTTCGATGTAATCGGGGACACTTTGGAGGAAGGGGAAGTATGAACACAAGCAAAAACGACAATTGAGACGGACTCAGGATCATTGAGGCAATTTTCTATAAGGCTACCTATTTCTACTGTCTGCAAACTACTGAGATTGATCTGCACATTTGTTTGTCTGGACCTTGTTCCTGTTTTTGTAGAGCTATAAAGCGTTGATCAAAACTTGACTTGACTAAACCGTATGCTGTTAAATCTAATTTCGGGAAATGGACTCACCTCTGTGCCGAAATCTAAATATTAGGTCAGACCTTTTGATAGAGCTAAACCATATCCAGAGGTGAGAAAAGCAGTATGCATGCAGCTTTTAGTTTATTATGTGTTTCACCATGCTTACAACACTCATCAGAAAAGCCATTTATTTACACAATATTCAGTATTTAGATAAAACCGTACATATAGCAGGGGGTCTGCCCCCACCCGACTTAGGCCAGACCCTCGAACGGGAACCCCCTCCCCGGAGACGATTTTCTGCATGAAATTTTTTGAGCAAATCCGATTTTATTGCAATTTCAGACACAAAAATTGCCAAAAATCGCCTGTAAAACTGCACTGTTTAGCTGTGTTTCAGCCCAAATTAGCGATTTCTGACGATTTCTAGACGAAAAATTGCAATTTTTTCGATTTGCGAGCGTTTTTAGTGACCTACCCCCCTCCTAAAATTTGGACTCAACCTCCCCCCCGGGCCGGCGCCAGACCGCCCCCAACCGAACTCGCCCCTTCGCGGATGGCCTGTTACATGTACGGATAAAACTAAGTACTATACAGACCTGAAGTTAGATAACCAGTTGCGGTTGTAGTTTCAGTGAGCAATTGATCATCAGTTAGCCCTCTGTTCCTAACAAAAGGGTCGTTGATAAACTGATCAACGGTCATTCTCTGTCGATAGTAATAAATTAGCATATCGTTCAGCAAAGCGGTCAGCAAGTCATCGAGATGGTCGGGCAATTGGAGTCTGAATCTTGCTTGCCCAATGCGCACGCATAGAAAAGCCCGATGCCAGTCCTGTGTGCTCATTGGATAGCTGCCAGTAGCAGCCAAGCATAAGACCAAGCCCAACGACCAAATATCGGCTCTATCAAAACGACTGTAGTCTTCAATCAGTAATTCCGGGGCTATGTACAGTTGGTCATTCCATTTCTGAGACAAAAACGTCTGAGGCATCACATCGGACAAGCAGAAATCGGCCAGTTTAAATGTGACTTGAGCCGAGTTCTCAATTGTCAATATATTTGAGGGCTTTATGTTATGGTGCACTATGTTTTCCGAGTGCAATACCTCGATTCCGCACGCTGAAATTGAAACCAAGCTACAAACTTTCATCAATGATTCACTGACCCAACTGTTTAGCTAGATTATGAGTGGCCCGAATGTCCAGTTTTCCTCCCATTTTCTTCAGATAGGTGGTCAGGTTTCCAGAACAGAGTTCGGTCACTATGTGATGAGTGCAGCGACTCTTGATTACGTCGAATGTAGCTAGCAGATTGCAATGGTGCACCTCCTTCAGTTGCGAGAGAAGCTTGAATTTTATGTAGGAAAAGCTCTCCACTTCAATAACCTTCACTGCCACGTTGGTGTGCTTCTCGTTTAGAAATCTGCCTCGGTACACTTTACCGAACACTCCCTCTCCTAGCAGATTTTCTTCGTCTTCCAGGATTTGGTAAACTCCGCCGATTACTCTGCACTTGCTACTGCTAGAAAATAGTGCGTCGGCTATAAAAATTCCTAAGTTTTCACAGTCCTTCCCTCACTTTCAAGTCAAAGATAGTGTTACAGCCTGAGAGTCGATATTCTACCTGCAGCATTGCTCACAGCACAGAGTGGCTGCTGCCCTTCAAAACCTATTTTTATTCTTAGAATAGGCATGAAATTGATAGAACTGCCCTGCTTATGTATATCTGGGGCAAAATTCAGCGATTTCCCCACAAAATTTCCATACTTCGAATAAAACAAAAATTTTTCGAAATGAGCTTTCAAACAAGTTTTTTAAAAAGGGGGTTGTTTGAAAAAATGTCTGACAACAGTAAACGCAACAGTTCTGTGCGCTGATTGACGGATTAACAGTTTTCAAAAGCATGAAAATGCAGGAAAAAGAAGACCAAAAAGCAACTACTCTTACTCGAAAGGCGTTTCCTCCATTTTCTTTGGCGTTTCAGGAGAACCTAACACCGAGCTTTCGATATACGAACGTTTTGCACACTACAAGGTGACGTATCGCACATAAAATAGCAGATGACTTAGTTTCGGGGTTAGTCACTCTTCTACACCACATCTATACATACGCATACAGACAGGAAAAGCTTCTCGGTACTGCACACGCATAGCTCACTAATAAAAGTTGAAAATACGTAGCTTACTTGACACTTGGAATCGTCGCTGTACAGTGTACATACAAGAAAGAACGAACGAAATAAAGTACAAATTCTATTCAACGCATCGCCCAGTGAGCTGTCGTCCTGTTGAACAGAAAAAAAAGACAAAACATCGATCGTTCGTCGTTGCTTTTTTTGGCCTTCTGCCTGCCTGTTTGGTTTTTGTTCTTTTCTTTGCAGTCTGTGTGTTTTAAACCTTGGTTGAATACGTGAGAACAGGTAGCCTAAATAAAACCAGAAGCTGTCGTGTTTTTGGCGGTCACAACTCCTAAAAAAGAAGTAGTGCTAAAAAGCGGCGAAGTTTGACAAAACAAGAACAAACGAGGAGAAGAGATCGTTCGATTTTTAGCTTTTTTCTCATCCCGGGCTTTCCCTCAGCTTTATTAAACTGTAAAGCTCTACCTATTTAGTCTGAGAATAAGACTGCGGCCGAATATTAGCTAATAAGGTAAGTAAAAGTCAAGTGTCTAGCTAACTAAACAAACAAACACAAACAAACAACATCGAATCTGTCGAAACTCCGCCCACTTTGAAAATCGACCAATGGCATTGGGGAAATTGACTGCTAAGCCACTAACAGCAGTTGTACAGTAGAAAGGGAATAAAACTAAATAGGTAACAGTATTTAGCATGTCGACGGCGGTCTTGGTATACCCGCATCTGCGCTGCTGCGAGTGCGGGGAGAGTGTGGCGGACCGTAAGTCGCTGAAGAGTCACGTGAGCAGGACGCACCTAGACTTCCTTCCTTTCCGCTGCCAGCACTGCAATGTCCGATGCGCCACCGACTCTGAGCTCATTCAACACTTCTCCTCCCTACATCCGCACCAGCAGATCAACGTAACTTTATCACTCTGCTTCAGTGGCGTATCCAGGATTTTGGAAAGGGGGTGTAAAATTTTGAAAGTGCGTGGTTTTGGGCCGCTGCCCAACAGGGTAAGAAAATTTAGCAAAATTAGCCCTCAAAAACGCGTTTAAAACGCATTCCGAGCTTAAAATTAACAGAAATTACAAGTTTTATTAGTTTATAATGGCCTGGTTGGGCTTCCGCCCGACCAGGGCGAGAAAATTTTGAAAATTTGGCCTTCAAAAACGCATTTAGAAGGCATTCTGAGCACAAAATAGACAGTTTTTAGTACATAATTCATTAGTTTCTTATATTTTTGACTGACTTTTTCTTCCTACCTCCACCGCAAAGGGGGGTGTACACACCCTACACCCCCCTGGATACGCCACTGCTCTGCTTTGCTACCTTATCTTCGGCCTTTACGTAATCAGCAGCAAAAATGACAAATTCTGTTAATGCCAAATGCCTTATAAGCTATAAGTGATTTGATTTCTGAGCCAGTTTGTTTGATACATACTATACTTGTAGGCCATCCGCCGCCAATGGAGGGGGATAGCGGGTATGAGCCTAAATTCTAGGGTACTAAAAACGCAATTTTGAGCTCAAATCCCGCTGAAAAATGTTTGTTTTACAGGTGATTTTGCAAGTTTTGTATGTGAAATTCTAAAAAAATTGCTGAAACAATTACTTGCTAGAAAACGTTGTCAGTCAATCATGTTTTTTTATCGCTTGGCTTGAAGAAACCAGGGCTGTTTGTTTTCAGCAAAAAATCAAAACGGTTTTTTGCAGTTTCTTTTTCAGTTTTTTTCCAAAAGTTATTTTCCGAGATAACGGAAAAAAATAGAGTTTTATTACAAAATGCACTAATTTCATGTTTTAGAGTAGTAGTTTGATTTAAAACACCAAAAATGCAATAATAAAAGTTGCCTGAAAATGGTACCCGTATTTTTTGATAAAAAAAACATCTTAGTTTTTCCAAGGAAATGCTTCGAAACCTTCTATTAACGTAAATTCAAAGCATTTGAAAAATTTATCCGGTTATTATGCCTATTTCCTATAAAATCTTGCTTGAGTTTTTCCGCATTGTTGTTTTTTCCGGGCCCCTCAGAAAAAAACGAGGAAAAAACCGACCGAACAACCCTGAAGCAAACTCTTTAGTAGCTGTAGTTGTTGAAAGGCCTAGTGTTTCTGTAGCACAGCGGTAGCGATAAGTGCCATTTTAGGTGGTGAGTGAGTACGTGGCAGGTGATGAGCGAAAGGTGCAGTTGAAATTGTTGGTGAAGAAGAGTGAATTCATGGCCGCTACCGAAAACCAGGTACTGTACGTTCGTTCGTAGATGTTTTTGTGTATTTTATTACACTTAAACTATACACGTATTTTACATAAGGTATTGCGTAGGTTAATTCAATAGTATGATGCGTAAAGCCGGATTTTGCATAAATCCATACATGTAATACTGCGGTCTGGAGGTCTGCCCTAACCAGACTTAGGCCCGACCCCCCAGATGGGGACCCCCTCCGATTTATCTGGTAAGCAATTTTTCAGCAAATTTTTGCGATTTTTTTTGCAATTTCAGACACAAAAATTGCCAAAATCGCCTATAAAACAGCACATTTTAGCTCTATTTGAGTTTAATCTAGGGATTTTTGACGCTTTTTAGCCGAAAAATTGCGATTTTTTAACGTTTTTATTAGTTCCCGATCGCGGCGCGAGAGCCCCCCACCCCCTCCCCCTTCGGTGGATGACTTGTTACATGTATGCATGAATCTATACAGTATCTTGTGCAGCAGATCAAAAATAATGAATGTTGTGAGCGGAAAACAACATGCGTAATTGCTTCTTACGGTTATCGAAGGCAGAAACGGAATTCAGTCGATATTTCAACTAAGACAGTCAGGCACTTAACGCCTTTCATGGTACCGACACCATGTAAGGTGCCGGTACCATATATGGTACCGGTACCTTTAGGTAGTGGTACCATATATAGTACCGGCACCATACGTATATGGTACCCCTACCTTCGCGTTTTACCGGTACCGGTACCATATATGGTACCACTCTGTTCAGATTTCGTACCATATATGATAGTGGTACCATATATGGTACCGTCACCATGTATGGTACCGGCACCATACATGGTACCAGCACCCATGGCCATGGGTAGGGGTACCAATTATGGTACCACCACAGTCGCCGAACGTGGGGGGCACCATATATGGTACCGGTACCATATATGGTGACGGTACCATATATGGTGCCGGTGCCATATATGGTACCACTACCCTAGGCACTGGTACCATATATGGTACCGGCACCTTATATGGTGTACAGCCCTACGATCAGACCTGCACGGTCCATTTCGCGACCCCTGATATCGTCATCTACGGACGTTTGCCCTTCTTTCACTGCCAAGCCACTCCTAGCCATGCTGTTGGGTGCCAGTAACTAAGAGAGTGCCTGGCGTGGTGCTGTCAGATCCCAACGGCCGCCCAGTGGTCACCGCCTTATTGCTGGTCTCTCAGACGGCTCCTGACGTTGTTGAGGCCGCATGGCCACTGTGCGCGATGTCATGTATTCATCCTCTCGGCCCGGCACAAAGCCCCACCCAGACCACCGAAAGCCGGTGTCAGCGAGTAGGTAAAATGGGAACCGAGTGGATCTGCACCGAAAGCCACTCCCCAAAGCATGCTTGTGTTGGAGGAAAAGAAGACTAACCACGTCAGGAGTTGTCCATGGAAACCGACTATGGCCTGGGGGCCTCCCTCACACCAGGGGCGCACGAAGCGGACGTTGGGAGCCGACATCACCATGACGTCAACGAGCCAGGCACTCTCTTAGTACCTGGCGCCCAACAGCATGGCTAGAGTGGTTGGCAGTGATACAAGGGAAACGTCTGAGATGACGAACCATGTGGGTCGCGAAATGGACCACATACAGGTACTGTACATAGGTCTGATTGTAGGCCGTAAGACACATCGGATCGGATCGTTCCCCAGGGAGCATATGCGTACATGTACTAGGGGGTTGGGGTGGCGCTATCGTAAAATCCGGTTCCTTATAAAGTTTAACGGATCCAAGAAAGTTTAACGGATCCAAGAAAGTATAACGGATCCAAGCCACCGGCGCACTATTCAAGTTTGACGGATCCATACTATTCAAGTTTGACGGATCCAACTGCACTATTCAATTTTAACGGATCCAACTGCACTATTCAATTTTAACGGATCGATGCAAATTTATGAACTATTTAGGTTTGACAGATCCTTAAAATACGCAACTACCCCAAATTCGGCGCCCGCCATACTATTCAATTTTGACAGATCCAACTGCACTATTCAATTTTGACGGATCCAACTGCACTATTCAATTTCAACGGATCCATACTATTCAATTTCAACGGATCCAGCTGCACTATTCAATTTTAACGGATCCAACTGTACTATTCAATTTCAACGGATCCATACTATTCACATACATGTAACAGCTCCCGGCCGACCTGGGGGGAGGGGGGTAGGGGGGGGGTTTCCTCAGGTGGGGGGTCGAGGGGGGGGTTTCGCCCAGGTGGGGGGTCCCAAATTTCAAAAAGCTCCAAAACGCCTAGAAATGCGTTTTTAGCACGTTTTTCTCAGTAAGGACGCTAAAAATCGCTATTTTAAGATGCCAAATAGCGTTTTAAAGCTAAAAACAAGCAAAAAATGACAAAAAGAGCTTCCAAAAACACCGATTTTTCTTAAATATCAGCAGTGGAAACGCCAAATTCGGTTTCCAAAGGCTTTTCAAGTGAATTTTAGGCTAAAAATTAGTGATTTCTGACCCAGTTTGTTAATACTGGAGCCACTACTAGTACTTGTATTTTTTGGTCAGGGGGAGGGGTCCCTTAACCTGTCTCGGGGGGTGAGGGGGGTTTGGCCTTTCCAGCAGGGGGGTAACCCCCCCCAAACCCCCCCCTAGTACATGTATGACTATTCAAGTCTTTGTATTGTGTCCATCCATGGGCCAGGGATCTGGGAACATACCCTCTCCCTTGTTCACTGCTGCCCACGCCTAAGTCGTCCATATACCCTCTGGAAAATTTTCGCTTTTCTTTCTGGCAATTTTTCAGCGATTTTTGGCGGTTTTTGGGATATAGCCCTACACCCCAGGCAGATTCATACCTCTCTTCCCACATTTGAAATAGTCATGTCCTACAGGTGCCAAGACAATCACTTCACGCAAAAGTTAGGTGGGCCTGGCAGTATTGTTGAGATTGACGAATCCATTTTTTTCAAAACCAAATATCAAGTGGGCCAACGAAGAGAACCTAGCTGGGTATTTGGAATTTTTGAGCGTGGAACAAATCGGGTAATTATGGTACCTGTTCCAAGGAGAGATGCACAAACGTTAATACCAATACTTGAACAATATGTAGAAGCAGGTAAAATCTATGTGTTATGTTGACTTCTTCAGCTGATTCTGTGGCTGTTCAGGAACACACATCGTTTCTGACATGTGGGCTGCATATGGTGGAATTAGCCGCGCCGGTGGCTCAGTGGGTAGCAAGCATGCCTCTGAGTCACGGCGGCCGCTGCATCCCTAGTGGTTGTAGTGGTTCATCCTCTCGGCGTGGCAAGTTTCTTGCTGCAAAGAGTTGGTCGTCGGCACAACGCTCCACCCAGGCCACCGAAAGCTGGTTACAGCGAGTAGATAAAATGGGAACCAACTGGATCTGCCACAGCACCGAAGCCGCTCCTACAGCATGCCAACTTGGAGAAAGAGCAATGACGTCAGGAGTTGTCCACGGAAACCGACTAGGCAGGGGGGCCTCTCTCTGGATCCAGGGGCGGACCTAGCTGATATATTCGTCGTCTGCTGGGTTTGTAGTAGTTGCTGGTCCGCGAACAACTTTTACCTCCAACAGACAATTAAATAAACAGGAGAATAAAGACACGACCGCTCGCCAAACAGTCAGACGGAGAGAGTGAGAATGTTCTAGAGAACAATGGGCGAGCGGGCAAACTAATCACACGGCGCTACGATACAATGTCTGGCGTGTACATGGTTACGGTAGCCTATCGCGGTTGTCTATACAACAAGTGGTGTGTATTTGCTAGCTGGCGCAACTACACACTCAACGCCAAACATATCAACCACCTTCTTTCTTCTTGAAGCGGAAGCGTCGGTTAGTAGTAGTGCCAGTCCCCTAGACGGTCTGGCGGTTGACGATTCCGCTGTGGGTGGTGTCGCCGTTCTGGTCGCGGCTGGGCTGGTTCTGGCGCGGTAGCCTCACCTTCATAGACAGTCGGTCCCGGCCGGTCGGCAACGCGTTGCAGGTTGCGCCCATTCCACTTCTGCTTGTCCGACAGCAGGTAGTTGAATTTGCCGAGCACCTTTACAACAGTCAGTACTTTGTTGCTCCAGGGACTCGGTCCTTTGGGCGTGTGAGGCCGTTTGGTGCGCACCTTCTGCCCAACAGTGAACGTTGGTCCTGAGCTTCTAGTAGCACGTTGGCTTGACTGTTGTTGTCTCTGCCGCGACTGCATGTCCTCCCCTCCTTCCTCTTTTTGAGCTGTTTTGCGGGGTTGTCGGTAGACTTCCCAGCCCAAACGAGGTTGGCGTCCAAAGAACTTCTGCGCAGGGCTGAGCTTAGGAGAGCTGTGTAGCAGCGGCAGCAATCCTGCTTTCTTCCATGTCCCGGTATCCCTAGCTGGTAGCGTAGGGGTAGAGACGTCAGAGATGTCTGCTGGTGGCGCGCTGCTAGCGGCGACACCGTCGTTGGCATCCTCTGGTGAGCTGGACTGAGTGACTGCGCAAACAGTGCTGCTCCTTGACTGGATAGTGATGTGCACTGGATCCAGAGCACACATTGCGTCTATGCCGAGTGTATTGTGGCAGGAATCGCCGAACACATACACTGGCACGTTGGCAGTCCGTCCTTGGAAGGAAAGTTGCGCAGGAAATTGTCCCTCGATAGCCACTTCCGACTGATCGAAGTTGAGAATGGGGTCGGCCGTCTGCAGTCTCGTGGCTCGAAAGTGCTTATGGAACTCGTCCCGAGTGATTCCAGTGACGTCCGAGCCGGTGTCGACCATCAGGCGCAGCGGTTTGGCAGGCGCATCGTCGGTAGAGGCGATGTAGACCTCACAATAAGGTGGTTGAGTGTGTACGGCATTCACACTCTTCCGGCCCTTTTTGTGATTGCTGCGCATCTGGTGAGTGAGCCGACACTGTTGTTTGGCGGCAGGGCGCGAGGTGGAGCACGGGTTGCTCCTGCACACTCGCTGGAAGTGTCCCTGTTTGCCGCAGTTGCTGCAGGTTTGGCCTCTGGCGCGGCATCTGGAATCCTTGCTGTCTGCATGTGATGGATCTCCACAATGCCGGCAGGCTCTCTTGCTGGTTGTCTGACTGTTGGCTGAGGCACTGGGGCGTACCTGGTTAGGTCTGGGTCCTGTGTGCTGAGCAGAGCTAGGTCCCTTTCCCCAGCTGTACCTGTGGTGTGAGGCAGCGCTGATCTGCGATGACCCGGGCACCATGTTTGCAGCATCCTTTTTGGCGCTCTCATCAGCCAACGCGAGTGCAGTGAATTTCGTTAAATTCACCTCGTCCTGGGCGAGTAGTTTCTCCTGTGTGTCCCGACTGTGTAGTCCTCGCACCATCTGAATCGCTAGCAGGTAGTCGATTAGCGTTCGCTCCTCCACGCGTCTGGTTCCCTCCTCAACCGGGAAGGTGCACTGCTGGATCAGAGTCCTGAGTACACGGAGGTAATCAGTGACTGACTCGGTAGATCCTTGTGAGTGCTGCATGAAGTCGAACAGAGCCCTCACTGGGTTGACCGGCCTGTAGAACGTCTCCCTGGCGGCTGCCAGGAATTCCTCGAAGCTGGCGGCTGGGTCGGCGTTGAACACAGGGTGACTGGCGAATTGGGGTAGCGCAGCGGTCCCCAAAAACGAAAGAAGAAAGTCGTTCCTTTCCTTGTCCGTCAGTTTCGCCGTGTTGTCCCTGGTGGCGTCCAATCCGGTTAGGAATGCCGAAAATAGCCGCTCCCAGAGCGGCCATCGAAGAGGAGGCTGGTCATCAGTTGTCTGCCAATAGGACTGCGGTGCTGGGATGTGTAGTCGTTTAGTAGACATCGCGGTGGTGACGATTTGTAGCTGCTGGCATGTAGACAAGTGACAGCCACGATCCGGTAGCTGTCGTTGTGTTGTCGAAGGAACCGGCTCTACCACACGTACAGCTGACGTGTGGAGACAGGTTTGCGCACTGTAGAACGAAGAGAACCGGCGCTAACACACGTACAGCCAATGCAGGAGTAGGCGGTACCGTGTGTAGGCAGGTTGACGCGATTTCTTAGAGGACCGGCGCTACCACACGTACAGCCGCGAATGTAGGAGTAGGCGGTACCGTGTGTAGGCAGGTCGGCGCAAATTCGAAGATGACCGGCGTTACAGCACGTACAACCAACGTAGCAGTCGGCAGCGTCTGTAGGCAGGTCGTAGAAGGAGGCGGTGGCTGTCCACCACCGGCCGGAACGTAGAAAGAAGAAGACACGTAGGAAGATACTCACTGACTGTGCCTCCTCCTGTAGGTTAGTGTAGGCAACACCAACCGATGATCGGTGCCAAGCAGGTTGTAGGAATCGTCCTCTTTTTCGCTACCGCCGAGTTGGCAGTAGGCGTCGAAAATCTTCGTTTTTCTTTCTTCCGCGATCGTCGAATGCCACCGTTGGTCGCCAGTTGATATATTCGTGGTCTGCTGGGTTTTGTAGTAGTTGCTGGTCCGCGAACAACTTTTACCTCCAACAGACAATTAAATAAACAGGAGAACAAAGACACGACCGCTCGCCAGGTAGTCAGACGGAGAGAGTGAGAATGTTCTAGAGAACAATGGGCGAGCGGGCAAACTAATCACACGGCGCTACGATACAATGTCTGGCGTGTACATGGTTACGGTAGCCTATCGCGGTTGTCTATACAACAAGTGGTGTGTATTTGCTAGCTGGCGCAACTACACACTCAACGCCAAACATATCACTAGCGGACGTTGGGAGCCGACATCACCATGACGTCAACACGCCAGGGACTTTCTTAGTAACTGGCGTCCAACAGCATGGCTAGAGTGGCTGGCAGTGATAGAAGGGAAACGTCCGAGATGACGAAACTACGGGGGTTGCGCAATGGATCGCAAGGTCTGAGCGTAGGGCCGTAAAGGCCCCCCCCCGCACATCGGATCGGATGGTGGAATTAACAACATAATGCATGTTCAACAAGGTGTACTGCAACAAAAGTACCATCACGACTGGGTTAATCACAGGTTCGATAATAAATCATAACTTTGATCTTAAAAACGTTTTTCAGACAAAATTTTGTTGATCCAAACAATCCTCTTGTTCATGTACAGGGAATTGAAGCAACATGGAGTGCAACAAAAGCCATGCTAAGAAATTTACATGGGACAAGTAGAGATAAATTTCCTACCTACTTATTCCAATACATGTTTAGGAGAGCCCATAACAATGAAAAAATTTTTCAGCATATGGTTTTTTGGATAAGACATTATCATCCTGTGTAGTAGACAACGAATTATGTTGTGTGAAATATATGTCTAAAACCATGACACCAACTAGCCCAGCTCTGCATAATACACATGGTATACTGACAGAAGTGCAATAAATACCAATCAACAAGACTGTTGCATGCGGTTTTGGGTGAATGTCCTGTCCTCTGTCACAAACAAGGTGCAAATACTGCTTATGTGCAGGTTGAACTAAGTGTCATCAATGACTATGAGGCATCGGCAGAAGCATCAGAGATTATGAATTACAACTGGAATCCATTATGGGTGAAGTTCAAAGCAGCTTACAGTATGTGCAATCTGCAATGCGTCATAACTGCAATAGGGTATTCAAGTATTTCTTTTCAGACAAAACCTATGACAGTGTGGAGGAAGAGCGCGAGCGTTTTACAATATTTATTAAGAACAAGTGGTTCGTTGAAATACATACATATGAATGTGACAGAAAAAAGTTTTCATGTGTCAATGAACCATCTGGCTGATTTAGTCAGTAAAGTCTAACGATTTTAATAGTATACACGGAAACGTTTCAGAAATCTGAAGAGTACAGCAACCGAAATGGGTTTCAGTGCAACTATGCAAACACTTCTCACACCAGCAGTAGCGAAGTGCACAGACTTATGCAAAATGGTGTAATTGCTAACCAAATCGACTGGAGAAAGCATGGATATGTATCTGAAGTTAAGAATCAGGTGTTACATTCAATAATCTCCATGTTTCACAGCAGAAGTACTTTGTTCCATCTCTAGGGTCATTGTGGTTCATGCTGGGCATTTAGTGCAGTAAGAGTCTTGTTCCAATAATTGCAGAAAACGTTGCCAAACACATGGATTTAGACAGGAGCACTTGAGGAGCAAGAGCGGCGCAGAACTGGAAAGCTGGTCTCTTTGTCAGAACAAAATCTGATAGACTGTTCATCAAAATTTGGAAACCAAGGTTGCAATGGTGGTCTGATGACTTCGGCTTTTCAGTACGTTAAAGAGAATAATGGTCTGGACACAGAAAACTCATATCCATATGAAGCCACTGTAATCAATTAAGAATAAACACAAAGTATTGTTAAACTTCAAAATTGCAGGTAAACGACTGCAGATTTAACAGACAATTTGTTGGTGGAAATGCAACTGGTTTTATTAGAATCCCAGAAGGAAATTGCTGCTATTGCAGAATGCTGTAGCCACTGTTGGTCCAGTATCAGCAGCTATTGATGCTTCACATAACAGCTTCAAACTATATAGTAAAGGTTAGTTCACCACATCCGAGTGGCTAACAAACACAGCGTTACACAAACTGCAGGTGTTTATTTTGAACCAGACTGCAGTCCCGTGGACTTAGACCACGCGGTGCTCATTGTTGGATATGGAACGACAATCAAAGGCGATCGGTATTGGCTCGTGAAAAACAGGAATGTAGATTATTATCTAGTAACAACGTTTATCTGAAACGTTTTAGCTGGGGAACAGCGTGGGGAGAAAATGGATACATCAAAATGGCTCGTAATAAGAACAACATGTGTGGTATTGCAACTTACGCTAGTTACCCTACTGTCTAGTACTGTGATAATAAATTATAACCTTCAACGCATTCAGAAATGTGCACATTTGCATTGATCCGTTGAAATTGAATAGTACAGTTGGATCCGTTGAAATTGAATAGTGCAGTTGGATCTGTCAAAATTGAATAGTATGGATCCGTCAAAATTGAATAGTATGGCGGGCGCCGAATTTGGTGCTTGTTGCGTATTTTAAGGATCCGTCAAACCTAAATAGTTCACAAATTTGCATTGATCCGTTAAAATTGAATAGTGCAGTTGGATCCGTTAAAATTGAATAGCATGGATCCGTCAAACTTGAATAGTGCGCCGGTCGCTTGGATCCGTTAAAATTGAATAGTGCAGTTGGATCCGTCAAACTTGAATAGTATGGATCCGTCAAACTTGAATAGTGCGCCGGTGGCTTGGATCCGTTATACTTTCTTGGATCCGTTATACTTTCTTGGATCCGTTAAACTTTATAAGGAACCGGATTTTACGATAGCGCCGTTATGGTTACCCCCAGCTAGAAAGGACAACCCCCTCACCCCGCCCCCACGACGCAAATAGTACTAGTAGCGGCTGCACTACTAACAAACTGAAAATAAACAAACAGAAGTAACCAATTTTTCTAATTTTTATCTTAAAATTCGCTTTAAAACCGGTGTAAGCCGAATTTGGCGTTTCCGCTGCTGATAATTACGAGAAATCAGTGTTTTTGGAAGCCCTTTTTTATCGTTTTTGCTTGTTTTTAGCTCTAAAACGCTATTTGGAAGCTTAAAGTAGCGATTTTTAGCCTCCTTACAGAAAAAACCTATGTGCTAAAAACGCATTTTAGATTCCGAATCCCCCTCAATTCCGTTTCTCCCTACTACATACACAATACAATAGTACAGTACGTACAGAGTAGCTACTCACTAATAGCCTGAAACTGTTCGTAGGAGAACAGGAAGGACGCTGCGCTCAGCCAGAACCCATGGCAAGTGGACAGCTCGCACTCCCTGGCCGTCTACATGAACGATTTGTTCGCCACCTGCATGAAGGGAGCGCCGTCTGCCTACCACCAAACTGTTTCGGTGGGTGATCCTATGCTCTGAGCAATTTTGACCGACACTGGCTTATGCTCCCCGCGCCCTAAACTATTTTCTGTTCGTCTAAGCCTTCAACCCAGAGACCAACATGACGCCGTCATTGAACAAGTTACTTTACCGACAAACACAAATACGAAGCACAAAAATGGGTTCGCCAGTCACGTTTTGACCTGTTTATGTTCTTCATTTTATGTACATGTACATGTTCTTCTCAGACGAACACATCGGTTTGAAGCGCAGGTGAACAAAAAGTTTAGTGTTGGCCTAGTTATTTATTTATTTATTTATCTATTTATTTATTTATTTATTTATTTATTTATTTATTTATTTATTTATTTATTTATTTATTTATTTATTTATTTATTTATTTATTTATTAGGTAAACAAACTTACCTTCATTTTTGTTTGTCAAGCAACGTGCGTACAGTATAGTTAAATTTAGAAACAAGCCGAACCTGAGCAGAGTAAAAAGGGAGATGATGAAAATTCGTCGGCCGTGGATTTGAACCAATTGGTGGCGGCCACCTGCATGGACCAGCCCTCCTACGAAGACCACGCCTCCTCTGTCTGTCACTCAACTGCTTCCCTTTCCTTGTCCAATCTAAATTCTTTCAGCGACGTCTCTTGGTACAGAGTGGACAGGACAACAGTGACACGCCTCCTCAGCTGGATAGACAGATTGAAAAGGTACCCGCTATGCCTGGATTAGGCGTAAATGAGCTGAGAATAGCTTGTTTTAACTTATTTTAATAAAAAATAAGCCAAAAACCTTGATTTTTGCCAAAAGTCGGACTTTTCGGCTTACCACCCCGTCAGGCGCTCATTCCCCCCTCAGCCCCCTCAGGAATTGAAAATTCTACCCCCCCCCCATCAGCCGAAATGCTAGTCCATTTCTGGTGGTAAATTTTCAAATCTTGAGGGGAACTGATTGAGGGAAGCGGCGGCTGATGGGATGGAAAGACAAGAAGTCCGATATTTGACTAAAGTCAAGGATTTTTGGCTTATTTTTCGTTAAAATAGGTGAGCTATTCTGCGCTCATTTACACCTAATCTAAGTATACTTTTGTCATGATTTTTTCTAGGCAGAATTCTTCCAAAAAATTTCTGAGGGGGTGGCGCCGGCCTGGGAGGGTAGGTCAGAGATTGAGCGGATTGACGAACGCAAAAGTTACAAGAGAAAACCTGTGTTAGATATATGGTCCAATATGTACATATGTACGTATAACAAACAGTCGGGCACTTAACGCCGTTTATGGTACCGGCACCCATGGCCATGGGTAGAGGTATACAGTACATGTAACAGGTCATCCGCCGAAGGGGCGAGGTGGGTTGGCGGGTCTGACGTCGGCCGGGGGGGGGGTTGGATCCCAAATTTTGGGAGAGGGTTGGGCACTAAAAACGCTTACAAATCGAAAAAATCGCAATTTTACGGCTAGAAATCGTTAATTTGGGCTTAAAATACAGCTAAAAGTGCTGTTTTACAGACGATTTTGGCAATTTTTGAAATTTTGTTTGAAATTGCAAAAAATCGCAGAAATTTGCTCAAAAAATTACTTGCCAGAAAAATCGGTGGGGGGTCCGCATCCGGGGTGTCTGGCCTAAGTAGTTGGGGGCAGACCCCCTGTTACATGTTTGGGTAGGGGTGTACCATATATGGTGCTGCTAGCCTAGGTACCGGTACCATGTAATGTGCCACTAGCCGAAGTACCATAACATAGAGTACATTAAGTGCCAGACTGTACGGGTTCCCCTAACCGATTTCCGGCTGAGGGGGTTGGCCACATGCATGTACGGGGGTAGTAGGTAAACCGGTTTCAGGACGAACCGGTGCCAAAGAAGCGGAAGCCGTCGAGCGACGCGAAAGGAGCGTTGTGTGGGGTGTGCGGTGCCTGGGTGAACTGTCCCAGTTGGTGCAAACATGCCTGGAAACACGTCGGCAAGCCGTTCGCCTGCTCCCAGTGCGACTTCGTCACCGGCTACACCGGCCGAAACACCATCACCAACCACGTACAGAAGGTGCACAACGGAGAGGCCTCCATCAAAGATTTGCGAGCCGACATGCGTCCCAAGTACAAGGAGGTAGTGGCCGTCTGTTTTCCTAACCGTCTCTCCACTGCTTAGAGTTGCTTATGTCTTCTATTCCTCTCTGTCTACTATGCGTCCTACTGTAGGTTGTGTTTGTTTCTACGTAGCTTTTTATTTTACGCTTCCGTTCGGTGGCTGCAAAATGTGCTAGCTATAGCGGTTGTGTTGTCGTTTTGTGCCTTTACCGTTTTCTATAAATAAATCTAGCAGATTACGTACGACTTTGGTTGGAGACGTACAGTACGTAACAGAGCAGACATGGGCTAGCATTTCGGCTGACGGGGTGGTAAATTTTCAAGTTGAGCGGATGGTAAACAGAATCGTCCATTTTTTTAACTAAAATCGTGGTATTAGATTTACTGTTGGCTAAAATTGTTTAATATGAGCTATACTGAGCTTATTTACACCTAATCTAGGCCTACCTTTATCATAATTCTCTATAAAAAATTCTTCCTAAATACTCCTAAGCGGGGTTGGCGGCGGCCTGAGTGTTCAATCCCCCTCAGCCCCCCTTTTGCTAACACAACAGTCTCTTCGCACCCGACCCCCGATCGGTCTCTCTTCCCGAGACGATTTTTTCGACCCCTCCGATTTTTCTGCTGGTAAGTAATCTCTTGAGCAAATTTTTACAATTCTTTAAAATTTTAGACACTAAAATAGCCTCTAAAACAGCGCGTTGAAGCTGTATTTGAGCCAAAATTAGCCATTTTGACGATTTTTAGCCCAAAATTGCGATTTTCCGGCGTTTTAGTACCCAATCCACTTACACTAGAATTTGGGCTCAGGCCAAACCCCCTCCCCCATCGGCGGATCACTTGTTACATTTACGACAGGTACCAGGGCTTACCTCATAGCTAGAAAGGACAAACGTCCCCACCACTAGTAGCGGCAGCAGTACTAGCAAACTGGCTCAGAAATCAATAATTTTTCGCTTGAAATGCCTTTGGGTACTGTAAATTTAGCGATTCTGGAGCTGTTATTGAAGACAAATGGGTGTTTTTCGAAGCCATTTTTGTCATTTTGTGCTCTTTTTTAGCTGTTCAACGCAATTTGGCTTTTTATAATTTCAATTTCATAGCAGTTCTATTAATTAAAACGTGCGAAAAACGCGCTTACAGGCGTTTTAGAGCCTCCCTACCTGACACATATGTAGATGTAAGCAGACATGGGCTAGCATTTCGGCTGATGGGGGGTAGAATTTTCAATTCCTGAGGGGGGCTGATGGGGGGGGTAGATCAGAGCCTGAGGGGAGGCCAACCCCCCTCAGCCCCCCCTTTGCCCATGTCTGGATGTAAGTACATAAGGTAGTGAAATAAGGCTGGAACCGAAAAATTTCGCCGAAATTTCAACACAACATATTCAGAATGGACACTACCTTTTCTCGATTCTCTACGTAATTGATATGAGATGAGATTGTATCATTGCTTGACTGATAAGCAGCGAGAGCAGTTTGCTCTTTCAAATTTTCAGATTTTTTTGCATAACTATAAATATCGATATCGAATATCGTCGGAACACTAATAAACACGGTAGTTATGTCAATTTGGCGATGTGCGTTCCATTCTCTGAGTGAAAGTACTAAGTTCTTCATGTATAGTTGCTTGTGTTAACCCGCTATGCTCAGGTTTCAACCGGATTTATTAAGTATTCATGAACGTAATTCATGCGATCTCATTTTGCTTACCGATCAGACGACAGGGTTCGGGCTGGCCGTGGCGGGGGTGTCTTGATTTTAGTCCCGCACTTATTTAGAGCAGTTGAAATATCAAGTGTTGGTACAGAATTTTTTGAGACCGTGTGGTTAGACCTGTATACTGAGAATAGTAGGCGCCTATTTCGTTTAGGTGCATATTATCGAACCCCCACAGCGAACGCTCAACAATCCACGGAGGCTATTGTTCGCCATATTGATAGCGCACTTATACAAGCAATACCAACTGTCATAATGGGAGATTTCAATTATCCTGCTATACGGTGGGCTGATGCTGAGGTTGGTCTCTCTCAGTCGGATACAGTGTTCCTTGAATTCTGTGCAGAGAACGGCCTGTTCCAAAATGTACTTGAACCAACGCACAAACGAGGTAATATATTAGATCTTGTCTTTGCCAATGAACCCGGACTGGTCTCAGATATTGATGTAGTGGAACCTTTGGGAGAATCTGATCATCTCGGAGTGAAAGGCTTAATTACTGTTTCTATAGACCATACCAATCAGAACAAGACTTTCAAAAATTTTTCGAAAGCTGATTACGAATCAATTTTTAATTTCCTCAGTAGTATTGATTGGGTGGCAGTATTTAGTCAGTGCTCCACAGCAGACCAAATTTGGCAGAGTTTTAGTACTGTGATAACTTTTGCGATAGACGCCTTTGTTCCTACGTGTGAAATTCGTTCTTCCTCACCCTGGTCTTCGGTTACACGGAAATTGCACGAGAAACAGAGGCGTTTGCATAAATGGTATGCAAGAAACCGCACACCAGAACGACACCAAATTTGGTTGGCTGCTGCACGGGAAGCTCGTAGATTGAAACGCAGGGATTTATTTCTGTCAGAAAAACATGTACTAGATAAGAAATCCAACCCAAGATTTTGGCGTTTTATTCGTACACGACTTGCCGCTAAAGCAGAAATTCCTGTCCTAAGATCCCCGGATGGGCAGCTGCTACTAGATAACGCGGCAAAATGTGAGGAATTCAATCGCTATCTTAGTTCTGTATATATTCTTGATGATGGACAAATTCCTTTCGATGTAGTGCAGTTATCACGAAACAAATTGTGCAACGTAAATTTCGACACACAAATTGTGTTTGATCATATACTGAAGTTAACAGCTAAACAGTCCTCTGGTCCTGATGAAATTCCTCAATTTTTCCTGCGAAACCTAGCAGCGGTTGTTGCTGAACCCCTGGCAAAGGTTTTTAGTTTTTCTTTTGCTATTGGCGGACTTCCCAGTCAATGGAAGATTTCCAAGGTTGTACCCCTTCATAAGAAAGGTCTTGTATCGGAGGTAAAAAATTATAGAGGTATTAGTCTTCTATGTACATCCAGTAAGGTCATGGAATCTATAATTAGAGAAAAGCTAGTTGAGCATAGTAGTAAGGCCCGGCTGGCTGGAGGGGCAGTGACGTCACTGCCCCGCCAGCCGCCTCGAGATAAGCCGCCGCGGCTAGAGACTCCGCCCCTTATGACTCCGCCCCTTATGACTCAGCCCCGCCCCAAGCGGTAGATTAGATTAGTAACGGCTATGTATTTCGGTCAGATTTTAACTGGGCGCTGGTGGTGCAACCGACCACTCCACTTCTGCCACTGAAACTCTGCAGCCTTTTTGCTCATACGTACATTGTTAAACAACTTGCTACTGCTTTTTGCTCATCGCTAAACCGTGCCAGCCCTGGCGGATATGTTGTGAAAACGGCAATGTTGAGTGCCAGCTGCAGGCGAGCTTGATTTTTTGCTTCTAGAGATAAGCGGCGGCGGACTGCACTGTTTGTAAACACTCACCAATCCCTATTGCGGTTTTATTAACGCCAACACAAAGAGGTCGCAGTTGGCGGCCGATATTTTAAAACACCTTCCACTCAGAATTTAGTCAACTAGCCAGCTGGTCTATCTCTGTCAAGTTGGGGCTTGAGTTTAAAAACTGAAGTGGTACGTTTTGGCGCGAAATTCAAACTTTCAGAATTGGAAACTTTGGTCAATACTTGGGGACCAGCTAATAAATAAATTAGTGTGTTTAGTTGTTCTCTGGTTATTCTCTTCCCCCAATGGCTGTTTGAGTCAGATTAGCTATACTTATAATAAATAATAATTAAAAGTACAATAGCTAAAAATAAACGTGAAAATAATCAATAATTAAAAAGAAAATATAAAAATATGGAAATACAAGAAGAAACATGTTTAGAATCGACGCTCCAGTCAAGAGAGAACATTATCTGCCAGAGGATTGGCTGCCAATTCGTTAAAAACCCTGAGGATTTCGAGATTCAAATTCCCGACCCTAGGATTCACAAAATCTCACAAAGATTATCGATCTTCCGTCGATCTTCTCGATCTTTTACAGAGATTTCACCGGTATTGCGCTATTTCCCTATAGTTTGGGCAGCTGTACATATCGCTGGTGTACATGTTGACTATATCGCAGCCCGATAACACCGAGATTACACTGAAATTTGCCAATATTGCAATAAGATTTCACTGGTATTGCACTATTTCCCTATAGTTTGGGCAGCTGTATAAATCGCTGGTGTACATGTTGACTATATCGCACTATGCCAGATAACACCAAGATTACTGAAATCGCACTGAGCGTTGCCAATATTGCTATAAGATTTCACTAGTATTGCACTATTTCCCTAACTTTCACACACTATTTTGCTAACACTCTCATGTAAACTCGTCTGGTTTATGTTTCAGTATAAAAACGCAGATTTTTGACAAATTGCACGTGTTTGTCTTATCAAGAATGGGTGACAGTAAAATCGATTTGGCAGAACTCGTTGGAGAGGTGATCGACAAGTCTGTAAAAGAAATGGGCAAGGAGAAAATACCCAAAAAACGAAAGCAGCCAACAAGGTCCAACACTAAGAAACGGTCGAAAATCGAGAAAACCAAGAATGAGGTGGAAACGAAACTGTTGAACCACACAGCTGTTAAAAAGCCAGAGACGGAAGAAGACAGTGAAGCCCGTTGCTGCTGTGCAATCTACATTTATGTATGAATAAAATCCTTTTATTTGTTGTTGTAGTTCAGATCGTTGCAGAATTTGTTCAGATCGCGCCGCGAATTCCCCTAAATTTTGAATTTCCCGCCAAAAGTTGTTTTCAAAACCGTTTTATGCTTTGGTCAATTTATTCAGCTCAATCATTTTTTAACAAGCACTTGGCGTATACATCTCTCATTTTCCTGTTCACCTCCAGGCAGCTGTCACACAGAGGGAATTGCACGATCATTCTTCCGTTCATCTTCAGAGGCGTCATGGTAGTGGAAAGTTTGAAGCACTGTTCGCACATGTAGGCCGAGTACGACAGTAGAGGCTGTATAACTCTGGGCGCTGGGACATCTCCAGACGGTTTTGAATCGGCTTTTTCCGGCTCCTCGCTTTTTTGTAATTTTGTTGGAGGTGGCGGATCCCACCGTGTTTTTCTCTGCATCTGAGAAGTCAGCAAGGTGTGTTTCTCACTGGAGAGAGGTGCGGTCTTTTGTTTGGCAATTTGCTTCTTCTTCACCAGGTCTAAAGCTGGTTTCCATCGACGACGGTGAACACCACCTTGCATGTGGTTGACGAGGTTGCCGCGAGAGTTGAATTTTCGGTCGCACAATTTGCAGTAGCAGTTTTTGTAGTCCTCCATCGTCATTCCATCGCGATCCAAGAGCTGCTGCAGAGACAAACGAGCCGCCATCTCACACCAGTACACAATGAACAATGAACAGTAGCTGAAAAATTCGGCTAAAAGTAACTTTCAGTAGTTTGTCTTAAGACAAACAATGTCATGCAACTTTGTCTACAGCCGCAGTGATGACGTCATCAAACTACAAACACGAAACCAAACTCAAAGATGAGATAATCTTGACACAAACTCAGAAAACACTTTTGCTTCCTATATAAAGTGAAATCTTTTCTCTCAGTCAGTTTGTTGTGTTGTCAGTTTGCCGTGCGGTTGCAACAGTTAATTTGTTGTGCCATTGAAATGGATCCCTGTATTTGTCCGACATGCGGTGCTCAGCTATCCAATGTATCAAACCGTCGCCGCCATGAAAGACTTCAACACGAAATGATTCCAGCCGATGAAGAGTTTGAAAGCCAAGAAACAGAATCTGACAAATCGGAGTCTACCAAATCAGAGTCTGACCAGTCAGAGTCCGATGAAGGAGAGAAGAACTGGGTATTTTTGCTTAGAGAAACTTTTGACAACATGAATTTAAAAAGTTATGAAGGACTACTGAAGGAACCGTTGTTCAGTGAGTTTTTGGACCAGTTGCGAGAGACACTTCAGGAAAAACTGAAGTTTGCGACATATTTCCAAGATGAAGATGAGGTGTACACTGCTATCTTGAATACTGCTAATAACTATATGGAAAAAGATCTCGGTGAGGAGGAGGCGATTGAGAAAGCTTGGGATGAGCGCAAGTTTCTGTTAAAAAAGTTTATTCGTGAGAACAAAAATCTAATTGAGCAAGCGCTCACTGATGAAGAAGAAGCACAAATGGATGACGAGCAGATTGAAGAAGAGCAGAATGAAGAAGAACAAGCTGAAGAGGAAGATGTTGACTGAACTTTTTGATTGTTTGGTAAAATTCCAGTAACGTTTTGGCGGGAAATTCAAAATTTAGGGAAATTCTCTGCGCGATCTGAACAAATTCTGCAACGATCTGAACTACAACAACAAATAAAAGGATTTTATTCATACATAAATGTAGATTGCACAGCAGCAACGGGCTTCACTGTCTTCTTCTGTCTCTGGCTTTTTAACAGCTGTGTGGTTCAACAGTTTCGTTTCCACCTCATTCTTGGTTTTCTCGATTTTCGACCGTTTCTTAGTGTTGGACCTTGTTGGCTGCTTTCGTTTTTTGGGTATTTTCTCCTTGCCCATTTCTTTTACAGACTTGTCGATCACCTCTCCAACGAGTTCTGCCAAATCGATTTTACTGTCACCCATTCTTGATAAGACAAACACGTGCAATTTGTCAAAAATCTGCGTTTTTATACTGAAACATAAACCAGACGAGTTTACATGAGAGTGTTAGCAAAATAGTGTGTGAAAGTTAGGGAAATAGTGCAATACTAGTGAAATCTTATAGCAATATTTGCAACGCTCAGTGCGATTTCAGTAATCTTGGTGTTATCTGGCATAGTGCGATATAGTCAACATGTACACCAGCGATTTATACAGCTGCCCAAACTATAGGGAAATAGTGCAATACCAGTGAAATCTTATTGCAATATTGGCAAATTTCAGTGTAATCTCGGTGTTATCGGGCTGCGATATAGTCAACATGTACACCAGCGATATGTACAGCTGCCCAAACTATAGGGAAATAGCGCAATACCGGTGAAATCTCTGTAAAAGATCGAGAAGATCGACGGAAGATCGATAATCTTTGTGAGATTTTGTGAATCCTAGGGTCGGGAATTTGAATCTCGAAATCCTCAGGGTTTTTAACGAATTGGCAGCCAATCCTCTGGCAGATAATGTTCTCTCTTGACTGGAGCGTCGATTCTAAACATGTTTCTTCTTGTATTTCCATATTTTTATATTTTCTTTTTAATTATTGATTATTTTCACGTTTATTTTTAGCTATTGTACTTTTAATTATTATTTATTATAAGTATAGCTAATCTGACTCAAACAGCCATTGGGGAAGAGAATAACCAGAGAACAACTAAACACACTAATTTATTTATTAGCTGGTCCCCAAGTATTGACCAAAGTTTCCAATTCTGAAAGTTTGAATTTCGCGCCAAAACGTACCACTTCAGTTTTTAAACTCAAGCCCCAACTTGACGGAGATAGACCAGCTGGCTAGTTGACTAAATTCTGAGTGGAAGGTGTTTTAAAATATCGGCCGCCAACTGCGACCTCTTTGTGTTGGCGTTAATAAAACCGCAATAGGGATTGGTGAGTGTTTACAAACAGTGCAGTCCGCCGCCGCTTATCTCTAGAAGCAAAAAATCAAGCTCGCCTGCAGCTGGCACTCAACATTGCCGTTTTCACAACATATCCGCCAGGGCTGGCACGGTTTAGCGATGAGCAAAAAGTAGTAGCAAGTTGTTTAACAATGTACGTATGAGCAAAAAGGCTGCAGAGTTTCAGTGGCAGAAGTGGAGTGGTCGGTTGCACCACCAGCGCCCAGTTAAAATCTGACCGAAATACATAGCCGTTACTAATCTAATCTACCGCTTGGGGCGGGGCTGAGTCATAAGGGGCGGAGTCATAAGGGGCGGAGTCTCTAGCCGCGGCGGCTTATCTCGAGGCGGCTGGCGGGGCAGTGACGTCACTGCCCCTCCAGCCAGCCGGGCCTTACTACTGAGCATTTAAAAGAAAATAAGTTGATATCCGATGCTCAGCACGGTTTCTTGAGTAAAAAGTCAACTGTAACACAATTATTAGAATGCCTAAATGAATGGACTAAAGCAGTAGACAGGAAAGAAACAGTTGATATTATTTATTTGGATATAGCTAAAGCTTTCGATAGCGTATCCCATCCTAAGCTTATCAATAAGCTAAAATGCATTGGTGTCTCTGGAAACCTCTTATCATGGATAATAAATTATTTAACAGATCGCCAACAGTATGTACAGCTTGAGAATAGTTGTTCTACTAAATCTGTAGTAACATCTGGAGTTCCTCAAGGCAGTCTCTTAGGCCCAGTTTTGTTTTTAATATACATAAATGATATAGAAAAAGTTCTCAAATTTTCAAGGATTAAATTGTATGCTGATGATGCCAAAATATACTTTACAACAAAAAGGGGTGAAAGTAGGGCCCGACCGGATACAAATTTCTACCGGATCCGGATCCGGATCCGGATATGCCCATATCCGGCCGGATCCGGATCCGGATATGCCGGATATCATTGATCAACTTAAAAATTTTTTAGAATGCAATAAACCACATATATACATTTCTTTGTTGTATAACAGTTGATTCAAAACAACATCTAATAATTGTAGTTCAAACTATGGTTGGATAATATCGGGTTTTTGCGATGCATGTGATATTGCATATATCATATGCATGCAAAAATGAGATATGTACATATTTTTTGCATATTTGCATATTTTATCACCGCAGCTAGAAATTGATAACTGGACGCTTTCCAAGCATTTTCGAGTTTGGTTGGAATGTCTATGCAATCTTTAGCATTTATTAGGCATACCTATTTTACAGATACAGACCTCATCTGAAAAAAAAACAGAAAGGGAAACACAGTTTGGCACAGGGTTGTATATTTTTCCGAAAAAAACCTCGGCCTGTTTTTTTCCAGTTTTTTTCCGGTTTTTTTCCTAAATCGGGGAAAAAAACTCCAGCCCAAGTTCTGAGTATCCTAGGCTGGTTTTATGATTCCTGACGCTTTCTAGCGCCTTCCTCAGTCTTGTTAGACCAGAAATACACGTGTTACATTGATATAAATCACGAAACAGGCATGAAACTGTGCCTGACAGGTTCCATAAATAACGCTATATGCAAATTTTCTTACAGCAGTTTGCATTTTTGTTTTTTCATGCCAAATTTGGTCTTTTTTGTTGTTTTTCCAACAGTTTTGAGTCAGTATGGCCTATTATACATAGCAAAAGTCCATTTTTTAAACGAAAAATGACGTAAATTAGCTATTTTTAGCTTGAGTTTTTTTCCGCGATTTATGTTTTTTTCCGACCCTTAGGAAAAAAACCGGTTTTTTTCCGGAAAAAAACAGTTTTTTTCCGGTGTTTTTTTCCCACCTCACATCCCTGGTTTGGCATGAAAGTTCAGCTCATTTCGTAATTTTTATGTAAAAATGGTTGACATCACAGACTTTTGGCCAAATTATTGTTTGCATGTTCAAATTTGTTCTCTCTAATGTGGTATACTTAGCCAACCTTTTGGTAGACCTGTCCTAGTTTTACAAACTAAAAAATTATGAATTTGAAAAATCTCAGTTGAGATTTCCACTCTTTGCGAGTTGAGTTTAGAGTCTTAAGCCATTCATCTCCATTCTGCAACTGAAAAGAGACGCTTTAATCTCTGTAAAGTACAGATTTACAGTATAAACTTGCCTCAATAATAGTTCGTTTTTTATTTTAGATTTTTTATTTTTAATTAAATGAAAAATTAGCAAAAACAAGGCGACTATCCTAAACATAGAAATCCAGTCTGCTTGGCTGTTTTGTGATATTCATTGTATCACATTAGTATTATTGTTTTTGTTGAGTTTGTTTTGGCCAAGTCCTAGCCTGCTCGCCTTCTGTAGCTTGGAGTTATCCCCTTCCGAAATGAACTGACCCAAATTTTCAGATGTCAATTTTTAACGAAAATATTTCAAGAACCCTTCATCGGATCTTTGCCAAATTTTGCAAGTTAACCAATCTTTATATGGACTTAAGAACCTGAAGAGGTCAGCTTTTTCACAAAACCGGTTCAAATCTGGCGGATATTTACTTTCAGTCAAGGTGAAAAATTAGCATTGTCAAAAATGAGGGTGTTATCCTTTGCACAGAAATCAGGGTTATATGAACTACTGGGGTCATGGATTACAATCGCCTGGAGAAATTTCTAACAAGCATTCGGTCGAATGCAATATTTATGTTCAAAATACATAAAAATCACGTTTTTTCATCTGTGACTGATATCCGGCATATCCGGCAGGTAATATCCGGATCCGGTACCGGATCCGGATATGGCCATATCCGGCCGGATCCGGATCCGGATCCGGATATCCGGTCGGGCCCTAGGTGAAAGTCAATACCCATTACAGTTAGACTTGAATAGAGTATATGATTGGGCATCAGGTATGCAGTTAGGAGTTGCCATTCAAAAGTGCTCAGCTCTGCACTTAGGACATACCAACGAAGATCAGATTCAGTACACTATTTCAGATATTAGAATTCCAATCGTCTCTACTATGACTGATCTTGGGGTAATAGTAACGGATAATTTGAAGTTTTCTATGCATTGTCAAAATTTAGCTACTAAATGTTTCCAGAAAATAAATCTGATATTTAAAACATTTTTGTCACGAGACCAAGGGTTCTTGTTGCAAATGTACAAGACATTTGTGCGACCACAGTTGGAATATGCCTCAGAAATCTGGAACCCGTACTTGCTGAAGGACATTGATCTGATCGAGCGAGTCCAGCGCTCTTTCACTCGCCGTGTACCTGGTATGCGGGATCTCTCGTATGATGACCGATTATCTGCTTTAAATTTGAAGTCCCTTGAAGAGCGAAGGATTGAAAGGGACTTGGTTATGGTGTATAAAATTCTTCATGGATTGGTGGATGTTCCGGTCGGGGAATTATTTGAATTCGCGCGCGTGTCTGTCACGCGTGGCCACAGATTGAAATTATTTACACAGTATACTCGTCTCGACACGACCAAAAATTTCTTTGCCAACAGGGTAGCAGGTATTTGGAACGCATTGCCTTCCTCAGTGGTAAATTCCTCTTCTGCAAATGCTTTTAAAAGTGAACTATCAGGTTTGAATCTACTTGCATATACTAAGGGTCGGGCATTAGAAGCCGGTCGATCGGCCCAGCCCGTCCTTTGAATCTGATCGGTATCTACTTTACTTTTGTACTGGACGATGTTCATAAATTTTCTTTCTTTCTTTCTTTCTAACGTAAAAAGACTGATCCATTTCGCGACCCCGATTTTTGGACGCTGCTGCTCCGGCTGCGGCTGTATTATTTATCTGACCTTATACACCTTAAACCTGATGAGGTAAAGAAACCTCGCTGAGGATTAGGCCGATACTCCAATTGTTCTATCATTTTTCAATCGTCAGCTTACTAACGCCTATGGCAAAAAATGATTCTAGCCTTGGATCCGATATTTCCAATCGGTCAAATATGTCATCGGAACAATAGAAAAAGGAGCAAATAAATGTGAAGTAAGTTTAATCGAGCTTAGCATACTGAAAAGCGGGGCTATTTTCGTAATCACACATATCCAAGGCCACCTCGCAGCTCTCCCTCACCACCCTCTGCTCGTCTTTCAAGTACTCTTCTAAGATCAGCTGACACTCAGGGCTGGCGATGGCTCCCAGAGCTTCTGCACACTCGTGCCGAACCATCGGACTCTCGCTGACTGAACAGAGACGACTCCTTAAGGCAGACACACTCGCCTCCGACTGAATCTGACCCAGCACGTAAGCCACTTCATGCCGGAACAGGGCACTGTCCTCGCAATCCAGTCCTAAACACATACTGCTCACTTTAGATGCATACATGTACAGTCCCGCTGTCAAACAGCCAGAATTGGACAAATTGGCCAACAAGACCGACTGACCGACGCTCCGGGTCACCACCACTCGTCCAACAATAGGGGCCCGCTTATAATGGGTTGGGGACGGACAAGACCAGATACCGGCCAACTGTTGACGCGGCCAACACGCCAACACTAATTAAACTCCGGCCGGCACGCCTCAAACAGCATAAACAAAGGCGTGCAAAGGATGTCTGCTTGTTGTCCAAATTCTGGTCCAATTCTGGCAGTTGGTCGAGCTGTTTCAGAGCCGGACTGTAACAGGTCACCCCAGCCGATGGGGAGTCATCCAGCCGGGCACAGTTGGTGTAGTGGTTTAGGCCGCAAAGCCACTGTGCGCGTGGTCGTGCGTTCATCCACTCGGCGGGGCAAGTTTCTTGCCGCAAAGAGTTGGTGGTCAGCACAAAGCCCAACCCAGGCCACCAAAAGCTGGTGATAGCGAGTAGGTAAATGGGAACCGGCTGGAGCTGCCTAAGCATCTAAAAGCTACAATAACAACCACACATGTGTTGCGACATATGGGAACGGGGACAGCTACAGTGAGACCCGCCCAGACTCACACCGAGCATGTGTTTAGGCTAGTAGCGAAGGAAGGGCGGTATGTGGGTATGCATGATGGGTCGCAGTGTGGCTTAACGCAGGGGCTGCGACGGCCCCGGCCCGGACAATTTATCCATCCATCCAACAGGTCATCCACTGAAGGTGAGGAGGAAGGAGGTCTGTCCCCGTCCGCCAGGGGTAAATGCGTGGAGTAGAGTAAAAACGGTAAAAAAACGCAATTTTGGGACTAAAAATCGTAAAACAGGCTCAAATACTGCTAAAAAATGGTGTTTTACAGTCAATTTGAGTAGTTCTAGTGACGGAAATTGTAAAAAGCTGCAAAAAAATTGCTCCAAAACTTGGATGCCTCCGCTCGGCCGGCGAAGGGAAAGTCCCTTCGGCACATGTATGACCCTAGCGCAATGAAACAAGTTCAAACAGGCAAAACTAGCACAAACAAGCCACCACAGCAGGCCAAAGGTCTGCCGAAAGAGCCATGATTTCCAACAACAAAAGCGTAGAGTACCTTTAGCTAAAGCCAGTACAGCATCAGTAGTAGCGATGTTCCTCAGACTAAACATAGCTCTGTAGCGATCCCAGAGAGACTGGCTCTCATCGACCAGAACCCTTCCCAACTCCTCCACTGATGCAACCTTCTTGCCGTCTTCCGGAGGGGTCGGGTCTGAAGGCAAATTTGACAGTTGGACACTGTCCAAACACAACTGTCATACACAGGTGGCAAAACTGAGATCGATCTGAAAATTCCGGTGTTTTTGGAGACTGTGACCGTTCTTGTCTGGATAGACGGGTTTGATCGGTCCGAAAAAACGGTTACAGACATACATGGGCCGGAAAAAATCCCGAGGGGTGTGGAGGTAGTCTCGGGGGATCCTTGAAAAGTTCAACAAAACGCATAAAAAGCGAACTTTATCTCCCTCTGGGAGGCGGAGGGGGTGTGGCGCCGGCCGAAGGAGTATTAGCCGGTGAGGGGAGAGGTAAACCCCACACACCCCATGTATAGTTAGAGACAGCTCATGTTCTGGAATGAACCCTGATTTTGGAGGCAAAGCAAAAAAGCAATGAGACCATATTTTTGCAAAAATGGCTAACAAGTTTTACTTTCTTTAGAAAACAAGAATTCAATTTCAAAACGTTGATCAAAACATCTATTTATTTACTCGTCAACTTACGGAATACCATAGACCAGTGGCGTATTCAGGATTTCGGAAAAGGGGTGTAAAATTTTGAAAGTGCCTGGTTGGGCCGCTGCCCAACCAAGGTAAAAAAATTTAGCAAAATTTGCATACAAAAACGCGTTTAAAACACATTCCAGGCTTAAAATTAACAGAAATTACAAGTTTTGGTAGTTTAAAGCGGCCTGGTTGGGTTTCTGCCCGACAGGACGAGAAAATTTTGAAAATTTAGCCTTCAAAAACGCATTTAAAAGGCATTCTGAGCACAAAATTGACAATTTTGATACATAATTCATTAGTTTCGCTTATTTTTTACAGACTTTTTCTTCCTACCTCCACCGCAAAGGGGGGTGTAACATACATGTACTAGGAGGGTTTGGGGGGATACCCCCCTGCTGGAAAGGCCACCCCCCTCACACCCCCCCCCCCCCGAGACAGGTTAAGGGACCCGCCCCCCGACCCAAAAATACAAGTACTAGTAGTCGCTCCCAGTATAACAAACTGACTCAAAAATCACTAATTTTTAGCCTAAAATTCGCTTGAAAAGCCTTTGGGAACTGAATATGGCGTTTCCACTGCTGATATTGAAGAGAAATCGGTGTTTTTGTAAGCCCTTTTTGTCATTTTTTGCTTGTTTTTAGCTCTAAAACGCTATTTGGCAGCATAAAATTGTGATTTTTAGCGTCCTTACTGAAAAAACCTGCTAAAAACGCATTTCCAGGCGTTTTGGAGCTTTTTGAATTTTGGAACCCCCGTCTGGGCGAAACCCCCCTCAACCCCCCACCTGGGGAACCCCCCTCCCCCCAGGTCGGCCCGGAGCTGTTACATGTATGGGGTGTACCCACCATACACCCCTGGATACGTCACTGCCATAGACGGGGAAACGATAAATAATGGTTAGCTTATCATATGGTCGAGGCAAACTTAACTTACCGACAGAAAAGTAAGGGTTGTGAGACAAGTGTTCTTGAGTATTCTGGCCCTCCAAACTCCACCGAATTCTACGCACAGCTAACTGACAGGTCTGAGCTACATCCAGACAGGAGTGGTGCGAAAATCTCTCCAATACTTCCAAAGCATTCGGGTCACCAATAGCTCCTAGTGCTTCACCTGCAACAATGCGTCTTATCTCACATCGTACGACCTACAGTTATTCTCGCACGGGAGCCGCAATAAACTTGGAACCTAAGGCCACCCATACTAGCGAATACATGCTCGTGATTCTTCAATTTTTACCGGTCCAAGTTTGCATAAGAAGCGAACCTTCTAAAAGCACAAAACCCGGTCGGGGAAAACGGTATAAGAGAGCTCCATGCATTACTAGTGTTTGGGGGTTCCCCAGTAGCTGGAAAGGGTAACCCCCTTACCCCCGATACATGTAACAAGTCATCCGCCGAAGGGGTTTGGGGGTTTGGAGCTGGTGGCGTGTTCCACTTTCCTCCGTTCCACTTTCCTCCGTTCCAGTTTCCTCCTTTCCACTTTCCTCCGTTCCACTTTCCTCCGTTTTGAAATTTTAGCATTATCTAACGAGTTTTGGCTCCTATACTAATTATAACTGCATAGGGACATAGTTTAGCGAATCGTAGGCTTTATCGAATTGGAGTCTCACAAATACATCACTAGGCCGGCACAGTTGGTGTAGTGGTTTAGGCCGCATGGCGTCTGTGCGCGTGTTCGTACGCTCAGGTTCTCGGCGCGGCAAGTTTCTTTTTCTTGCCGCAAAGAGTTGGTCGTCGGCTCGGCGCAAAGCTCCACCCAGGCCACCGAAAGCTGGTGACAGCGAGTAGGTAAAATGGGAACCGACTGGATCTGCCGTTGCACCGAAGCCGCTCCACAAAGCAACCGCTCACACAACTATGCTGGGAGCCCTCTGGAATATGGGGCACCGGCGGCCGTAGGGAGCTGTCAGCATCATGGCATCGACACGCCGGCCGCCCTCCTGGTGACCGGCGCCCATCAGCATGGCTAGGAGTGGCTGGCAGTGAAAGGAGGGCAACGTCCGAGATTAACAAAACAATAAACTCAAAATAACAACTTAAATATGTAAACAAACCTCCGTTTTAGCCATAAACTAATTCTCTAAACAAAACAACAGCTCAATGACCCTCAGCCCCAGACATACATAATGACCCATTGTCCCAACAGGTTAGTTGACGTAATAATATTAGCCCTAAGCTACTGGCCAGCTCATGGATCGTTAATCCGCTCCTATTTACACCTTCATATAACAGTCAGGCACTTAACGCCGTTTATGGTACCGGTACCGGTAACAACGCGAAGGTGGGGGTACCATATATGGTGTCGGTACCATAAATGCGTTAAGTGCCTGACTGTATAAGGCCAACAAAGAGAGCCGAGAAGCAGAAAATCCTCCCCTCTATTGGCAAAGATTACGCACTCATATAGCAGCACTGAACATACTTGTACACACTCTTAAATCTGCTAAACACTTATACCGTCTCATATAGGTCCGAAAGCTGATTTTAGGCAAATGAGAACAAAAACTCGTTAGATAATGCTAAAATTTGAAAACGGAGGAAAGTGGAATATGGGCGGAGGAAAGTGGAACGGAGGAAAGTGGAAAGGAGGAAAGTGGAACGGAGGAAAGTGGAACAAACCGGAGCTGGTCGGGGCTCTGAGCCCAAACTCTAGGGAGGAGTTTTGGCACTAAAAACGCTCAAAGATCGCAATTTTTCGGCTAAAAATCGACAAAATGGCTAATTACGGCTCAAATACAATTAAAAAGTGTTTCGGTGATTTTTTCAGAAATTACAAACATCCGCTTTTTTGGTCACGTTTGGGACAGAAATTGTAAAAAAATTGTGGTTCGGTGCATAGTTGCCTGGTCAAAGTGTGCGTAGTTGCCAACATTGATTTCTGTGGCTTAATAACGCATCAGGAAACGTACTAAACAGCTTCTGGAAGCATCCAAAAAGGTTTATTTTGTCTCCCCTCACCCCCTACGCACACGTATGGCAGTTTTTTAAGCCTTTCTTATCTGATCGTACAGATGGTGGAACCCATACATGTAACAGGTCATCCGCCGAAGGGTGAGGGGGTTGGGGGTCTGGCGCCGGCCGGGGGGGGGGGTCTGAGCCCAAATTTTGGGAGAATGGTTGGGCACTAAAAACGCTTAAAAATCGCTAATTTGGGCTGAAATACAGCTAAAAAAGTGCTGTTTTGCAGGCGATTTTGGCAATTTTTGTGTCTGAAATTGTAAAAAATCGCAAAAATTTGCTCAAAAAACTACTTGCCAAAAAAATCAGGGGGAGGGTCGGAAAAATCGTCTCGGGGCCCATCCGTCGGTCTGGCCTACGCCGGGTGGGGGCAGACCCCCCAGACCCAGACAATAGACATGTATGGTGGAACCGTAGTTTAGTAGATTCCAGTAGTTAGAGCTCATAATACATAAAGCGGATTCCAGTCAAAGGTACGGTCCGACTCTTACTCACCAGCCTCGTGTCTGACCATAACGTTTTCGGTCTCATTCTCCAGCACACTAATAAGCAGAGGCAGAGCGCTGTTGTCCTGCATCTGACCGAGACAATAGGCCAGTTCATGTTTGAGCAGAGCCGACGGGTCGCAGAAGCAACGTCCGATCCAGTCGATCGCTTCGGCCCCTCCCAAATTGCGCAACATAAAAAGAGCGCGGAATCGGGCCTTCAGAGGCTGACCGGGATCGTTCAGAATCGCTCCGATCTTCTCTATCTTTGGCAGACCGGTCGCCATCTCCACCAATCGTACAAAGAAGCGCTCTTCTGGGCAACTGAAAACAACTGACCGACTGTTTACTTCACACCTACATGTAACCGGTTATCTGCCAATGGTGTAGGGGCTGGCGGAAGGGCCCGACCGGATATAACGGAGAATTGCAATTTTTGAGCGCTTTTTAGTTACTTTAAGTAAAGCATTTAATTGACATTTCATGCCTTGATCGGCAGGTTATGCGTCAACCAAGTTTCACGTTCCTGAAAGTCTGTACTAACGAACCAGCGCTACAAATGGAAATCGGCTGGCCATCGACTGCAATTAGAAAAGAGCCTGGCCAAGGCCAATTAATCAAGTGACAGAGCGCGACCGGTTTAAACAGCCCTGCCAGTTGGCCTGCCACGCTTGCGACCTAGTCGTGTCTCCTGCAGGCCCCAGACCGGAAGGAGGGCCGGAAAATACGCGAGCCTAATTCTGGAGCGCACCCTGCCAACTGGCAAGGCAACTTTAAACTGCCCGCCGCGCCGCTCTGCCTCTCGCTCGCTGTCGCTGGCGCTAATTGGCCCCCGAGGCAATAGCCAAGACTTGTGCAGACACCAAGTCTCCGATTACACTTACAGTACTTGGATGTTTACTAAGAGACCACATGCAGTGCGACAGAGCGTAAAACCACCGGAACAAGACAACAAGATAATGCTTTGTGAGGGCTTTCCGAGTGCATAGGCGTTTCCGATGTGATAAGGTGATGATATAAAAGACCCACGCGCAGGTAAGGTTTAACTCCGGTCTTTTGCCTCGCTGTAATGGAGTCTTGTTCGGTTTCTGGTAGAAAGCAGTGCCCGCACTGTGAGAAGAGTTATGCCAACCGAGGTGGACTTAGCCGGCACTTAGCTGCAGCTCATCCTGACAACGCTCGAAGGACACCACCGCAAAAGATTACATGTGGCGAATGTGGTGAGTACTTTACTGTATATATTTTCTGACACTATAATTGCCCGCAAAACAGCACTTTATAGCTGCATTTCAGCCCAAAATTAGCGTTTTATTAACGATTTTAGCCGAAATTTTTAGCAGTATGTACATAGGTGAATGTTGTCAAAGAAAGTGATTAGGAAGCTATAATTGCGTATATTTAGATGAGAAGTTATCAACTAGAAAGGAACTGTGTGAGCATTTGAGCGCAACACACGAGATTGCTGTTGATTACTTCACAAACAAGAGCTTTGAGAACTATGTGGCATTCAATGAGTGGCGGAAGTCTGTTGCAAAACAAGGTAAGATTCATAGACATTAAAGTTGCACATGTACGTAGATTACATATCTGTAATGCTGCAGGAGGGTTTGACTGGTGTAACCTTTACGGATCGGAGAAGGCAGGAAAGCAAGGCTTCGAATGCCATCGCAGTGGCTGTTATGCAGTCAAAGAACCTAACGAACGTGAACGCGCCAAAAAGTATGATGGAACGATTAAAGTGGAATACACCTGCTGCGCCCATCTCAATCTCACCAAAGCTGAGGATGGGAGGTTAGTGGTATTTAAAAAATATTGGCGGCTGATGCTGAGCAAACAGCTAATTAATTCAGAATCAGCGTATCTGGCTGGGTTGGACACTACAGACATGATCGGAAAGCCAGAGCGATGCGCATAGGATCTGAAACACAACAACAAGTAGAACGGTTGCTTAAGGATGGGCGATCATTGTACTTGGCATTGGCTTAATTTTGTACGGACAGCAGCACCAAGACGAGAAAGTACGACTGTTCCGCAGAGAACATAAATGGCAATCGACCAGTACGCTTGACTCCGGGTTTTATTCTATGTGTAGTTATGATTACTGAACTACTAACTTTGTCCTATAACAGTAACACGAATAAATAGCAAGTGCGCTGACTATCGATTGTAATTATAAGAGAAGAGCCTGCAGGCCAAGGCCAATTATTATGAATGGGTCAGGACAGATCAATAAGCGCCAGCGACAGCGAGCGAGAGGCAGAGCGGCGCGGCGGGCAGTTTAAACTACCTTGCCAGTTGGCAGGGTGCGCTCCAGAATTAGGCTCGCGTCCGGAAAATTCGTCCCGGGGGGATGTTCTGTTCTGTGCAAATTGATAAAAAAATCGTTCGGCGGGCGATACAGCGTGATTGACGTGAACAAACGACAACGAAAAAACAAACCGAGCGGGCGGGTAAAAAAAATCACCTCCTTACTATTATAAAGAAGTTGAAAAATTGGGCGCGTATACAAATCGCCTCCCCAGAAAAACGTAAACGGTGAGGACGTGCGCTACGCTGTGGTACACAGTAGTACACCAAGTTTTGCGGGCAGTGTTGCCAGGTCTACTTTAAGTAAAAGTGAGTCCCCCTAGCAGTGTGATACACTCTCGTTCTGCAAAATCCTTTAAAGAGGCATTCATTGTATTATTTCGTATCAGCAGTGTCTCATAGATGAGACTGAATGAATGAATGAATGAATGAATGAATGAATGAATGAATGAATGAATGAATGAATGAATGAATGAATGAATGAATGAATGAATGTTAATCATAGATTATCGTCAGTAACAGCCTAAAAGAAATTCCCAAATTTTTTGTTCAGTGAATTATTTTCACTACGTCCACAGACGCGACTACAAAGGATTGAAATAGCTGACCGCACACCCGTAATTCGATAAACCTCAAATTTTGTTGCATCCGAACATGGTTGTTCTTGTGCATGTTTTCCTAATTTCCAAATTCTCGGGAAGCATTTTCCATTTTTCATATTTTCCATTTTCTAACTTTCCAACTTCTTGGGGAGGCGATTTGTGCCCGCCGGGAAAAATTGGTGGAAAATGGAATTATGAAATATAGAAAATGGCCCCTAACAAGTTGGAAATTAGGAAAACATGTACGAAAAAAGCCAAAACCATCATCGGATGTTAATAATAATCATAGTAATTATTTCTGTCTTTTGATAAGAATCTACATGTTTTACTGCACTCTGCACACGCTTTGGCTTCCTCATCGGCTCTGCCCTTGGTCTAAAATCTTGAGCCCGGGTCACGCCGACCTCTGGTATGCAATCATGTGTTACCCAAATTTCCGATTTCCCTTACATTTAGACTCGTTCACAGGGTAAGGCTTTTTTTACTTTGATCGTGCTCTTGCTTGGATTGAAATTACTTTGCCCAGTATATTTACCCTAGTTCTTTTATATGTATTGTGCATACAGTGCGCACTGATCTCAGCAGCGGATTCCAGCTTTATTATTGAAATTACTTTGCCCAGTATATTTACCCTAGTTCTTTTATATGTATTGTGCATACAGTGCGCACTGATCTCAGCAGCGGATTCCAGCTTTATTATTGAAATTACTTTGCCCAGTATATTTACCCTAGTTCTTTTATATGTATTGTGCATACAGTGCGCACTGATCTCGCAGCGGATTCCAGCTTTATTATTGAAATTATTGAGTGAAGAAAGCAAAATGCCAGTCGTATTAAGCCAATTCTCATCCAAAGTTTATGGAGTCTACCAAATAAATTTACCGACACGATTTACAGAGAGATTTACATCAATCCTTCTTCATGAGTTTGAAAGAATCAAGATTTACTTGCTGAATGCTTACTTGACTTAAAAAATTATAACTACAATAGAATCTCCATAAAACGGGACGCCACAGGGACACAGAAAGGGTAATTTAACCTCGATAAATGGGACACTTATTTCCTTCCTTCATAGTGAGAGCTTTATTTACTACAGAGGTTCTACCATACATGTACTAGGGGGGTTTGGGGGGTTACCCCCTGCTGGAAAGGCCAAACCCACCCCTCACCCCGCCCCCCGAGACAGGTTAAAGGACCTCTCCCCTCGACCAAAAAATACAAGTACTAGTAGTGGCTCCAGTTTTAACAAACTGGGTCAGAAATCACTAATTTTTAGCCTAAAATTCACTTGAAAAGCCTTTGGAAACCGAATTTGACGTTTCCACTGCTGATATTTAAGAAAAATTGGTGTTTTTGGAAGCTCTTTTTGTCATTTTTTGCTTGTTTTTAGCTTTAAAACGCTATTTGGCAGCTTAAAATAGCGATTTTTAGCGTCCTTACTGAAAAAAACGTGCTAAAAACGCATTTCTAGGCGTTTTGGAGCTTTTCGAAATTTGGGACCCCCCACCTGGGCGAAACCCCCCTCGACCCCCACCTGAGGAAAAAAACCCCCTACCCCCCTCCCCCCAGGTCGGCCCGGAGCTGTTACATGTATGGGTTCTACATATAGTAACAGCACTGGTTGAATGGAATAACAGGATTGTGCTGACAGTGAATCGGTTCCAGCAGAATCAGTTCTAACCACAGAATTTACTGAGTATTTCCGTTTTCTTACTGCTTGATTTGCTGTTTTCCTAGTTTCCTTCCAGTTTCTTAGTACGTACGTAGGAACGTAGGACAGCGGAACGGTGTACCATATCACGCCGCCTGTCCGTACCGCATAGATTTTTCGAGTACGCGATTTAACTACGCGCCAACAAACTTAATAAATCATAATTTTACGGAATCGGACCCCCAGGACCAGGGGGGTCCGACTCGTCCGAGCAGAGCAAATCCCAAAATATGATTCTCTTCTCACCATCAAGCTCAGCGCGCGTAGCAACAACGGTCTGCCTCAACCGATCAGGGCGTGTAACCACCGTTCGATGCGTCTCAGCGTTGGCTTTCAAACGAGCTACATCGGTCTGATCCGACGGTGCAAGGACGCGACATTCAAATTTTGATGACTCTGCTCTGCGGTTCGATTTTCTACGAAAACGGGAAACGATTATGTTCACGCATTTGTGATAACAGACCAGGGCTGTTTGTTTTCCGGAAAAAAACTCAAGCCGGTTTTTTTCCGGTTTTTTTCCTGTTTTTTTCCGGTTTTTTTCCAAAAGTTATTTTCCGAGATGACAGAAAAAAATTTTTTACAATCCATTTTTATTGCAGAATTCAACGAACTAGCGTGAGTTTTATTACAAAATGCACTAATTTCATATTTTAGAGTAGTAATTTGATTTTAAAACAACAAAAATACAATAATAAAAGTTGGCTGAAAATGGTACCGGTATTTTTTGCCAAAAACAGCTAAGTTATGCCATGCAAATGCTTGTAAGGCTTTTATTAACATAAATTCAAAGCATTTGAAGCGAATTCAACCAGTTATTGTGCCTATTTCCTTTAAAAACTTGCTTGAGTTTTTTTCCGCATTTTAGTTTTTTTCCGAGCCCCTAGGAAAAAAACCGGTTTTTTTCCGGAAAAAAACGAAAAAAACCGAGGAAAAAAACCGACCCAACAGCCCTGTAACAGACCAACGTAACGTGGTACAATTTAAACGACGCAGCGCGAGAAGATCTACAACTTGATGGCATCGCCATCGTTCTACGCCTTCTGGCGCCAGCACTAAATGTCTAAGAGTGCAGTGGTCCAAATTTGCTGTTTTTGCCACTGATTTCTGAGTAGTTTTCCGGCCATGGCTCGGTTAATAGATTTGGCTGTTTCATGCATGAAAACACTCGTAGATAAACGTACGTAGAATGCTAATAAGACAACCGGGTCACTGGAGAACGCAAGCATTATTATGAACGCACGCTGTATTACATTCCCTTACAGCATATCGGTAACATGGTGTTCAGTTGCGATTTTTTATTTTTGTCCGACATGAGAGCTGGATTTTTGACAATTTATATTCTGTTTCTAGCAAAACCGATGGCATCGAGTCCGTTCTGCTATCAGAGGAATCGCCCTAGTCTGCTGCGTCGTTTTGCGGGTAGCTTATTTGGAATAGTCCACGTAGGCTATGGAACAAACTCTCCAAAAAAATCATAGACGATCTGACTGTTGCTGACATATGGTGTCGGTACCATAAACGGCATTGTGCCTGACTGTGGACAGCTTTATGTCGCGCCGTTTTTCCCGTTGAAGTTTGCGTTTTTGCCAACGCAGCTGTTCAAAAAGCCTGAACATTAATTTAAATGTGTTATTTATATTAACCTACACATTTATTTGTGTGAAATTTGATTGAATTCCGTTCACAAAGTCCGGTGTTGCTAACGATCAAACGTTTTAACACTCTGTATAATCATGGAGACAGCAGTTTTTACAAAGCAGGAAAAAGCCCCTCCTCCTGTAGTTGCTAAGGAACCTTTTTAGCGCGGTGCCGCCGCGATTCGTCCTAAAGCCGGCCGTGTACTATAGAGCACTTTTATTGTTCTCTCTAAGCCGGATAAAACGCAACTCAAGCATGGCGATGGCGATGATAATTGAAGGTCGACATCAAACTCAGTCACCCCGTTGCGTTGAATCAACGGCTGTTTGAGATGTATCCAGGTCTCTGCTCCGTTCCTTCCCCAGTGTGAGTATGTACAGTACTTGCAAGCAGCGTTGCTTTCAGTGTTGTTGCCAGTGATTTACTGAGTAAAACTTACTCGGTTCGGTACTTAGTTATTTTGAATTAAAGTAAGTACTTTAACTTGCCGATAAAAATTTTTACTTACCGAGTTTCAATTTTGAATTACTCAATTAGAAAAAAATCGTTAACTCGGTGCTCGGTAATTTACTGAGTAAAAAAAACTGCTGTAATAGATATTGTAGCTCGCCGCATCTGTGCAGAAAATATACGGTTTTTCTTTCATTTATCGATCTGTTAACGTTTTTCCAAGTTTTTTTGCAATTTTCACTGCTTGTTGTATATCCTAAGTTTTGTTTGCGTGGTAGAATTGCTGCAATCAGACGCAAAGACTATAGAAGTGGGAACTATGTCTACTACTATTAGCTATATTTTGATTGACGTTTTTGCATCAGTCTGAACGTCAGGTCTATCGGGAAGTGGAATAAAAATATGTCGATTTAATTAATTTTTGGATATAACAGCTTAGTTGAGGAGTATTGATCGTTGTTGTCTGTCAGTCTGTTTCCATGCACTCTTTTGTGGTTGTAAAATGGAGTAGAGGGCGAAGGCGCTGAGTAGCAAAAGTAGTAAAAGTGAATACGCAAAAATTGTTAATTTTTAATTAAGTGCAATTTTCGATGAATTAGAGGTACCAAAATTTGGTAAAATTAACACTAAAGGTGGTACGGTAGCTACCCTATGTTTTCCCACCAGTAATTAGCAGGAGAAAAATTCATAGCACAGGAGAAAAATGTTTCCACTCGATTTCGGTAGGAAAACAAAAACTGACCAAATCCCAAGTCCGTAAAATTCAATTTTCCATGATTTCGAGCTGCAAAGACTGTAAAATTAACAGTACAGGTGGTTTGGTAGGTACCCTGCATTTGCTGACTACCAGTCAGTCAGGGAAAAATTCATAGCACAGGGAAAATTGTTCCTAATCCGTTACTTGCGATAAATAGATAGATAGATAGTGGACGGTGATCTTGGGGGCTGTGGAACAAAACTCGAAAATAGACATGGAACACTGTCCCACGTGTCAGGCCACCTCGACCCCCAAACTCCGCAAAGCCGAGGCTCTTGTTTTTCGGTGACTTGGTAATTTTCCATTGTCACAAAAACATGGAGAAGTCTTTAGCCAAGGACATGGTATGCCGGAATTCCGGCACGGTCTGCATCAAGGGGATATTAGGGTTCGCGAAACGGATCGTGCAGGTCTGATCTTACGGCTGTGCATCGTACGCGGGTCGGATCGAGTTTTCCGATAGTTTAGTCGGATATCCGATAGTGGACGGCTGATATCCGATACCAATTTTTTGGCGGGGTGTAATAAAAAAGGTTACTGAATACTTTGCGATTTTTAGAAATTTGTCAACAACACTGGTTGCTTTGCCGTAGCGATTGGAAAATTCGAACGTTTGACACGGCTGTGCTTGCACAGTGCACTTATCTGTATGGCTTTATTATAATAGCCAAACACTCTACTAGGAGCGCCATAGGTGTATGCCTTTGTTGCTATGCGCTTCGCCTGGCATCTGCTGTGTTACGTGTAGGACAATAAGCGGCCGCGTTATAAAAAGATCTGCGCTATGACTACTAAAACTGTGGTTAGTTTCGAGAAAGACGGTGCTGCTCTACACCATGCCATCAACTAAAAGCTGCTTTGCCGCTCTGCTGGTAGTAGGCTTGTTTGCTCTTTTCTATCTCACGTCGCAGCCGCAATATTATCCCCCTTCAACACACCGGTGTTTCTAATTGTCGGGAAGTCGCGCGCTTCCCGACAGCTGTCGGGAAGATAAATTTTTCAGTTCCCGATTTTTTTGTTGTCGGGAAAGTTTTTGGCATAACAGCTTACTGACAGAAAAACACTTCACAATAGCAATTTTTTGAGCTTACCGATAGTTTTTGGTAATTCCCAACAATTTAGGAAAATTTCCAGAAGCTTATCGGAAAGCTTCTAATAAAAAAAAACAAAAAATAGCCAAAAAAGAGAGACTGTCGGACAACATTTTCGTTGTCGGGAACCAGGTTCCCGATAGTTGTTCGTTGTCGGGAAGCGCGTTTCTAAGAATTACGCCAAAACGCCAAATGGCGTAGGTATGTTGCATTGGGTTATATAGTGGATGTGACTAACGGATCAACCGGCATTGTCAGCGCGCACAACTTGACTACAGTGAATAGAACGCAGCCTAAACTTATTCTCGATTGGACTGGCTTCTTCTCTGATTCTATGGTGAATCTGTGGCAGCATTTTAACGGCGACTGTCCCGAAATCAGAGATCGTTGTCGCTTCACGCTCGACAAAAAGTTGGCCTCCAGTGCCGATGCGATTATTTTTCATGTTCGCCAGCCCGGTTGGAACTTTGACAAAGTTCCGTCGGCACGAATGCCTTCTCAGCGATATGTGATGTTTCTCAGAGAATCGCCAGCAAATGCGGGAATTTATGAGAAAGCTGCTGGGTTCTTCAATTGGACGATGACGCATAGAATGGACTCCGATATTTGGTGGCCTAGCAGTAAACTGCAGAGAAAAATTGATATCAGTGGCTTTTCTGAATATAAATTGTTGGAATTGATAGAACGGAAAACTAAGGTAGGCTTAGAAATCAGAACTTCCGACGATATATGAGCGTAAAAAACTGTAATAATGATGTTCTTGGTCATTTTCGGACCCCTCCACTCCCCCGTCATAAATAGCCGTAATAATTTCCTTAAATCCCTGTTCAAATTACGTACGATGTGGCCGTGTTAAAATGACGTCATCGATTTTTGGCCATTTTTCGACCCTCTTCCCCTTGTCATCGGTTGTCATCATTTTCCAAACCCCCTCTAAAAGCAAAAAATTACGTCACTTTACTTCCCCAAATTGCAAAAAATACCTGCATTCAAATGAGCAAGGTTTGGGAGATTTTTTAGATTCTCTTGGTTATTCTCTCATATTTAGAAACAGAGTTTATTTTTACAAAAATTTTCGTTATTTTTTTAGGAAGATCAAAGAAAAAATACCAAAATTCTTTAATTAAACACAGATCTTTGTGAAAAGACCGTCAACGCACAGTTATGCTGAACTGTACATATTGAAAGCAGTAGAGCATCCAAAATCGTAGTGTAGGGTGGCTGCACTCCTTTTTTGGTGGAGTTAGAAAGAAAAGATCTGCCAAAAATAGGTGAAACGCATAAATTAAGTACTGAGAAGGTGTCGATATTAAATATATCTGCCCTGCCCAGCGTGGGGCGTCAGACATGGGCTAGTATTTCGGCTGAAAGGGGTGGTAATTTTCAAATCCTGAGGGGGTCTGAGGGGGCAGCGGCGGCTGATGGGGATTGAGGGGATGGTAAGCCAAAAAGTCCGATTTTTTACTAAAATCTAGGTTTTTAGGCTTATTTTTCGCTAAAATAGGTGAAAATAAGCTATTCTGAGCTAATTTATACCTAATCTAGGCATACTTTTATCAAATTTTCTATACAAAATTCTTCCAAAAAATTCCTGAGGGCGGTAGCGGCGTCCTGAGGGAAAGCCTAAGGTAGGTCAGAGCCTAAGGGGGGTCAACCTTTCCTCAGCCCCCCCGTTTGCCCATGTCCGCAGTACGTACTAAAGAAACATTTCTAATGATGCACCAAACCTACAATTGAATGCCAACACAGTGTTTTCATTCGCAGATACGTACAATAACTACGTATACACTAATTATCTAATTATTCGTATTTAGTAAGAATTCTACATACTTTACTGCACTCTGCATACCTTTTGCCTCCGCCTGGCTTGGCCGGGAACAACTCAGCTAAAATCTGCGGGGCGGTCGGTATAGGGCTCTACTATATTGCGGTCAGAATGCCTTTTAAAATGATTTTGAAAGTTAATTTTTTCGTGAATTTCTCGCCCTGGTCGGGCAGAAGCCAAACCAGGCCTCCTTAAACTACTAAAACTGTTGATTGCATGCTAAGAATGCCTTTTAAATGCGTTTTTGAAGGCGAATTTCGTAAAATTCTTCTGAGGCAAAAATGACGCCATCATTGGCCGAATACCAATTTCAATTGTCCTTGGGAAGTTGCAGAGAACAAAATTTTTACGTTCGGAATTTCAAATATAATGGCGTCTTTCCTAAACAAATAATATTGTCATTAGCAATGGTAACATAGCGGTCTAAAAGAAATTATGTTGCACCGTTATGAAACTCTTGAAAATATTTCACTGGTCATAGAGAATGTTACTTTTAGTAGAATTCAAAATTTTGGAAGCCTCCTGACCTAGAATCGAAGTCAGGCACTTACGTATTTTCTTGACTTTCGAACACGACTGATATATCTAACCGACTCGCCCTCAGCTACTGTAATATATAAGCCGTAAAGATAGTAGAAACATGTCTCCCTCGGCCAATTACGTAATATTTGTTACTGCCTAACACCAAGCAAATTGATGTCTTGGAGGAAAAAGTAGAGTTTAGCATAATTTTTCTATAATCGTCATGTAATACTGTTTCAGTTAGTGGCCTGGTGGGTGTCGAACTGTCGTACGAACAGCAAGCGAGAGCTTTACGTAAAAGAGCTGCAGAAGCACATCCCGGTGGATATCTTCGGTCGCTGCGGTCCGTTCCGCTGTGCGCGCGATTCTAAAAACTGTTCGCACCTTCTCAAGCACGACTACAAATTCTATTTGTCTTTCGAGAACAGTGTGTGCAAGCACTACGTCACTGAAAAGTTCTACGAACGTCTTCAAGACTTTGTGGTGCCGATCGTTCTGAAAGGTGCGCATTATAGACTAACGACTCCTGAAGGACTGCCCAATGCTCCTCCTGATTCGTACATAGCTGCTGACCGATTCAAAAGTGCCAAAGAACTGGCAGACTTTCTCATTTCTCTCAGCAAAAATTCCACTGAGTATTTGGATTACCTCTACTGGACAAAGTATTGGATAGTCAGAAATTATTGGGATAAAAACAGTTACAGGAACACACCTCTCTGTAAGCTGTGTAGAATGCTGCATCAGAATCTGCCGTCTAAAATCATAACAAATCTAAGTGCTTGGTGGTCAGGAACCAATGAGAAACCTGTGTGCCAGAGCAGCTTTGCTAAGAATCTGATTTGACTTTGAAAACATAGGCGAATGTTTGTCCAAAAAGTGCAATTGCGATTCTGTCTACGTCAATAAAATTGTATTAAGTCTGTCCAAAAAAGGAGCGACCTGGCGGTTTTTGGCGAATTACTATTTATGGAGGCATCTGAGCGACTTGGGCCTCAGAACCAAAGTTGTAGAGGAGCTCGAGATCTTGCCCACGGCTCACATTAATCTGCGCAACTTCCGCTCTAAACACTAATTTGCGCAATGTAAAAAATAGGCAAAGAAAACATAGGCGCAGATGCCAAAACTTTTGGCTAAAACTTCCTTAATAAAGTAGACAAGACCGCCGTCATCGATTCTGACACTTCCCGACCCTGAAAATCTGACCCTGATACCGTAATTCGGCTTCCAATAGGGGTGGTGCAGGTCCAAGAAAAACGAATATTATCCACTTCGAAAAGACCGTACACATATATGTGTAGCTTCGTGAGTACGAAGAACGACTTCGGGTAAACGAAACACGACTTCGGGTAAACGAAGCACGACTTCGGGTAAACGAAGCATGACTTCGGGTAAACGAAACAGTTTCGGGAGCTCCCCCCAAGGTGACTGACCCATGCATCCTGAAGCTATATAGTCAGAGGTAATAGGGAGAAAGGTATAGTATCGGGTCACCCGAATAGCGGTTTCGGGTTACCCTAGAACCGAAGTAGAAAAGCTGAACCAGAATATGCTTCGTGTAACTGAACCCGATTTTGCACAACCGAACTAAGGCCGAATACATGTCCCGATCTGAGACCCGAATCGTTTTTGCGCACCCGAGTAAAAATTCGGATTTGGCGCCAATTAGGCTGCCGCCCGAGCACTGCCTTGCTGCCTTGCCGCCGCTCACTTTACTTCATTGTATTGGTTTTGCTTTCGTGCAGATCAGTTGCACGCGCCATGGCTGATGGTGCGGAAGACCTTCTGGACCAACTGTTTACTAGGGGAAAGTGCATGGCTCACGCTCAAAGGATAGACACTACTTTTATGTGCTACCGGTCCGATGTCAGATCAGGCTGTGCCCCGGTTTTTGCGACTGGTCTTTCCACACCAATGTGGAGTTCTTTTATGATGATCCTAAGTGCACTGGAACGGTTTCTGTGTTTGCAAAACAACATGCTGTAAACAGATCTGAATAGCAGATTAAAGTGCTGTCATTGGCTAGGTTTTTACGTGTTTCTTTTGTATTGCTAACTACAGTGTACGTGTCTGCTTTTTTTCATAAAAGCTGCATAGCAGATTGGCGCTTGGTTGAAGGATTTTATACTAAGTAGGGTGGCCCTACAGAGGCAGGGATCGATCCAGCTGAAAAGAAGCATAGCACCTAGAAACAAACAGCAAATGCAAATGTGCACAGATTGTTGCGTAATCGTCACAGAAAAACAGATAAATTCGTCCCAAATGATGTTTCGCTGAGTTTAAAGAATTATTCGGGTCACCCCTAACTATTCTTCGGGCAACCCAAAAAATGATTCATGTGACCACACGATCTAGATTCGGGTTACTCTTAACACGAACACAAACTTGCTTCGGAATTTCGGCAGCAAAATCGGGTCCTGTGGGGAGGGCAAGAGATAGACTCGGGTCACCTGAACCAAGACATTTTTGTACTTCGGAAAAAAAATCAACCGAACCTTTCAACCCGAACCGAAGCTTCGGAAAATTGGGTCATTTTTGCTCACGAAGAACGACTTCGGGTAAACGAAGCACGACTTCAGGTAAACGAAGAACGACTTCGGGTAAACGAAGCATGACTTCGGGTAAACGACCCAGTTTCGGGTTAAACGGTCTTTTCGAAGTGGTTATACTCAAAACAGAAATTTTCCAATCTTTCATGTCAGGAGTAGCAGTGCTGTATTTATAGACGTTCTGGAACACTAAAAATTGATTGCGGATGCTTAGAATGGTATTGGACTGCTCAGTCACATATGACAGAGCTGGACCACCTCACTTTAGGAGCCGGATTATGGTAGCAGGGTCAGGTTTTCATGGTCGGGAAGTGTCAGAATGGATTCTTCAATACCCATTCAGGAAGTTTCAGCCAAATCCGTCGGTCTGCCTATGTTTTCCCCTTCGATGTGAAATTTTCAAAAAAACGCCATTTTTCACAATTTTTGCAAACTTTGACCGGCCTAATGTCTCCGGAATGGTTGGATCTAGGAACATCATAAAAGCATCATTGAACTCCACAAAGACTCTGGAATCGAATTCTGAACTGAATGCCTTTGCAAGAGCCCTGTGCCCCAGCTTCATGGACGCTGCAAGTGACAAGAAAACAGATTGTGAAGTCAGCTGCTGTGATAGAGTTTCTCAATAAGCACGTTCAGGGTGCTGACACACGCCGAATCAATATCCCTGAGCTTGCCCAAAAAATTGCAGCTGACCTCGAAGAAATGGCTAAACAAGTTTCCCCCATCCAGTTGAAGCCTTAGGCAAAGACATCTGCCATTTAGCCAAGAATAACGAGCTTGAAAGAGAGACCAAAGGGTTCTCTGATGAGCATATGTGTGGCAGTTCAGATGCCTTATCCAAAGCAACGGGACAAGACGGCTCTGGCTAACAACATACTACGACATGTGAGTCTCAGGGCTGTTTGTTTTCCGGAAAAAAACTCAAGCCGGTTTTTTTCCGGTTTTTTTCCTGTTTTTTCCGGTTTTTTTCCAAAAGTTATTTTCCGAGATGACAGAAAAAAATTTTTAGCAATCGCTTTTTATTGCAGAATTCAACGAAATAGCGTGAGTCTTATTACAAAATGCACTAATTCCATCTTTTAGGGTAGTAATTTGATTTTAAAACACCAAAAATACAATAATAAAAGTTGCCTGAAAATGGTACCGGTATTTTTTGCTAAAAACAACTAAGCTATGTCATGGAAATGCTTGTAAGGCTTCTATTAACGTAAATTCAAAGCATTTGAAGCGAATTTAACCAGTTATTGCGTCTATTTCCTTTAAAAACTTGCTTGAGTTTTTTTCCGCATTTTAGTTTTTTTCCGAGCCCCTAGGAAAAAAACCGGTTTTTTTCCGGAAAAAAACGAAAAAAACGGAGGAAAAAAACCGACCCAACAGCCCTGGAGTCTATGCTGTTGCAGAGCTATTCCAGGTTGACTGAACCTGTGAAACGAACATGCGCTAGGCGCATAGCTATTACTCAGATGTGCCATGTGAACAAGCTAAATCATTAAACGGTTACAACAAATCCGGCCAATCGGGTGATATTTAACGTATACACAACACAGAATTAACAGTTTGGTAATGTAGGTGCTTGTTTTTCCAACAGTTTTCACGAACACAATTGGTACGTTATGCACCGCCACTACAAACTACTAAATCAAAAACCTCGATCAGCACCTTTTTTCATTTGAAAACCAAAATCGTCCCTACTTACAGTTATAAAAGTATTTGTAGTTCTTAAGCGGGTTTAGTTAGCTAGCTGAAATTCCTCCTATATACGGGCACGGTGGTCTGTTTCAAAACTTATAACCAAAATGTAAATCTTTTCTCCTAGTCAAAAGTTACACATGCAATTCATGCAAAAAAGCTGAAAAACCTTGAGTATTTTTCGTTTTTTTCGAGTTTTCTACCCTTCAAAGTGTCTGTCCCAAGCTAGAAAAAATTTTAGACGAAAGTTCTCGATAAGGCGAATCGAATGATGTATAAAACATTAAATTTCAAAATGCAGCCCGCTGTATGCGCCCGTTTGAAAATTGTGCTCTGTTTCAAAATTTTAAATGCACCGCTTTATGCTAATTTTCGGCAGATTTAAAATCTGATGACTTGTAAAGAAAGGATATTTTCGGGGCTCTCTGATGAAGTATAACCGAGGTCTATGTCTGCCAAAATGGTGGAGAACTGTGATCAAAACCAGTTTTTGTCATTTTTTAATTTCGGTTTTTTTGAAAAAGGTAGGGTTCAGGAAATCGCGAATTGCACCCTTCCCAGTGGTCGGAGCGACCTGGGAGTGCCACCATTCAATTCGATACAAAATTTTACACTAGAAAAAGTGGCTTTGATCAAATTAAAAATTTGGTCTGTCCAAGGTTGTAACGGTTCTGCAGACAAGACAACGACAATTAATACTAAAAATTTGAGCCAAATTGATAAAGAAATGACCGAGAACGAATCGTTTGAGTAAAGTTTGAAAAGGGGTGGACATTTTTGGCCCGTACTGTATTATAACCAATCTATGCGTGATACTGTTTATTTGATGAGGAAATAACAGCCATCTATGAAGATTATTACATACGTATGTAGAGTGTTCATGAGCCCTTGTCGAAAGGCCTCTGCCCTATTAGGGACATTAACAGGTTATTACCGCCTGTTAAAATTAGTTACCAGCGCAACAAATCATAGTTGGGTAAGGGGCCTACAAAAAGCCATACTGAAAAGACATATGTAAATAAATACGTACAACTGTATCCGTAAAAAATCGATAACTATACGCTGGAATGATGTCATATGCCGTCTGACGTTAGTTCAACCAATAATAAGTCAACTATTAATTTCCGGCCCGTTCTCTCCCCCTAACCAAGCAACAAACTGCCCTTATTAAATTATTCTTCTGGACCCAATCATACTGTACGCTTAATTTTAATTAAAAGCCTGAAAGTAAGCGTAGCGTAGGGGCAAATCTAAGCCTAAACCTTAGCTTAATCTGTGAACCAAAGCTTAAGTAAAAGGGCGGTTAGCGGTTAGGGTCCTTTGGTGGAGAGATCACTCGAAATGCAAATTTTGAACACAGACACACCGAATGTGGTATCAAATGACTGCTGACGATCTCTTGATTATTAGTTTACACATCATCAACATCTAATTACTGCAATCCATATTCAGCTTTACCTCAGATACGTGTTTTTGATTTGGGAAAAAATCCTATAAAACGCGCGCACCCAAATTATAAATCTTTCACAAATATCATCGAATATGCTACCAAACAACTGCTTTTGACCTCTAGATTTTTTTGCACTCTAATTCACTAGCACGTCCACAACCAATTACTGCTTGCTATCTCAGATTACGCGCTCTCGTCACATCGCCTTCTTTCATCGATTGAGCGGCCGATTACCCCTCGGAATCCCACTTAGATTAGAAAACTTACCATAAAATTCATACGCATAGACGCAATTGGGCCCAAGGCCAGATCGGTAGACATTGCCGTAGCTACAGAATAAGCACAGTTAGAAAGATTGGGATCGGAACTCCAGGACGGCGGCTCTTTTTTAAATGACGAAAAATGCGTCGCTACCTCCTCCGATGGGGGGAGGGGGGTTGAGGGGGTCTGGCGCCGGCCGGGGGGGGGTCTGAGCCAAAATTTTGGGGGAGGGGGTGGGCACTAAAAAACGCTCAAAAATCGAAAAAATCGCAATTTTTGGCTAAAAATTGCCAAAAATCGCTAATTTGGGCTGAAATACAGCTAAAAAGTGCTGTTTTGCAGGCGATTTTGGCAATTTTTGTGGGTGAAATTGTAAAAAATTGCAAAAATTTGCTTGAAAATTTACTTGCCAGAAAAATCGGAGGGGGGTCGGTGAATTCGTCTCGGGGGGTCCCCATCTGGGGGGGGTCTGGCCTAAGTCGGGTGGGGGCAGAACCCCCCCAGACCCCCCTGTTACATGTATGACCAACAGATATGTCTGCCCAAGAGCGTATGGGTAGATATGACAATTTGTTATCGATTTAGGATAAGTATAACAGTTTTCTTCCAAGCCCCAGGACAGTGGCCCTGTTTAAACAAAAAAAAAATCTTCACTTGAAACACTAATCTGCGCATGTAGTGATGTCCCTACCTTCGGAATAGAACAGATGCTACGTGCTAATACAGGTGTGCGGCCCATTCCCCCATACGCTGACCACCATAACCGCATTTAAGCCTCTATTAATCTGAGGCTTAGGTAAGGCTTAGACTGAGGCTAGGCTTTTAGGGTCAAACTGAGTATCAGGCTTAGAGGCTTAGTAAAACAATTTAAAAAATAGCAGTTTTCCGGACCGGGGGAGTAGGCCGGCAGTCGCTGAGGCATATATTTTCTTTTATTTTGTTATCCATATTTTATTATCCTCCCACAGTCTCTGAATCAGAACACTTCTCTAACGCTGACCGAACCATATCTGTAAAAAGACTGTTCTATAGACCTATGAAAGTAGAAATAAATATGCTCCAATTGGTGCTGCATCTCTGATTGCCTGCTGACCTTCCATAGGTGTCTTCCGTTCATATAATAAATAATAATAATATTGTTGCTAGGGTATCTATCACCAGTCTACCATGGAGACAACATCTCATATACTTCTTTCGTTCTTGATTTTCGTCCTAGGAATCCTCCAGCCAGTCACTGCTGAAGGACCTTCGTTTGGGTAAGTCATATTAGGCTGTCACGGAAATAATAAACATGGTTGTTTTTTGAATTTTTGGACCTCCCTCTGGGCGAAACCCCCGCTCCCGCTTTTCAGTTGAAGATGATATCTATATCAACAAGCTGGTAATAAAACTGCTATTGCTGCATACGCCTTCACTCTAACGATCCGTTTTCAGTCAGTTCTTTTTAGCCTTTTGGGGCCGTCCATAAACTACGACGTTCAGAGAGGGGGGGTGGGGGTACCCGGAAAAACGTCGCAGAACGTCGGAGGGGGGGTGAGGGGTTGAGGCAAAACGTTGACGTATTTTTTACCTTTTTTGGTAAGGTTTGACGACTGCAGAATAAGCAAGAATGCAGAAAAAGTCAAACGGTTTTGACAAATTTTTGTAGTTGTACAACATAATGTTAGCGTGATTTGTACTGGGTGTACAAAAAACAACCCAGCAGATATTTTACTGTAGCAACCGTAAATCTCAACCGATTTGAATCAATCTTTTTTTGAATGAAAAACAAATAAATTCTTGATTGGTAGAATTTTCGTCAAGTTTTCGTCGTCAAGCTCTGCTTGGTTCTCGAGATATTTGCCCTCAAATTTGAAGCGCTGATTTTGGCAATGAACAAGAGTGATTAAAACAACCCAACAGATTTGTTACTATGGCAACCGCAAATCTCAACCGATTTGAATGACTCTTTTTAAACTGAAAGTTAAATGAATTCTTGAAAGATCGGTGAAACGAACTGGTAAATACGTACATTGTATGTGCACAGGCACAATTTTTCTATTATTCATTTGTGATTACGCAGTCAGAAAAGCAGCTTCAGAATTTGAACTAAAATTCGAAAAATTTATTTCGGGGGGGGGGGGGGTGCCTCCCAAACGTCGTAGTTTTTATGGGGGGTGATGATGAAAACGTCGTTAAACGTCGGAAGGGGGGTGGGGGTGCAAAATTTTGAATTTTTGAACGTCGTAGTTTATGGACGGCCCCTTTAGCGTTTATTAGTGGAGCCTTTCAGTACACGCTGCGACAACCGTTTGGATCAAAAATTTGGCAGCACAGTTTTTACAGTACATAGGCACAGAGATGTTTTAGTTATAAATACCGGAAGTTTATGCTAATCGATTAACAACTGAGTGAAAGTAGGCCAAAAATTCAAATTGAACATTTTTGCTTTATTATGTACATTTATTGTAAGTAGCAATTCTGCTGGAAAGGGATGTGTTCTTTGACTATACTTCTACGCTACTGAGTACCATTGTTATTGCCATTACTTTTAACAGTAAGGCACGCCGGCACAGTTGGTGCAGTGGTTTAGGCCGCAAAGCCACTGTGCGCGACGTCGTGTGCTCATCCTCTCGGCGCGGCAAGTTTCTTGCGTAAACAGTTCGTCATCAGAACAAAGCTGCACCCCGACCAGCGAAAGCTGGTTACAGCGAGTCGGAAAATTGAAACAGACTAGATCTGCCATTGCATCGAAGCCGCTTCAAAGCATGCCACGTTGGAGGAGTTGTCCATGGAAACCAACTAGGCCTGGGGGCCTCTCGCACACCAGGGGCGCACCAAGCGGACGTTGGGAGCCGACATCTCCATGACGTCTTAGTACCTGGCGCCCAACAGCATGACTACAGTGGCTGGTCTGGTGGAGTGTTAGAAAGGAAACGTCCGAGATGACGAACCACGGGGATCGCGAAATGCACTACATAGGTCTGATCGTAGACCGTAAGGGCCCCGCACATCGGATCGAACAGTCAGGCACCTAACACCGTTTACGGTACTTACTGATACAATCTAAAGTACGGCTTGATTCAGATTTCATTCAGATCTTCGATACATAATACCAGTACCGTAAACGGCGTTGAAGGCCGGACTGTTAATAGCTGCTTTCAACCGATCATAATCTTCTTCAGCTTCATCGCCCTCCCAATCCTGCTTTTTCTCCTGTCAGCCTCATGCATGTGCGGGTGCGTCGGTTGCATAATTTATTACAACTATCGTCGAAGGGAACAGATGCGTGAAGCGTTTCAAACTCAACCGGGTCTGGCAGGAATGGGGGCAGGCTCTGGCAATGCGCCAATGGTGGTTCCTCCTCCAGCCGTTCAAACGCAACCGTATGCTCCCGCTGCACACACAACTTACCCTCAACCGCAGCCGTTTGTGCAGCAGCCATACTACGATCCAAGTCAAGAAGGTCACGATTTGGCGCCTACCCAATCCAAGTCCGGGGAGGAGCTGCCGCCGCCTTCCTATAACGAAGCTATTAATTAATTAATTAATTAATGCACCCATAATTATTAGATCTGCGATGGTGTTTGCTTGACAAAAATTATGTACTCGTACTGTGTTCATTATAAACCCTTGCTACGCGATCGTCTGTCTGACAGCTTAGAAATGGGACGAAAAGCTTATGAAACAAGATTATGTATAGTGGACGGACGAAATGCTACGATTGATTAAACGACTGCTGTAGGTAGGGGGGTAAATTTTTTTGGTAGTTTATGCCGTTGCTTGCGCCGTTGAGTCTAATTTAAGATAACTCCGAGCCCTGAAGATGGCAGCGTCAGAGGAGATCCTGACTAAGGAGCGTCGAACCTAAACTATCGATTATTCGGTCCCCCGTTTTGCTAGTTGGTCGCAGTGCAACCAATCTCAACCAGCCGGATGAATTCCAACGTTCGTTATTTGTTGATTTTTGCGCACACTGCGGGCCCATCACCATCACGTACACCCACATCCTGCCCTTCCTTCGTGGCCTTCGCTACTAGCCGGCGCTCATGCTTGGTGTTTTCAGTATGGGTTAATGATGATTCGCAGGCATATTGCAATAATATTCTATCTAACTAATAGTTCTTGTTGTTGCTAAGGTTTTTGATGCTAAACAATGCTGTAAAGTGACGTTGACGTATTCTTTGAATGCTGTAGATTTATCCATGCCTAAAACTAAAACCAGCCCTATTTGGTCGTTCGTTAGAGGCGTCCATAAGCGACGTCGTTCCAGAGGGAGGAGGGGGTTGGCTAAAATGCGGCGATAGACGACGCACCGGGAGGGGGAGGGGAGGGGTAGCAAAAAACGATGTCGCAGTTTTCGGAAAATTAGGGAACTTGGATTGTATTATTTTCAATTTAAGTACATTCTGGCAAAGGTTTTTACATACAGAAAAGCTTCCCAGAGTGGTTTTAGGAATTTATTCAGTTGATTGCGCCAGGGCTGTTTGTTTTCCGGAAAAAACTCTAGCCGGTTTTTTTCAGTTTTTTTCCGTTTTTTTTTCCAAAGGTTACTTTCCGAGATGACAGAAAAAAATTTTTTACAATCGCTTTTTATTGCAGAATTCAACGAAATAGCGTGAGTTTCATTACGAAATGCACTAATTTCATCTTTTAGAGTGGTAATTTGATTTTAAAACAACAAAAATACAATAATAAAAATTGCCTGAAAATGGTCCCAGTATTTTTTTTGCCAAAAACAGCTAAGTTATGCCAGGAAAACGCTTGTAAGGCTTCTATTAATTTTAAGTTCAAAGCATTAGAAGCGAATTTAACCAGTTATTGTGCCTATTTCCTTTAACAACTTGCTTGAATTTTTTCCGCATTTTAGTTTTTTCCGAGCCCCTAGGAAAAAAACCGGTTTTTTTTTTCAAAAAAAAAACAAAAAAACCGACCCAACAGCCCTGGATTGCGCAGCATGGTAAAAAGATAACATGACAGTACTGTACAGTATGTACTGCACTTTTATCGGGGGGTAAGCCGAAAAGGACGTCGCCTTAGGGGAGGAGTCCCCAGAAACAACGCAAGGCGATTTTGGGGGAGGGGGTCCGAAAAATTAGGAATTTTTGAACGACGTCGTTTATGGACGGCCCCTTACCATCAACCCTCAACGTTGACAACAATGGCGAGTGCAAGATCGGCAAGCAAGCAAACGAGAGGCGATTTTGCATTTTGCAATTGAATTTTGCCCCTTAAAGGCACGTAATGATACAAAACGCATGTAATGTAGTTCACTAATACACGACGTACTGTATGTATAATGAAGAACTAGCTCAACAAGCAAATAGTATTAAATATTTGGGTATAGGAGGTTCGCTTTGGTTCAACTTTGTACGTACTTTACTAACTCATCAACCGCCATTGACGGATTATTATACTGTTCGTAAAAAATCGTTTCACCAGAGGCCGGCGTGAAAGCACCTAAATTGATGTCATATGATGTCATTTTGCTTGACGCTGCGTCGATCAAGTAAATTTCTGGCTCTTTTCCCCCACCCGAAAAATGCCTTTAATTTTGTTTGCCTATACATTATGTAAGCCTAAGCCTGTGCCTAGCTTAATTAAGCTTGACACTAGCGCAAGCCAAAATCTACTAAGCCTTAACCAATAACTAAACCACTGTAAAAAGTTAGAGCGGCGAACGTTAGGGGGAACGTCTCCTTGAATAAAACGATGCTTGATTGACTAAAGAAGACTGCCCACTGCCCCCACCCGCCGACCACCCTGACTTTAAAGCCTTGGTTTTAAGTGTAGGCTTAGGTTCAGGCTTTAGGCTTAGGTTCATTCCAGTTCAGGCTCTGGCTGAGGCTTAGAAAAACAAGTTTAAAATATGTATCGGTTTGCCGGGTGGGGCTGGGGGAACAGTCCGGGAATCAGTGATAAATACATTTAACTTCTTGTAAATTCACTTTCTCTCAACCGCGGAACACTCTTTTTTTAACACTGATGATGGAATCCTGTCCCAAAAAGTGTTCTCTGTGATAAAAGTAGAAATAAAATAAACGTGTTGATTCGATTGGTGCTGTTTACTGTCTACGGCTTTATGAATTCACCATAATTAATAATTGTGGGTGGCTAGCTAGATTTTATTATCGGTCAACAATGGAGACGTCATCTCATATCCTTCTTTCATTGCTGATTCTCGTCTTAGGAATCCTCCAGCCAGTTACTGCCGATTATTTGTAAGGCCTTCACTTTAGTCAGTCGCTGGAATAACAAAACAATATACAACCCTTACCAAATTCGATGTCAAACTGAAACCCTAATTACACCTTTATTCCGAAGCTGTGTTTACGGTTACTGAAGCCCCTCTAATCGGTTTCGATTTAGTTTAAACATTGGCAGGCTATGAATTTCTTCAGTAAGAGAATTCGAATTTATGTACAACTTCACTAATACAGTCCGGCACTTAACGCCGTTTATGGTGCCGACACCATATAAGGTGCCAGTACCATATATGGTACCGGTACCTTAGGTAGTGGTCCCATACATGGTACCGGCACCTTATATGGTACCGTCACCATATATGGTACAGGTACCATACATGGTACTCCCACGTTCGGGGCCTGTGGTGGTACCATATACGGTACCGGCACCATATATGGTACCCCTCGTTCGGGGCCTGTGGTGGTACCATATATTGTACCCCAGCTTCGCGTTGTTACCGGTACACTCTGTTCAGATTTCGTACCATATACATTGTATGGTAGTGGTACCAATACCATATGTGGTACCGTCACCATATAATGGTACCGGCACCCATGGTCATGGGTAGGGGTACCATATATGGTACCACCACAGTCGCCGAACGTGGGGGCACCATACTGTATAAGGTACTACTACCCTTTACCGGTACCATATATGGTACCGGCACCTTATATGGTGTCGGTACCATAAATGGCGTTAAGTGGCTGACTGTAATAGGTAACTTATTTGGTTCGGGTCCTGTAATTTTGGCTTTTCCTGCTGCGGGTACCACTCAAACCCTCTAGTAAATGTGTGTACCCAACCACATACGTACTAGCACCTAAATCTAAGCTGTTATTTCGGTGGCTCTGTAGTAATATTTTCATTCAATCGATCGTGTTCAGAATCGTCATCCTCCCAATCGTGTTTTGTCTCCTCTTAGCCTCAGGCATGTGTGGATGCGTCGGTTGTATAATTTATTACAACTATCGTCGCCGACGAGAGATGCGCGAGGCGTTTCAAACTCAACCGGGACTAGCCGACATCGGAGCTGACTCTAACAACGCTCCATTGGTTCCTCCTCCAGTGGTTCCTTCTCCCGCCGTTCAAACGCAGCCGTATGCGCCCTCAAGCTACCCTCAACCGCAACCGTTTGGGCAGGCGCCCTACTTGGCTACCAGTGGCGGTTGCGATTTTGAGCCGAGCCAATCCAAGCCTCCACCGTCCTACTACGAAGCTGTTAATTAATAATGAAATAAGATATGAAATAATTGCATCGAATCAACCTGCGGTACTGTTAGCTTAACGTGGAACTTACAGCTATGCACTGTGTGAAGATTATTATGTCCATTCAATGTTTGAGTGGTTGCCAACCAAAAAGTTAGGCAGTCTACCGCATACATGTAACAGGTCATCCGGAAAAGGGGAGGGCGGTCTGGCGCTGGTCTGACCCCAAATTTTGGAAGGAGGTTTGGCACCAAAAACGCTAAAATCGAAAAGATTGCAATTTTTCGGCTAAAAATAGTCTAAAATCGCTACTTTGGCCTGAAATACAGGTAAAAAGTGCTGTTTCACAGGCGATTTTGGCAGTTTTTGTGTCTGAAATTGCCAAAAATCGCTAATTTGTACATACATGCAACAGGTCACCCGACGAAGGGGAGGAAGGCGGTTGGCGCCTGCCGAGGGTCTCTGAGTCCAAATTCTAGGGAGGGGGTTGGACACTAATAACGGTCAAAACCCGTTAATTTGAGATAATATACCGCTAAAAAGCGCTGTTTACAGGCGGTTTTTGTGTCTGAAAATGTAAAAAATCGCAAAAATCTGCTCAAAAAATTACTTGCCAGAAAAATCGGACGAGGTGGGAAAAAATCGTCTCGGGGGTCTCCATCTGGTCGGGTGTGGGCAGACCCCCTGTTACATGTATGGTCTACCTTTCCTTATTATGCATTCCAATGCGAATACAAATATAAAACTACAAAGACAACTGCATTGATTGTTTGGTATAGCTGTTCCCCAGTACTGATGTTGTGTGTGCGTGTGTGTCTGTGTGTTTTGCTGGCGACGCAGGTGGTAACGGCTCTCAAGTGCTGGCAAGGCGCTTCGCGGGCTACAAAGCAAGACGTTTACTGCCCAAGGAAGTACTGCTACAAAGTCACCAACACGTTTCTTGACGCCGAAAGTTACAGCTGTGGTTGTAACCCCGAGGGTCAGCTGGGCTGCATCGAAGCAGGGGGGTTCATCAATTGCTGCTGCGACGGGGACCTCTGCAACTCGGCGCCCAACACCAAACTGGCTTTTGGTCTGTCTACCATCACCACCTTCCTCCTACTCATTCCGTTACTCTGTCTCTACTGATTTTCTTTGTCTCTCTACTGTTTACTGACACTTTCTTTCTGCTTTACGTGTCTTCTAGGAGTAAATCTGCGTCTTACTCGCTCTTAATTCATTGGCGCTGGGAGAATGTGGTGAGGTACCGGCTTGACGTACAGTATATCATCAGTGACACGTTGGCCCTGAGTGGTATAGGCAGGCGCGTGAGTGTTGGATGTACTGGTTGCCAACTAGTAGGTTGCTATTGCCGAGCCAAGCCAGGAGTGTTTAGACGGTCATCTTTATCTCAACAGTAAAGAAAAGCAAAAGAACAGACACGCAGAATGACCTGGCAGGGCAGCGCGCTGGTTAATCCTCCACCTATAATGACCTCTATCTGTCTATTTTATGCCAAGAATGCGTTTTAAATGAGTTTTTTAAGACATTTTTTTCGAAAATTTCTCGCCCTGGCCATACATGTAACAGATCATCCGCCGAAGGGGCAGGGGGGTTGGGGTGTCTGGCGCCGGCCGGGTTCTGAGCCAAAATTTTGGGAGGGGGTTGGGCACTAAAAATGCTCAAAAATCGAAAAAAGTCGCAATTTTTTGGCCAAAAATCGGTAATTTGGGCTGAAATACAGCTTAAAAGTGCTGTTTTGCTGGCGATTTTGGAAATTTTTGTGTCTAAAATTGTAAAAAATCGCAAAAATTTGCTCAAAAAATTACTTACCAGAAAATCGGAGGGGGGATCGGGAAAATCGTCTTGGGGGGGTTCCCTCCCCATCCGGGGGGTCTGGCCTAAGTCGGGTGGGGGGCAGACCCCCAGACCCTCCTGTTACATGTATGCCCTGGCCTCTTAAAACTACTAAAACTGTTAATTTTTGTCAATTTTACGCTAAGAACTCGCCCTGGCCCAACGAGACAACTTCAAAATTTTATATCACCACCTCCTTACAAAACTTGGGTACCCCACTGTCCGGAAAATACAATACATGTACAGTACATTGTGGTAGTAGAGGAATTTGACTGTCCAAATACAAAAAATACTGATTGGTATCGGGAACTGAAAATCTTTCGCTTTTCCAGTTGTTTGCTGCTTGCCTGTTTTCAAACGTTTACTCTTCATTTTGTCTACATTTAACTTTTTGCGAGCTATGAAACCAAAACGTTGCATGGTTTGTGTTGAAGAAATACGACTGAATTCTAGCGTACTACAAAAATAGACACAATCGTTTTGCGAACGGGTCTTGTTTCTTTAAGGCATGTAGTGTCATGCCCAACAGTTGCTAAAGTGAATTCGGACGACAAAGTATATGAAAACGTTCTTCAAATTGCGTTCTGCAACGCAAGCAATAAATTTGATGTCATATGACGTCACGTCGAGAGTACTGCGTCGATTAAATAGACGCGTGGTTTAGGCATTTCTTGTTATTCACGGTCGCTGAGCCTGAACACTTCCTGCCACTCGAACACGGTACTTGCTGCTGAGTAATAACCATAAAAAGGTTGTTTGTTCAAAACACAAATAAGAATGCTTTATTTGGTGCTGTATATCAGTTAACTGCGTGCTATTTCTACTTCTTCCGAGTGAATATTACTATCATCAACCAACGATGGAGACGGCATCTCAAATTCTTCTTTCATTCTTGATTCTGCTCTTAGGAATCGTTCAGCCAGTAGTTGCCGAGGGTCCTTCGGCGGCGTAAGTCACCTTTTAGCTTCATTTATCCCTTTAGACTAACCCATCTGCGTTCAGAATCATGATTCCCATCCTCGTCTTCGTCCTAGCAGTCTCCTGTATGTGCTGTGGTTTTTGTTACAAGTTGTACCGGCAGCAGGAGGTGCGCGAAGCGTTTGCAACTCAACCGGGACTGGCTGGCGCCGGAGCAGGGTCTAACAATGCGCCAATGGTGGTTCCTCCTCCGTCGGTTCAAACCCAACCATATGCGCCCGCTGCCTACTCGACGTACCCGCAACCGCAGCCGTTTAGTCAGCAGCCTCCCGCGCAGCCGCCGTACCCGAATCCCAGTCAAAATTACGGTTTTACCCCGTCGTCGGGGGTTGATTCTCCTCCGCCCTCCTACACCGAAGCTGTTTACCAGTCATAAAACAGCAGCGAAACAATTATATCGATTGATGACATAGATCTAAGAAAATTATGTATGTACATATAAAGTGTTTATTAGATTCTGTTGTCAGGCAATAAAGGTGGCTAGACAGAGAGTGCGTGCTTATATAGAAGGCTTTGATTGATGATTTGTGTCGGTTAATTGATAGCAACTTGGACTTGTCAGCCACCAAACAGGAGGTCCTGCTCAAGTATTAACGAGTTCGGCTCGCCTGCTTAACTTACGATAGCTGTCACTCGAATTAAAGCAATGACTTGATTTATCGCCAATCCTGTTTGGTTTCTGCCGTTTGGTCTGTAGTGCAATGTGGTAGCCACGGAATTGTTATGGAAACTGAGTTTCATGTGTAAGCTGGTTAAAAACATCTTGGTTTTTAAAGCGCCAACACTAGAAACTGTGTTCGGTGTTAGTTCGGTATTTACCGCGTTCGCCTTTCTAATTGACCACAAAAGAGACCGCCTGGTATAGTTGTTTAATATCGGAATTTTCAAATGCGTAATGTGTATTGCATTCAGATTTCAAATGCATAGTGTGTATGCGTAATTAACCAGGAAAATGAATGCATAATTTGCATAATGCGTAATGCGTAATTTTCAACAAGCTTTTTCACTCGTTTGAGTACTTTTCCTCACTTTTGTTAACACTTGACAAATGTTTTTGAAGGATTACAAGCATGGCTTAGAAGCTATAATTAAGGATCAACCATTGATTTAATAACTTCTACATGTTGTATGAAGAGCAAAACTCTGGACTAAAGAAGGTTAGAAGGCCAAAATTCGGTGAGAACAAACTTGAAATTAATGATAATAATCGTGCCAAAAACCTTTTCATTCGGTTGAAAACTGACGAAATGGCCGCCACTTAATGATATTCGCAAAACTCGAAAAATGGTCACAGGCAGTCTTTTTTCGATAGTACTTATACATATGGGTTCTACAACTACAGTGAATCTCAGACGAACACAGATTTGTTTAAGAGTGTAGGCCAAAAGCAAATGGGTGATCTTTTATTTTGCTGCATTACGTTAAATAATTGTTGTTCAGGAAGAGACAGAAGATCTGACAGCCTTCCTAACAAGAACCCTCCCCTTTTGCTGTCGGTGTGTGCAAGACAGCAAAGGTTTGGTCCCCATTTATCTACAATACTTGCAATTGCTGACTTTGCACGGCCTGGGTTGGGCGCTGTGTCGACTATTTCCCATCGCCTCGATCGCTTTCAAACACACAAACTCACCGTTTCCACGGGAGCCGGGACCGCCGTACACAACACACGAGATAGCGTAAAATACCCATGGGCAAGACGCGACTAATAGATTTCAGGATGTTCGTTGTGATGATACCGTTTGTAATTCTGTGGGCGTGCATCGGTGTCTGTTGTCTGGTGTTCGAGAAAACCAAGCCACAGGTGCAAGACGACGCAACCGAGCGAGTTCTGCCCAAACTCTCCTCAACTAAAATCAGTTTCGTCGACCTTCCCTCTGTTGCAGAAGAAGAGGTCAGTATTCTCGATAAACCGTCGGACTCCTTTGGAGATGTGCAAATTTTGAAACTCTAATTCTCTTGTTTTATTTCTACGGTTTTACAGTCTTTTATTCAATTTCTCAAACACCCATAACAGCTCTCATTGATTGAATGTCTTTGCCCAAGTGGAAGAATTTTTGAAGCGGCTGGCATCTACGGTTGGACGCATATATGCAATATGCAATATCAAACAATGCATATATGCATGGTTTTTGGCATGCATATATGCATATGCAATATCATATGCATGCAAAATTCCAATATGCAATAGTCATATGCAAATTGACCCTGATATCAAAATTTTGCATATTTTTAGTTTGCATATTTTTGTCAAAGGTGTCGCCGACTTTTCGTATGCAATATATATCTGTATACTTATGTTCTGAAGAACGTTAAACTATTCAAATACAGTGTTGGCAATAAAAATGACCGCCTGGCCTTTTATCGAGTTTTTTTGAACAATTCCAAATGGCCGCCATTCTGTCAATTTTCAACCGAATAAACAGATTTTTGGCACGATTATTATTTATTGCTAAGAGTTTGATTTGGCCAAGTCCAAGCCTGCTAGTTTTCTATAGCCTCAAGTTATGCCCTTCCGAAATCAACGGACCTGAATTTTCAGACGTCAAATTTGAACATAAATATCTCTCTAACCCTTCATCGGATCTTTCCCAAGTTTTGCAGGTTAACCAATATTTATATGGACTTAAGAATCTGAAGAGCTCAGCTTTCTAACACAGCCGGTTAAAATCTGGCGGATTTTTAGTTTTAGTCAAGGTGAAAAATTAGCATTGTCAAAAATGATTGTGGTGCCCTCTAAACATAAAGCACGGTTGTATCGCCTAATTTAGGTGTTAATTGTGTTTCCTTAGTTGAGGCGATTTTAATCCATGACCCCAGTAGTTCGTATAACCCTGATTTCTGTGCAAAGGATAACACCGTCATTTTTGACAATGCTAGTTTTTCGCCTTGACGAAAAGTAAAAATCTGCCAGATAAAGATTGGTTAACTTGCAAAATTTGCGAAAGATCCGATAAAGGGTTCTTGAGATATTTACGTTCAAAATTGACGTCTGAAAATTCTGGTCAGTTCATTTCGGAAGGGTATAACTCCAAGCTACAGAAGGCGAGCAGGCTAGGACGTGGCGAAAACAAACTCTTAACAAAAATAATAATACCAAGAATGTATAAGGGAAGAATGTTCCACTACGCGGCCAGCCGCTTGCAGCAGCGTGGCCACGCTGCTACAAGCGGCCGGCCGCACAGTGGAAGATTCTTCCCTTATACATTCTTGATAATACTAATGTGATACAATGAACATCACAAAACAGCCAAGCAGACTGGATTTCTGTGTTTAGTATAGTCGCCACGTTTTTTGCTAATTTTTCATCAAATTAAAAAATAAAAAATCTAAAATATAAAACTATTGACATTGAGGCAAGTTTATACTGTACTTTACAAAGATCAAAGCGTCTCTTTCCACTTACAGAATGGAGACGAATGGCTTGAGACTCCAAACTCAACTCGCAAAGAATGGAAATCTCAACTGTGATTTTTCAATTTCAATATTTTTTAGTTTGTAAAACTAGGACAGGTCTACCAAACGGCTAAGTATACCACATTAGAGAGAACAGATTTGAACATGCAAACAAAAATTTAGCTAAAAGTCTGAGATATCAACCATTTTTATCAAAAAATTACGAAATGGGCTGAACTTTCATGCCTAACTGTGGTTTCCCTCTTTTTTTTCAGATGAGGCCTGTACAATGTATCTGTAAAATAGGTATGCCTAATGAACGCTAAAGATTGCATAGACATTCCAACCAAACTCGAAAATGCTTGGAAAACGTCCAGTTATCAATTTCTAGCCACCGTGATTAAATATGCAAATATGCAAAAAATATGTACATATCTCATTTTTACATGCATATGATATATGCAATATCAATATGCACTAGAGATTGCATGCATATATTCATATGCAATATCATATGCATCGCAAAAACCCGATATCATCCAACCATACTGGCATCGACGGAATTGTAAACAAATTTTCACACGAGTAAAAAGTTAACTGGTTAGGGCTGTCTGTTCAGCTTCTACACACTCAACTTCGTAACGTGATCTTCTCACTGTATTATAGACTGTGTGAGCGTATGTACAATACTGATTTTGTTAATGGTATAGCTGTATTATAGACTACAAACTGTACGTACACTAGTGCACGTGTCGTATCGTACGTACCATACATGTAGCTGGTTTTCTGGGGTCTACCCCCCACCCAACTTAGCCTAAGCCAGCCCCTCCGGTTGGACCCCCCGAGACGATTTTTCCGACCTCCCCTCCGATTTTCTGGCAAGTAATTTTTTGAGCGAATTTTTGCGATTTTTTACATTTTCAGACACAAAAATCGCCTGTAAAACAGCGCTTTTTAGCTGCATTTGAGCTCAAATTAACGCGTTTTGACCGTTTTTTTAGTATCCAACCCCCTGCCTAGAATTTGGGCTCAGAGACCCTCGGCGGCGCCAGCCTCCGCGCTTCGGCGGGTGACCTGTTACAAGAATGGTACGTACATACATCACTACAGTAGTATCTCCATAACTAGGACGATTTTTGGGGTACCGAGAAAATACTATTACGTACATTACATACCCAACCTCAATAAATGGAACTGCTCCAGAAATGGGGGAAATGACGCGTAAGTGATGCACTCATTAAACCTCCATTCCATAATGAGACGAATCGGAAGGTCGCATTTATAGAGATTTACTGTACTTCCTTATACTTTCGTATTATTATGCTTATTTTAGTGCTTATACTATTACAGCTACTACGTAAGCGTTTGTTGCTCATTCAAGTGAATCATAACTGCAAGAACTGCTGCATCACTAAACATTCTTTCTTAGTCCACAGCACAGCACTACAAATGTGCGCGTTCGATGTGCTCACCGTTTCTGTTTCTCTGCCTCTCTACTTAATGTAAGTTAGTCTCTCAGCTTTCTCAGCTAACAAACACAATTCCAGTGCAATCTGGACTGCTCTAACGGTGGTGCTCATATTTCTAATCTCGCTAGTGCTGATTCTGCTTTACCGGGAGTCTGCCGACAGATCGGGCCGGGCTCGTTTCCCCACGGTGATGGCTTGTCCGCCCAACTACTCGGAAGCGGTTCTGGCAAAGGCAAGAGGCAATGGCGTGCATAGGTAATGAAGCAAAGACGGTGATCTTAAGTGACACTTGACAATGGCTCGTGCTGGTGACTGGGCGATGCGTGCGAGATTAATTGCAGACAGTGCTGCTGCTGCCTACTTAATGCCAGCGGCGGCTAGAAGTGCAGGCGGGGCTGATTAAGTTGGCTGCAAACAATTTTACCTTCTTGACGCTCTCTGCGGACCGAGGTGCAAGAATGTAATTTCCCCCTCAAAGCCAATCGATGCTTAGGGCGCATTAGATTGACTTAATCGCCTTTACTGGCTAACCTAGCTGTCCTCTGTGTGGTGCTCACTTGACCGTAATCACTGTAATTGTGCGTGAACTAAACCATTAACTGCCTCAAAGTGCCACTGGTATGCAGCCGAGACGCAATCTCTTTGGTAACTTCTCCCACAACGTCACTTCGCTCGTCCACTCAAGTTGGCTGCCGAAAGCTGCAGTGGCCGCTGTTGGCGTCCTGTTCCTCATAATGCTGACTCTCTGCTGCGGGAGCGTGCTTTACACCTACATTCGACGCCTCTGCTTCCCGGAGAAACTGATTGACATCTACCCGCCCGGTCTGCACACCGACGGAATGACTCTGGATGATATTTCCTGCTACTCTATTAGAAGCGACGAGGATGACGAACGCTCTGAGTACAGTGTTCTCACTACTGAAACCAGCTTTATGTGCCCTGATACCGACGCCGAGCGTAACTGCTTGCTTTGACCCGATCTACATAAATTGGAGTCTGGTTAATTGCCTGTTAACGGGTGCTTTTATGCAGACATGGGCAAAGGGGGTCACCTCAGCAATTTCTAGGAAGAATTTTGTACAGAATTTATACCTAGATTAGGTGTAAATGGGCTCAGAATAGGTTATTTTAACCTATTTTAGCCAAAAATAAGCATAAAAACCTTGATTTTAGTAAAAATCGAACTTTTTATTTTATCAGCTCGCTCAGGATTTGAAATTTTACCACCCCCTTAGCTGAAAGGTTAGCCCATGTCTGTTTGTATGTACGTATATCGTGAGTTTTTGGCGTTGCTGTACTTATACGATGTATATGGGCGATGGTTAAATTACTGTACTTGTAAACTGAAATCACTCGAAAACACCTTGATGTAATACGACTATAGGAGATTCTAAAGCCTTAAATACATTATCCTTGACAGCATTCTAGTTGCGAAACAATTGTTTTTGTAAAATACTCAAACGACAGGTTCGCTGGCAGTGTCCCAATGAGGTTTGACCTTTTGGAGAGAGACGGAACAAGTGATCAACACCGGCCATCTAAGAGACAAGAGCTTTTCAATGCCATACTCCATCCATGCATGTAACAGCGAAGGGGGAGGGGGGTGGGGTGGGAGTTTCGCCCCGGCCGGGGGTCTGAGTCCAAATTTTAGGGGTTGGGCAATGAAAAACGCTCAAAACTCGAAAATGGCTACAAATCGTCAAAAATCGCTAATTTGGGCTGAAATGCAGCTAAAAAGTGCTGTTTTGCAGTCGATGTTGGCAATTTTTGTGTCTGAAATTGTAATAAATCACAAGATTTTTTTCAAAAATTACTTGCCAGAAAAATGGCGGGTGGAAAAATCGTCTCGAGGGGTCACCATCCAGGGGGTCTGGCCTAAGTCAGGTGGGGCAGACCCCCAGACCCCCTGTTACCTGCATGCTCCATACTGGTACTGTATACGTACAGCTGTAATTAGGATGTGTATGCTATATAGAAATTTTATACAACAATCTGTAGAACCTAGGCTACTTACCTAGCTTGTTTTTGCTGGTTAGCATGCAGTCGGTTGTCAGCTGTTGTAAAGTTGAACGTAGTCTTGATAAAGAGAACTGTACGTAGGTTACGTACTGTATTGTGTGGATGTGGTGTGCCAGTCTGCTGTTGCAAGTTTTATTCAGTTGCTGAAGGTCATTCAAGCATCAGACCCTGCCTAAGTCCTCCTTTATTCTCCACTGACGCAGACCTAATGGTTCACAGGTGGCCCAACGTCTAAAGAGTTTTGTTCCCTAAACGCTGCCTATTACCAGAATCCATGATAGAAAGGGAAGACGCTTTCTTCCGAAGTAGGCTGGGCCTAGACCTTAATGGTTAGAGCAAGTAGTAGCAAAGAATATAGAAGTTGACTTCGACTATCAACTATATAGTTGACAGTAAGTAATATTTCGATTTCATTGCAACATTAGCTCTCAAATATTCATATTTCCCGCGTCTAGTGTTACGCTAAAGCTCAGCCTGAAATGGCTCTCACTTACAATAATACGGTAGTAGTTTGAGAAAATTCTTTTTTCGTCGAACGAAACTTTCGAGACTAGTAGAGGCGAGTTTATTCGGAAAACTTTAAGAAGGGCCTGGAGGTCCTTCTTTTGCTCAATACAATTTGTAGCGCTTTTGGAAGGAGTGTATACGAAATACTAATCTAATAACCTACCGGAGGTATACACGGAACTGTAGGATAGAAAAGAAGTCGCTCCTCCGTTCCATAGATGCGCAGTTGAGAAATGAGGCAGACGCAATCGGACGGATAGCTTTGGACGACAGAAAACGCCGTCCCGCCAGCAGCTCTCATGCCCGGGTATTGCTGCTTTTGCTAACTTCGCTAGTGCCAAACCTCTCTGTGAAACCAGATCTTGCTGATGCAATAAAAAGCTACAGAGCCATCTATGGCTACGTACAGTTCAGTAGTTATCTATGGCTACTCATTGGCTCAAACTAAATTTCGGAATTTGCCGACTAGCAAATTTGGAAATTCAGTTTTAGCCAAGGAATAGCCATAGATAACTATTGAAGAATTGTGCATAGTCAAAGATCATACATGGGCCGCGGGGGGTGAGGGGGGTTTACCCCCTCCCCTCGCTGGCCAATACCACCCCCTCGGCCGGCCATACCCCCCTTCCCGACCTCCCCCCCTCCCAGAGGGAGAAAATTTTCGCTTATTTAAGGCTAAATAGGCGTTTTTTCGGTTTTTTTCAGGGACAACCCCCCCCCCCCCGAGGTCTCCATACACACCCTCCGGATTTTTCCGGCCCATGTATGTCAAAGATGGCTATGTATCCATAGAGGTGGAGCCATTTTAGTTCTGAAGGCTGAAGAGCCGTCTATTGCTACGTAGTCATCCAAAATTGGCATGGTTGCCAAAATTTCGGAGGGGGGTCGGGCCGGGACCGGCCGGGGAGGGGTTGGCGCATGCCGATGAGGGGGTAAACCCCGCACCCCCGGCCCATGTATGGTGCTGGCGAGGGGCATTGCATAGATGAGCAGAGTTTAGCGAGAGCCAGATCAGCGAAAGTGCAGGAGGAAATGTCTCCAGCGCCGGTGTCGGCAGAGGACAGAACACCGACGCAAGACGAGTTCGAGGACCAGGAGGCTCGTGTCGACTCTACCTTAGACACCCAACAGCCAGAACCCTCTCCTTCCTCTCACAACCTCAGCTCATCAAGTAAACACCGCTTTATTACCGTACAGGACAACAGGACTATTGGGCGATGGCGATTGGGCGGTGGTAGTAAGATTAGTATAGCACCAGTACCAATCAGGTAGGTAGTGTTGTAGCTGAGTGAGCTGTTGCATGTGATGCAGCGGCTTAGGTAATGGAACTGTCTATTAGTACAGACATTAATACTAATCACTCTCCCTCCTCCTGATCATGGCCGTTCTGGGCAATACAAGTCATACATGTAACAGGTCATCCGCCGATGGGGGAGGGGGGGTGGGGGGGGCCTGGCGCCGGCCGGGGGTCTGAGCCAAAATTTTGGGGGAGGGGCGTGGGCACTAGAAAACGCTCAAAAATCGAGAAAAATCGCTATTTTTGGCCTAAAAATCGCTAATTTGAGCTGAAATACAGCTAAAAAGTGCTGTTTTGCAGGCGATTTTGGCAATTTTTGTGTGTGAAAGTGTAAAAAATTGCAAAAATTTGCTCGAAAATTTACTTGCCAGAAAAATCGGAGGGGGGGGTCGGTGAAATCGTCTCGGGGGGGGGGTCTGGCCTAAGTCGGGTGGGGGCAGACCCCTCGGACCCCCTCTGTCTACATGTATGATACAAGTAGATAATAATCATACATGTAACAGGGGCCTGCCCCCGCCCAGACCAAAATCGCCTGTAGAACAGCACTTTTTAGCTGTATTTCAGCCCAAATTAGCGATTTTTAACGATTTTTAGCCGAAAATTTGCGATTTTTGAGCATACATGGGCCCATACATGTCGCTGGGTTTTTCCGTGGGGGGGGACCTTTTTCAAATCCCAAATAGGGTTTTGGGACCAAGTCCAAAGTGGGTTTTGCGACCTTTTTTTGGGGTCCAAAAGTGGGTTTTGTCGACCTTTTTTTAGAGATTTTGGGGCGAAAAATGGCTTCAAAACCCTATTTGGACCGAAAAAGCGTTAAAAACCCTGTTTTTGCATTAAAAATGCCTTGAAAACCCTGTTCAGGTAGAAGAAAATGCCTTAAAAACCGAACATTGAAACAATGAATGTAATAAAAAGCTGTTTTGCGCTCAAAATACGTATTGAATATGAGTTTCAGCGATAAAATACAGATTGAAATGCGTTATATTGACTAAAAATAGTCCAGAGAACCCTAATTTCGATTCTAAGGCACGCGCAAAACCCTGTTTTGACTTATAGGATTACTAAAAAAACCCTATTTAGTGATTGAATGCAGTTCTTAAACCCTGTTTAGAGTTTCTAATCAACCAAAAAACCCTCTCTAAGCTTTCTAGCCAGTGTTAAAGCCCTGTTTAGGGTTTCAAAGTAACCTGAAAACCCTAATCAGGGTTTAAAAGTAACCTAAAACCCCTAATCAGGGTTTGAAAGTAGCCTGAAAACCCTAATCAGGGTTTGAAAGTAACCTGAAAACCCTAATCAGGGTTTGAAAGTAATCTGAAAACCCTGTTTAGGGTTTCAAAGTAGCCTAAAAACCCTAATTAGGCTTTAAAAGTAACCTAAAACCCCTAATCAGGGTTTAAAAGTAGCCTAAAAACCCTAAATCAGGGTTTAAAAGTAACCTAAAACCCCTAATCAGGGTTTGAAAGTAGCCTAAAAACCCTAATCAGTGTTTGAAAGTAGCCTGAAAACCCTAATCAGGGTTTGAAAGTAACCTGAAAACCCTAAATCAGGGTTTGAAAGTAACCTGAAAACCCTGTTTAGGGTTTCAAAGTAGCCTAAAAACCCTAATTAGGCTTTAAAAGTAACCTAAAACCCCTAATCAGGGTTTAAAAGTAGCCCAAAAACCCTAAATCAGGGTTTGAAAGTAACCTGAAAACCCTGTTTAGGGTTTCAAAGTAGCCTAAAAACACTAATCAGGGTTTGAAAGTAACCTGAAAACCCTAATCAGGGTTTGAAAGTAACCTGAAAACCCTAATCAGGGTTTGAAAGTAACCTGAAAACCCTGTTTAGGGTTTCAAAGTAACCTAAAACCCCTAATCAGGGTTTAAAAGTAGCCTAAAAACCCTAATCAGGGTTTGAAAGTAACCTGAAAACCCTGTTTAGGGTTTCAAAGTAGCCTAAAAACCCTAATCAGGGTTTAAAAGTAACCTAAAAAACCTAATCAGGGTTTCCAAGCAGTCTAAAAACCCTATTTAGGATTTCTAAGCCTTACAAAACCCTGTTTTGGGTTGTAGGGTAGGCGAAAACCCAATTTTGTGCTGCAGAATGTATTGTCTGGGCTAAAATTTCCTTTACTTTGGAATCCAAAAGTGGGTTTTCAGGTCCCCCCCCAAAAATCCGCTGGGGGGGACTTTTGCCGAAAAATCGGGCTTGGGGGGGGGGCCGGCCCCCCCTTTACACCCCCCAACGACATGTATGCATGGGCCGGAAGAATCCGGAGGGGGTCTGGAGACCTCGGGCGGGGGGTCCCAAAAAAGTCCAAAAAAATGCCTATTTTGCCTTAAATAAGCGAAAATTTTGAGGGGGTGGGCGATGGGGGTATGGGCCGGCGAGGGGTAAACCCCATTACCCCTCGGTCCATGTATGTTTTTGAACGTTTCTTAGTGCTCAACCCCCCTCCCAAAATTTAGGCTCAGACCCCGGGCCGGGGCCAGACCTCCGCCCCAGCCACCCCTCCCCCTTCGGTCGATGACCTGTTACATGTATGCTAATAATCATAATTCCTAATCCTTTTTTGGCTATATACCATTTAGGCGGCCCGTGCTAATGGTCAGATTACCGGCTGCCTGTTCTATTTGGTGAAAATATTGCGTGAAAATCAGGCCGAATTGCATCTGATAAATCGGTACAACACCGATCCAGATCTCGCTCTGCGTTCGAGATGTTGCCATCTCTGGCCATTGTCGCTATCCTCAGCATGTAGCTGCCTTTTGAGCGCTTGACGACCACTTCGAGAACCATTTCCCATTCTTCAACCAGTGCTGGATTGGTGGTGGGCCACCTATTTTCCGGTTGCTATGTGGAGCGGAGCGTTTTTCAACGCACTTTGGACGCAGTTGATCGCACCAATAACACTGTTCTGCGACATGTGCTGAAATCCCGACATGTTTTTGCGAATACCTGTTTGCCGATCGGTCATGATCAAGGGTAACTTGCTAAAGCTAAATTGTTCTCTTTTGTTGATATGATATTTTGTTATATTCTGCTTCAATACACGTGACGTACGTACGAAAGTCAGGCGGATTTTGGGTCTTGTCAGAGGAATTCGGGCGTCACTCCATAAAAGCATGCGTTCAATTCAAACCGCTAATTTGTACCATACATGTAACAGGTCAGAGGTCACCCGCCGAAGGGGAGGAAGGCGGTTGGGGGAGGTCTGGCGCCTGCCGGGGGTCTCTGAACCCAAATTCTTGGGAGGGGGTTGGACAAAAAACGGTCAAAACCCGTTAATTTGAGCTCAAATACAGCTAAAAAGCGCTGTTTTACAGGCAGTCTTGGTGTCTGAAATTGTAAAAAATCGCAAAAATTTGCTCAAAAAATTACTTGCCAGAAAAATCGGAAGGGGTCGGAAAAATTGTCTCGGGGGAGGTCTGGCCTAAACTTGGGTTGGGTGACAAAATAGAGTATGGTTGAATCTGCATGTACAGTGTATACCGAACTCAGTAGCGTCTTGGCCACGGATAGTTTACGCTATCCCGTGTGTCACGGCGGCCCCGGCATCCGTGAGAGCGGTTGTTTGTGGGTTCGAAACCGGTGGAAGCGACAGGAAGTAGTCGATGTAAAGCCCAACCCAGACCGCCGCAAAGGGGAGGGTTGTTTGTGGACAGGGCTACCCCATTAAAGGACTCTGAAAAGAGCGAGCGGTGTCCTGAGCTGTCCGAAACGACAGTGGAACTCAAAAACAAAACAAACAAACTCAGTAGCCAGTAATTGGGAAACGGCCTAAAATCAACCGAATACCAATTCGCACTCTACGTAAGACTTAGCAGAAAGAATGTTTCAGTCACTTGCCTAATTATCATCCGGGCATCAGTGGTTGCAGGAGTGTCGAGGAGTTCCATTGCTTGAACCGAATCGAAGAAGGAACAAAGGGCCAAAGAGAAACGCACTGGTCAGTTACTTTGGGAAAGGAGGGAAAATGGAAAAGGGAAAAGAAAGCTATCACTTCTCTGCGTGAAATTAACCATGCTGCTAAAGGCAGGAAAACATCAGAATATATTGTTAATCTGTGGTGAGTTTCGCATGTCAGATTTTCTGAACAAACGGCAAATGATTCGTTTTTTCACTCACTGGAGGTTTGACCGAGAACGGTTCATTTCCTTACAATTCAACCCCTACACGATTTAGTAGTCTGTGCAGTCTGTATTTACGTGCTTTAGGAGATCTTTGCGGAAGCGACATGAACCAACTATTTTATATTCATAGTGATGGATTACGCGGAACACGACATGATTTGTCTGATAGAGTTAATGTTCCTTGTCGGTACGAATTTTTGCTTTCGTGCTGTATATAGGTTATAGGCTAGTTGATACTGTTTCCCAGTTAATTTATTTTCTAATTAACTTGCTTGTAACTGTTGGGAATTTTATTTACTAGCTATCTACGTGCTAGACACTGCAATCTCAAATTTAATTTGTTATTAGCTTGCTATTTGCTAGAATTTGCTACAAATTTTCGCTCAACTACACAATGCCTGCCGGAGATTACAAGCCCACAGTAGTTATTATAAGATCATGGTTTTTTGAAAAGTGCGTCAAAGGTTACCCATTTTGGCATTTTTCAATTTGTCTTATAAACTCCGGTCCTAGCTCCCTCAATCCGACATAAACTAGCTATTTATTTGCTAGGTGGAGCTTTGCCCAACATTAACTTGCTACCTGATTTGGCCTAAGACTAAATTAACTTGCTATTTGTTATTAACTTGCTGGGAAACAGTACAGGTGAGTATAAATGAAAGGCTTGGGTACGTGCGCTCTGTTCAGTGGCTCATAAAAAGTGCATAATGGAGCAGTCTCTTCAGAGTAACAAATAGAGGGGCTTGGTGCGGGCAGAGGAGGAGCTCTTAATCACGCTTACTTTGTCATTAGTCTAAGTTGAAACCCTTAGGGTGGCTGCTGGGCGGCGCGTGTCCATATATTTTAAAAGACCATTTGCTGCTAATTCAGTTCAAGAGGCCGGTCCCCTACTTTTTATACACTGCCTAATCACAATTCGTCAAGCAACTGAACGAAATTGAACGGCACTGTCAGCGGAACTCAATCTATATTTAATTACTCAACAACGCCGCGCTCCACCACTACCCTGATTTCCTGCTTCCTCACTCTCGCACTACTGACTCGCCCTACACGACAACCACCACACAAAAAATAAATAGTTTAATCGTGGCATCGTTAAATCAACAGCATAGTGGGTGTGGTGGACACTTGGAAGCTATGGTCTGTCATGCAGGGAGAGGAGTGAGAGAGAGAATTATTGCACATGAGCAGGAAAATGATCAAGCCTTGCAGGCAGGGCAGCGGTCAGACATAGAGAATCTGTGACCAATTGTCTTCGTCGCTCTTGTCACTTGACCGTCGTCGACGCGACCTGAGACTGCTGGTGTCGCCAGCCGAGGTGGCGGTGTTTGTAGTTTTGAGTGCGTTGACAACCTGCTGCGTCTGTGGGTGTCCGTCGTTGAGCACCAGCTCTGTTTCGCTGAATGACCTCCCAGAGGCGTTCAGGTCTCCATTGAGCAACCAGTTCGGACGAGGCACATCCAGATAGTGTCCCGGGTTCACTCTCACGTTTATCTCACTGTTGGGCGTCAGTGCATGGCCCCCTTCATCTGTAGGTGATGACAGATTGTCGATCAGTGATGACTCTGCACTAGCATCAACATTCATCTGCGGCTGTCCGATTCGGCCAAACGCCTCTGAGAACTGTTTCATGCCGACGTTGGCCAGGTTGGGAGCACTGTCATTGCGCTTCTTTTTCTTTTTCTTCTTTCGTTTTGTACCTGCATCAGTAGAATCGTTGTTTGGCCGTCGACCATCAGGACTTTTGTTTCGCCATGCTGCAAACTTGTCCTGAGCCGGCAGCATCATCTTGACACTCTTGAAACCGCAGCCATAGACTACAACCAGTTCACGTCTGAAGTCCTTGCCAAAGATGCAGTAAATGACAAAATTTATGCTAGAGTTGATGATAGCCAAGAAGTTGATTGCCTCTCGGCTGAACGTGTAGAACTTGTGGTAATCACCCGCTAGTTTGGCGAACCCGATCAGTCTCTCCAACAGTGCTAGTACGAAGCCCCAGAAATTGCAAACCAGAAATATGAACACAATTACCACCAGCACTCTGGATGCATCTCTGGATTTTTCCTTAAGCTCACTGTGTCTGCTGATACGCTCTGCCCACCTCAGTCGCTCCATCGATTTGCGAATGCTGTAAGCAATCATGCTGTTGAACAGCAGCAAACAGATGAACGGAAAGAAGACCATCACTATGTTGCTTAGCCATAGACTGTACACTTCTCCGTAAATTTCGTTCTGGGCTAGGCTGCCAGGCGCAAGTAAATATGCTTGGAAGTTGGCGCCAGGACATGTGGGGTTGCGCTGCACCTCCAACTCAAAGAACTTTGTGCAGTTGAAGAGAACTGCAAAGCAAGTAACACACAAAATGGAAATAGCCGCTCCATGTTTGGTGCAGATGCGCTTGCTGTGCCTAGGGTAGACCACTGCCAGATAGCGCTCTAGTGTCACTGCCACAGTGGTATAGACCGATCCAGTCTGCGAAATGTGGCTCAGCGCGAACACAAAGCGCAGATAAGTCAGCCAGGCAACATAGAGCTCGAATGCATGAGTGTACTCTATTATGTACTCCATGGCATAAATCAGAAATGCGGTAACCAGCAAGCATGTGTCAAAGACTGCCAATGCAGTCAAGTAGAGGTTGTTTGGTGAGCGCATGCTGGGTCTGGTGAGGATGAGTGCAGTTGTCATGTTGCCAAAGACTCCGAAAATGCCCACCAGAGTGCCCAGCACGCTGATCAGCACGAATTTGGCCTCTAGATAGTGGTGCGGCTCGAGACCGCAGTAGACTGTCACGTTCTCTGCTGTCTCTGACTGATTGGGGGTCAGGGTGAGAGAGCGGTTCTGCAATAAAGTCAAGTTGAACAGCAGCTGTTCGAGCAAGTGTCGACGGGGATGGAGCAGGTGGTCGGTTGGTGTCCTAGGGGACGCAGAGCCCATGCTGCCGGGGCAGTCGGCATTACTGGTCGACAAGCATGGTCAGTGGGCCGGGAGCACAGTAGCATCACATGACACTCTTTCCCCCAGCGAGCCAATGAATGAATGCACAGATAATAGCAGTGCTGGTCTGCTTGTGACAAAGTGGAGGCTCATAGACAGAGCCACCAAGTGAGCCGATATAATGGATGTGGTGGGTGGAGTTGAAAAAGCCAGAGAGCCACCACAGGGACTTGTAGCAATTTGGCTGTTTGAGTTCTCTCGGACACTGTCGCAAAGAGCTCACTCAAGCCACTGAGGGCAAGACAGCAATAGAAGCAGCAGCAGCAGCAGGCTGCATGTGGCTTGGCGGCAGCCGGATTTGGCTGTTTTGTGTTGATTGAGTCGCCGCTGTGGCCGCTCGAGCCGATTGAGGCTAGGCGCTCTTAATGATTCTGTGTTGGGCTTCCGATCAGAAACAATAAACAGAATAGCGCCGCCTCCAGAGCCAAGGTACAGCGGCGTTTGAGCAGAGAGAAAGAGAGAGAGAGAAAGTAGGGGCGCCGGTGGCCGGCGGTAATAGTATAGATTGCGGTGAGGGAACACTCGGGGATGAAGGCCAATTAAATTAGGGTCCAGTTTGCGGCCCAGTCACTTCAACTTGGGGGCTGACGCTGCCAAATAGAATATGAAGCCCATCGGGACATGCCGCACAGACCAACACAGATAAGCGCTGCTTATTAGGGCCTCTGCCTGCACGCTAGCAAACGGCAAGCGTGCTGCGAAAAAACAAGGATTGGTGGCCTGAACTCCATCAGCCGAGCAGGTGCCACCAATCCATCAGAGCGGCAAGTGGTCCGGCAAATTTGCCAGCCGATTTCAATGCCTCCAAAAAGCACTGACACCCTATGCGCCGGAAATGGGCGCCCTGTAACGGTCGCCGCTATTGCCCTCCGCTCTCCTGGCTATTTGACGGGTCTACGGTAGAGGCGGTTTAATTAAATGCCTGCTAGCGGCTTTTTGCTGGAGAGGTGAAGACATTGATGCAACAGCTGCTATCGGGCCTCTACCACTTGCACGACAGTTGGACGCTGCCCCGCGACCTCAACACCTCCAACTTGTTGTTGAGTCACCGAGGCATGCTGAAAGTGAGTTGGAGGCAAAGAGCACTGATTAATTAGTGGCTCTGAAAGTGACGCAGTAGTGCGCGATAGGGAGGCGGCTTAACGAGTTTCGGCAGCGCCTAATTGTTATGTGCGTTTATCGCGCGCCTTTACGGCCGGGAGTTGGCCGCTGAATTATGCATAAGTTGGTTTTATGACGGCGCGCCTTAAATTAACCGAATGGCTGTGCGTCGACCGCTCGCCTTTCGCTAATCTGCGCCGCAGCCAGAGACAAAAACCAGCGCGCCTCTTAATGGGCCCTTTTGCGCTGATTGCACGCCAGTATTTTTAGATTGGAGATTTCGGCCGCCCGAGAATATGGATCCCCTCAAACCTTACACTGAACTTGTCGTCACGCTCTGCTACCGCGCGCCTGAACTACTGCTCGGATTGAAAATAAAGGGTGTGCCAAGAAAAGACAACCCAACAGATGTTTTACTGTGGAAACCGCAACTACCTATTTGAATGAATCTTTTTTAATGAAAGACAAATACAGGGTGTGTCAAAAAAAAACAACCCAGCAGAGTTTTTGCTGTAGCAACCGCAAATCTCAACCGATTTGAATGAATCCTGCTTTAATGAAAGACGAATAAATTCTTGAAAGACTGGTGAAGGCCCTATTAAGATACGATGCTTAGTTCCTGAGATATTTTCCTTCAAACTCAAAACAGAGATTTTGGCAGTGAACAAGACCGATTCCGTTGCACTTCACAACAAAACGAATTCCTACTGCTGAGGGGCAACAAGACTTTTATAAATGAAGTAACCAAGCATGTGTGGCACCAGAAAAACCTCGTTACGTTAGCCCTGAGCAGTAGGAATCGGTTTTATTATGAAGTGCAACAGAATAATAAAAATCGCTCTTGTTCATTGCCAAAATCTGTTTTGACTTTGAGTGCAAATATCTCAGGAACTAAGCATCGTATCTTAATAAAAGCTTCGCCAATCTTTCAAGAATTAATTTATCTTTCATATAAAATAGGACTCACTGAAATCGGTTGAGATTTGCGGCTGCTACAGTAAAAAATCTGCTGGGTTGATTTAATCTCTGTTGTTCACTGCGAAAATCTCTGTTTTGAATTTTAAAGCAATTATCTAAGGAACTAAGCAACGCATCTTAATAAAAGCTACACCAATCGTTCAAGAATTTATTTATCTTTCATTTAAAGCAGGATTCATTCAAATCGGTTGAGATTTGCGGTTGCTACAGCAAAAAATCTGCTGGGTTGTTTTTTTTTGACGCACCCTGTATATTATTAACAGATTGGTGCAATTTTCATTAACATACTCTGCTTGGTTCTGAGATATTTGCCATCAAATTTGAAACACTGATTTTTTGATGAACAAACAGTGTTAAAACAACCCAGCAGACTTTTTGCTGTAGCAGCCGTAAATCTCAGCCGATTCGAATGAATCCTTTTTAAATGAAAGACAGATAAATTCTTGAAGAAATGGTGAAAATTTTATCAATATACTCCGATTAATTCCTGAGATACTTTCATTCAAAGTCAAAATAGACTTTGGCAATGAACAAGAGCGATTCGGTTGCACTTCATAATAAAGCAGATTCCTACTGTACTGCTGGGGGCTAATGACACTTTACTAGTGAAGTAACCGAGCCTGTGTGTCACAAGTAAAGCCTCGTGACGATAGCCCTTAGCTATAGGACTTTATTATAAAGTGCAACGGCATAATAAAAATTGCTGCTGTTTATTACTAAAATCTCTAAATTTTACTTTAGGGAAAATATCTCAGGAACCAAGCAGAGTATCTAATGATTCATTCAAATCGGTTGAGATTGGCGGTTGCCACAGTAAAAAATCTGCTGGGTTGTTTTTTGACACACCCAGCACTTCTGCACTAATCTCCGCACAGACATCCGCAACCTGGCTGTCCACGACCGAATTCAAGCACAACCCTTTGTCAGTCAGGTTGCCGGTGTCTGTGCATGCTTCCGGTTGCGACACCAACAAAATGCATGCATTTTAAGAGACAGTCCATGAGAAAAGAACCTTATTCTGTAATGCCGATTTTGCCCTACGTTCACGGCCCTTCAAAAATCGCGATTTTAACAGTTTTTCCCTGTGATGTCATAGCCTCAAAAGGTCATAACACTTTTTCACGTAGGCCGATTGTGACGTGGGATATAGTATTAAAAGGGTAATTGAAGGACCCTCTATCTATCAGTCAAGGTGCACAAACAAGCTGAATACAGTGTGTCATTTTTGGGACCTATTCTATTATTAAGTTTGACCGTTAGTGTCAAAATCTGAAAATTTGCGAGTGGTCCTACCGATTTGGGGTAGTCGCGGCCATTTTGGTAGCGGGTCAGGAACAAAAGTCAGCAACAGGTGGAAGGGTGGGTTCTTTTGGGTTGGGCAATCCCCAGACCCCCGGTCCATGTATGGCAGTGGTACAGGGCCTCTAGAATTCGCTCCAAAATTTACAGTATGTCTGTAAATGTGTTTTAGCTTGTTTTATCTGATAATAACGCCAAAAATTACAACTTTCGGCACCCAAATTGATAGAAATTTAATAGAAACCACCTTTAAATGAAGAATAGCTTCAGAAACGCCACCAAAAGGCATTTTAACCAAAATATTGATTATTCCTTGCCAGTTTTTTATTACTGCAGCATATGTCTTAACTTTGAGGAGAGGGCTTCTTACCCTTTTCTGTTCCAGCTGTGGGTAACTCCTAAATCCTTCAAGTACATGTACTGTACGTTTAAATTAAAAACATAATACAATGGTATCATAAAGAAGAACGTACGTACATGCACGTAAAAAATTGGGTAAATTGTAGGGAGATTTGGATCTGAGCCGCAAATCCAGAAGAATATCGATAGTAAAAACACTGGAAAATTGTTAAAAATCGACATTTTTGGCAAGAAGGTCGGTTATTTTGATTCAAATACAATGCACAGTACTTCTTTTACAGTCAGATTTAGTAATTTTGGTTTATGGCGAAAAATTTACTTAAAAATTGCTTTCGAAGTTCGTTGGTAGTGGAGAAATTGTCTGCCGCCCAGCCCCGCTGTAACATGCAACTATGACGAAATAAATCAACCAACGTCTGTTTGTTATCCAAAATTCGAAATTTTGCGACCTGTTGAGCCCGTCCCTCCGTCGTAAAAGTCATGTGCTCATGCACACCAGATTTATAAAGTAGAGGAGTTAAATCTTGTTCCCAACAACACAGTGCACGTTTATTTAACTCCCACAATAAGTTTACGTGTTAGTTTTAATTTCGGATTTGTTGTGTTGATACAAACGCCGAAAATAATGTTTTGCGTCTTTGCGGAAGTAACTGACTCTAAGCAGTGAGATGTTTTCTGTTTCCTCTCTTCCGTTCTAATTAGCCCTCACTGCGCGTGCATCAGCGCTGGTTAGTATGCAGACGATAGCCTGACTCAGTTCGTTACCTAACTAGCTGAGTAAATTGGTTTTTGCATGAACACATCTTGCTTGCAATAGAATTGTTGGTATAATAGAACGTTCGCTAAATAGGGAGAGTGATTGCCGAACGCAAACGGATTTCTGCGGGGTTCAGTAAAGTCTGCACTACGGTTTCAATTTGTTTACAAACAGAGTTGATTGCAGGAGTACTCTACACATATCGACATGTAGTCGGTTGGATGTATTTTGGTGAATTCCTGCAACTGAAGCAGAGGCGTGGTGGATCAGAATAGAGCTTATTTTCAAGGTTTGTTTCAGTTCTTATGTATGAGCCAATTCATGCGTGATTCCACTAATTGTACATATAGAAGTTTTTCTCTTACGCCAAGCGTTATATACTCAGTTGTTAGGGTAAAGAATTTAGAAAAGCCTTTAAAAAGTTGCTTGAGAAATCAATATGCAAATTAGGGCATGAATGCGAAAAATTCACATGCGGTAGATTTTTCACATCACTGCCAACATTTTACCTACAGTAGCAGCCAGTGTAATACTTCTTTTTCACTAAACCTAACAGCAGTGACTGCTAACTCCTTGTAACACACTCCTTGTAGATCCGGAAAATGATATGTCCCGAGGTGAAAAATGAGATCACGTACTTTCCAAAATAAGATGTCAGCGAAAATACGGAGATATCCGTCCATCTATCATTTTTGATCTTAGGACAACTCATTTTTTGAGGGATATGTCATCAATCGGCATGATATGTCATTGCTTGATTATGACTTGTCATCGTTCAGTACCTGCCCCGGCATGCCCGGGCGTGTTCGGTGATGTCCTCATGATCTATCTTTCATATAAAATAGGACTCACTGAAATCGGTTGAGATTTGCGGCTGCTACAGTAAAAAAATCTGCTGGGTTGTTTTAATCTCTGTTGTGCACTGCCAAAATCTCTGTTTTGATTTTGAAAGCAATTATCTCAGGAACTAAGCAACGCATCTTAAGAAATCCTCAGGTAGATTCACGTCATAGAATAGAAGTGTCTGTAAAGGCAGTTTTTGTAAAAATTATCAAGTGTAGGCAGTGCCTACCATGGCTGTGTTTGTTGGTGTTTGCCACTTGGGGCCAATTCCTCACCTCACTTGTAATTGACTTGTACTTGTACTTGACATTTAACTTGTAAGGTGAGAAATTGGCCCCTGAGTTAACAGTACTTGTGTACTTGCATCTGCTTGTTGTATTTGGACTTGTATCGCTCTCTGATAAAACTAGTAAGGAAGACTAACAAACGCTTGAGGAGCATGTTTTTAGGCTATATGTAAATCGGACGGATGGTAAGGCATACTGTACGTACTGTATGTACATCGCAACAAGGCCCGATCCAATAGTTCGAGACTCCAGAGACAACTTTCCTGCTCCCCCCCCCCGATATTTCTGGTTCCGATTTTTTAGGATTTTTAGTCCAAAACTGTGATTTTTCAGCGGTTTGTAGTACTGTAATTTTAATAGTGAAATTTTATTTTAATTTAATATTAATATAATAGAACTAGCCGATTTTAATTTTAATTTAATATTAATATAATAGTCCCCTGTTATTTTTAATTTAGATTTAATATTAATACTATTAAATAACAATTTTAATAGTATTTTAATAGCATTTTAATAGTCGATTCTAAAATGAACTTAAAAGTTTTTGACACACTTTAGCGAATTGGTGAAACAACATCTTTTGCTTGAAGCTGCTAGTGTAAGTTGAAAAATTAATCAGGGATCCAACCAATAAGCATTTTTCTCTGGAAATTTATAACAATTCTATTTAAAATGACTTTGTCTGAACATGGTTTTAAGCATACATGTAACAGAGGGGTCTGGGGGTCTGCCCCCACCCGACTTAGGCCAGAACACCCCGGATGGAGACCCCAAGACGATTTTTCCTATCACCCTCCGATTTTTCTGGCAAGTATTTTTTGAGCAAATTTTTGCGATTTGTTACAATTTGAGACACAAAAATTGCAAAAATCGCCTGTGAAACAGCACTCATAGTAAATCAAATCACTGATACTAAATAGTATGTCAACCGAAATTAGCGATTTTTGACAATTTTAGCCGAAAAATTGCGATTTTTGAGTGTTTTTTAGTGCCCAACCCAACACCCTCCCAAAATTGTGCTCAGACCCCAGCCACTCCCCAACCCCTCCCCCTTTGGTGGATGACCTGTTAATTCGAAATTGCATGCAAACAGAAGCTAAGCATGTAAAATTTGAAAGAAAATATTGATGCGTAGTTGAAGAGACATTTTGAAAGGAAAGGCTTTTACATAGGTTTATATTGAGTAGATTCAGGTCCTTTTGTCATCCATGCCTATTAGTGAGAAAAGTTCCACTGTTTCCAAGGTTCGAGATTCAGAGGGCTGTCAGACACCCTCAATATTTATCATTTTCTGAGGTAAAATTCTGATTTAAATTCTGGTTTCTCGTATTGTAGGTAACTCCTTCATTGTCAAACAAGGTCAAACTATTAAAATGCTATTAAAATACTATTAAAAATAAATTTTAATATTCAGCCCCTCCTTGTATTTTTAATTTAATTTAATATAATAGTAGGCCCTCTATTTTAATATTAATATAAATTTAATACTATTAAAATGGCACTATTAATAATAGTTTTATTTTAATATTAATATATTAAAATAACAGTAGTTTGTAGTGCCACCCCCTGAATTTTGGCTGTCGCTGTATGCGCAATAGCCAACTCGTTCATTATTTTTTGAATCAGATTCTGCTTCTACTTTACAATCAAAGTTTAAAGGTGAAATTCAGACATGAGTGTGAGTGCTGACCTGGCCGCGTGCGGCGGCCTCTGCCTGTCCGCTCTATCCACGTGTGCACTGTTGCCACTCAACTTTCGGTCTCTGGAATAAGCGTCTCTGTTGTTTAAGGCGTTTCAAATCAACGTGAATTTGTGTGACAGACCTTAACCAAGGCGCTTTCGTCAATTTTGACGTTTTTCGTTAAGTTTGGTCGCGGCTTACTTTAAAAAGTGAGCTAAATTTCAGTTTCGTCTGTGTCCGAGTTAAAAATGGCCAGTCATGAAGCTATTATCGAAGAAGTTCGTCCTTCAAGGTACTTCAAGAATTTCTCAGGCTTTCTAGATCGCAGTTCGGGTACAAGATGGTGAACTGAGAAATGCTGCCATTGGCGGTTAATAAGACACATACATGTCGCTGGGTTTTTCCGTGGGGGGGGACCTTTTTGAAATCCCAAATAGGGTTTTGGGACCAAGTCCAAAGTGGGTTTTGCGACCTTTTTTTGGGGTCCAAAGGTGGGTTTTGTCGACCTTTTTTGGGGTAAAAAGTGGGTTTTGTCGACCTTTTTTAGGGATTCTGGGGCGAAAAATGGCTTCAAAACCCTATTTGGACCGAAAAAAGCCTTTAAAACCCTGTTTTTGCATTAAAAATGCCTTAAAAACCCTGTTCCGGTTGAAAAAAATGCCTTAAAAACCGAATATTGAAGCAACGAATGTAATAAAAACCTGTTTTGCGCTCAAAATACGTATTGAATATGAGTTTCAGCGATAAAATACTGATTGAAATGCGATATATTGACTAAAAATAGTTCACAGAACCCTAATTTCAATTCTGAGGCACGCGCAAAACCCTGTTTTGACTTATAAGATTACTAAAAAACCCTATTTAGTGATTTGAATGGAGTTCTTAAACCCTGTTTAGGGTTTCTAATCAACCTAAAAACCCTTTCTAGGCTTTCTAGCCAGTGATAAAACCCTGTTTAGAGTTTCAAAGTAACCTAAAAACCCTAATCAGGCTTTGAAAGTAACCTGAAAACCCTAATCAGGTTTGAAAGTAACCTAAAACCCCTAATTAGGGTTTCAAAGTAACCTGAAAACCCTGTTTAGGGTTTCAAAGTAGCCTAAAAACCCCAATCAGGGTTTAAAAGTAACCTGAAAACCCTGTTTAGGGTTTCAAAGTAGCCTAAAAACCCTAATCAGGGTTTGAAAGTAACCTGAAAACCCTAATCCGGGTTTAAAAGTAACCTGAAAACCCTGTTTAGGGTTTCAAAGTAGCCTAAAAACCCTAATCAGGGTTTGAAAGTAACCTGAAAACCCTAATCAGGGTTTAAAAGTAGCCTAAAAACCCTAATCAAGGTTTAAAAGTAACCTCAAACCCTAATCAGGGTTTAAAAGTAACCTGAAAACCCTAATCAGGGTTTCAAAGTAGCCTAAAAACCCTGTTTAGGGGTTTAAAGTAGCCTAAAAACCCTAATCAGGGTTTGAAAGTAACCTGAAAACCCTGTTTAGGGTTTCAAAGTAGCCTAAAAACCCTAATCAGGGTTTGAAAGTAACCTGAAAACCCTAATCAGGGTTTGAAAGTAACCTGAAAACCCTAATCAGGGTTTCAAAGCAGCCTAAAAACCCTAATCAGGGTTTAAAAGTAACCTGAAAACCCTAATCAGGGTTTAAAAGTAACCTAAAAACCCTAATCAGGGTTTCTAAGCAGTCTAAAAACCCTATTTAGGATTTCCGACCCTTACAAAACCCTGTTTTGGGTTGTATGGCAGCCGAAAACCCAATTTTGTGCTGCAGAATGTATTGTCTGGGCTAAAATTTTCTTTACTTTGGAATCCAAAAGTGGGTTTTCAGGTCCCCCCCCAAAAATCCGCTGGGGGGGGACTTTTGCCGAAAAATCGGGCTTGGGGGGGGGCCGGCCCCCCCTTTACCCCCCCCCAACGACATGTATGATAAGACAAACCCAGTATCGACGCGTAGTAGTTGTACGATTTCGGCGCACTGCTAGAGCAGCGAACGCTGCATTGAAAGTGGCATAATTACTAAACAAAAGCAAAATTTTGGGTATCCGCCCATTTCGTCCCCTTGCTGTTAGTCCCGGCTGTTTCGTCCCAACCGTTTCGTCCCGGCCAAGTTTTAAAGTGACCGTTTGGTCCCGGTTCACAAAGTGAAACATGCACATCCAAGGCGTGAAAACCAAATCGTTCATTCTTTTAAACAGAAGCCAGTCTGTCATACGTACTCATACAGTAATAAAGCCATGCATAATAGCAGCTGTACACAATAACAATACTATGCTCTGTACGGCCGGGACAGTTGGTGTAATGGTTAGGCCGGAAAGCCCTCCCTATGCGCGTGATCAGAGTTGCCAGGTGCTAGCCAGTCCAGTATACTACCGCCAGCTCAAAATTATTCTACTTTATACTACAATTTTCGACAATATACTACGTTTGCATAGTACACAGCAAAACTGTCAGATCAAAGGTTTAAAGCATAGAAATCTGTTATGTAATTCTAACAGCAATGGCAGAAGCGTTTTTTAATTTCGACTCAAAGAGTTTTTACACAAGCTAAAGTTTCAATGACTTTACCAGTTTGCATATGGTTTATACTTCCCGTTCCCCCAAGGGGTAAGCAAGTTCAAATTTAGATGGAAGTGGTTTCGATTCGACTTTTAAAAATACATGGGCTGGGGGCCTAGGGGCCTTACGATCCCAATCCGGCCAAGGCCCTCATCAGGCGTCCAGCCCCCTATCCCCTCTAGATTCTAAACTTCTGAGGCATCATATTCTAACTTAGGACGAACAAAAGTTTTGTACACTTTTTGTACAGTTTGATAAGAAAATCCTTGATAATCAGGTACAGGCACATGTATACCTGATCCACAGTACCGCAAAGAGTTGGTCGTCGGCACAAAGCCCAACCCAGGCCACCGAAAACCACTGTGTGCCTGGCATTTGACCTCTTGGTAAGTTGTGGCGCATTTGGCATTTGATTTTGCCGCCGCCTTTGCAGTATACTGTAGTTAGCACCGGGACGAAACGGTCACGCTTAAAAAATGGCCGGGACTAAACGGTTGGGACGAAACAGCCGGGACGAACAGCAAGGGGACGAAACGGTCGGGACGAAACGTCCTACAACCAAAATTTTGGTACAGTTTTCCTATTCCTTATTCCATAGTGTGAACGCGTCTGGGATAAGACCTATTCCTTATCCCAGATTTCTCATCGCTTATTCCTTATCTTATTCCACGCAAGTGTAAACCTGGCTATATGTACATAGGTAAGGTGCTAATTGTCAATATGGGAACATATCCAGAATTCTCGACAAAGTTTTACTCTGTACAAACAGTGATTGAGGTCTAAACAGTTTGTCGGCTTCGACTGTTGCTAGTTGTCGCGAAGTGAGAAAGAGATTGACTAACGACTTTGTGCCGCTCTGCTGAGCTAAATCAAATAAACAATGCGTCTCTCTTATAAAGGTTTACTGAGCGCAAACAAACTAAACAGCCTGGATCTTGGCCTTGTCTCGCGCTGGCCCGTCCTCACTGGCTTGCTGGCTCTTGTTCCTGGACCGGACCAGCCGCTCGCTCGCTCCTCTCTAGCCAACACTGACTAACTCTGCTCCACGGCCAAATAGCAACTTTCTGGTTGCCACACAAACAAAAGGCAGAAATTACCGTATGAGAGCAAAGCAATATACTGTACAAGAGCACAAAACACAAGTGAAAAACCAGTAAATTAGCTAAGACGAGACAAGGCAAATACGCAACTAGAATATACTAAAATCAAATCACTACAGATTTGACACTCCCAACAAGAGCGAAAACAAAAACAGAAAGCTGCTGTAGCTTCGCTACCAGGCTCTTGGCTGGGCTGCTAAACTAAACCACAGACACACAAACTGAAAAGTGGTCTGAAACAGAACGCAAATCCAATTAGCTGTACACACTTGAAATGCCCTGCACATACATAACCGTGTAATCTTAGGCAGAAAAAACCCTCCCTCGCTGCTCTCTACAGCTCGAAAGGAAAGGGAAAAACTGCACACAAACGAGGTAGTCAGCACAGGACTTCGTTCTAAAACAGGTTAGCTAGATCCTTGAGCGAGATTCTAAATGAGATTCTGATCTATCGAGAGACAAAAGTAAAGCTGAAGGTTCAACTGATAAAAGGCACACGAATTTCTTTTGAACCCTCCTTGAAAAAAGAGACGCTTGCCACTAGACACGAATTTTGGCACAAAAGTACGTGAGACAAAATAAATGCTGCTCTAATACTGTAGGTTGGCCGCACTAAAACGGGCCACTAAAGGCACAGACACAGTGAAGTAGGTACATGAAAACCAAACAAATACCGTCCGGCGATGGCCACAAACCAGCTCCATGCCCAAACTAACAAACTCGACGCGAACCCAGCTTGGCACTAACTGGCCTAGGTCGGTCGGTCTCTGGCACTGCAGTAGCTGCCTCTAAATGTGCACAGAGCCACAAAACTAGGAGACTGGGCCCCCGTTTGATTAGAAAAGGCCGAACACTGCAAACCAGTTTTGCTAAGGCTGGATGCACTAACTAAAAGAGCAAGGTAGGGCAACGCTTTTCAGACACACACTGGACTGGCCTGCTAACTGCGCTTTTCTACATGTGCCAAAACAGAAATAGCCTTGGAAAAACTGAACGCCAATGATTTTGACAAAACTGCAATCCACCAGCCCAAAACCAGGTAAAATGGCCACTGTCTCGGCTGTAAAAAGCCACAAAAGCAACCTAGACTGAGCTGCAGAGACACAAAAAGTGAGCGCGTAGGCTCTAAACTTGGCTCCAGTGAGCACAAAGTACCAACTCAACTAGAGTGGCAAACAAAGGTCTCGGGCAAACGCCTCAAAAAGCAGCTGTCGTAGGCGCAGAGACAATCATCGGCTGACAAACAGCCTCAATGGCCGCGGACTGAACTACAGCCGCAAACAAGCACGATCAAAGGCAAAAGATCGGCAAAAACCTGGTGTGGTGGACGTTTTAGCACAAAAGGCGTCTCAACAATTTCGTGTCATAAACTACGAAAGGTGCAAAACCAGTAGTACAGATATGTACTGTAGCTAAGTTTTGGCAAAAGCGGCACACCGAAAAGTTAGACAGCCAAAGAGCAAGCGTGTGGGTTTTTTAGCGAAATCCAGACACAACGCAAACTAGCGACCTAGTGCCTATGCACTGAAGCCTGACAGGAAGGTCTGCTAAAAGCCTGCTGACTTACAGAAGGCCTAAAATGGCGTCAGACACCCTCCCAACAGGGACAAACATGCCTGACACCCGAAGCTCACCTCCTGGAGGAGAGCAACCAACCTGCCATCGAAAGAGCGTTCGGTGCTGGCGAAACGACACGAAACCCACATCGCTGCCCGTCAGGCGCAGGTGATTCGGAAGAGCTTTTTACTGGGCACCATGTCGCGGAGTGACAAAGAAAAGCTAACGACTTTGTGCCGCTCTGCTGAGCTAAATCAAATAAACAATGCGTCTCTCTTATAAAGGTTTACTGAGCGCAAACAAACTAAACAGCCTGGATCTTGGCCTTGTCTCGCGCTGGCCCGTCCTCACTGGCTTGCTGGCTCTTGTTCCTGGACCGGACCAGCCGCTCGCTCGCTCCTCTCTAGCCAACACTGACTAACTCTGCTCCACGGCCAAATAGCAACTTTCTGGTTGCCACACAAACAAAAGGCAGAAATTACCGTATGAGAGCAAAGCAATATACTGTACAAGAGCACAAAACACAAGTGAAAAACCAGTAAATTAGCTAAGACGAGACAAGGCAAATACGCAACTAGAATATACTAAAATCAAATCAAATCACTACAGATTTGACACTAGTCAACAAATCAGAATTCTTGCCACAAACAAACAGCAATTTGAGAGCTCTACGTAAGTCTCCATGTCTTGTTACATAGAGCACAAAATTACACAAACCATTTACGTTCTGCACTACATACAGGAAGGGCACAATCAGAGACATCCGCTCTTTGGACCCATCCAAATTTACCAACAGAACTTTGACACTGATCGGTAAAATGAAGAAAACGAGCGTACAGACACAACTAAACCCTAAAGTGATTGTGAGCCGCGTCTGTACTTTCAAATGACTCTCTATGTTGCTCAGCGCAGGCAAAACCCGATTCGTGTGCTGGCGCAATTTGTACATCACCGCTACGTACAGTACAACACTGAAAGAAGCCATAACTACTGACACTATAAATACAAAGTTACTATAACCAGTTGATGGATAGGCCCACTCACCTAGACAAAGATTTGGTTTATCAGCAGGCATCTTATTTAAGATAATCATTAGAAACAAAGAACTGGGAACTAAAATCAACCAATTCAAATTGGCCGCAAAAAGCAACCAGTAAGCGTAGCGGCGAGACCAAGTATGGTAACGCAGTGGCCACCAGACACTGCACAATCGATCGACACTCACAACTGCTAAGATAAAGCCGTTCCAGTGGTGGTAGGGGTACCAGAACAAATTCCAGGGTTTCAAAAAACAGTCTAAACTGGTCACTAGACGATTGGCTGTCCTTTTAATTATCATTAGGCCTCTACCGATTCCTGAAACAGTTAAATTGAATTGAAACCATCTTGTTGAAATGTTTCAGAAAAACTGAAAAAGAATCTTGTATCAAATATGCTGTAGAGGTACCACCTGCAGCAAAACAGCAATAGCCGTTGATGGCATCAGAGAGTGCCAGAGCCGAAATGATCACATATTCTTTCTTTTTGCGAAGACTTTGAAACCGCCAAATAGACAAGAAAGTGAGCATGTTGAACAGAAACAAAAGAGACCCTTGGGTAACATACAAAACACAGGCAACAGAAACGTGGAACAACCGTTCCTCCGATAAGGAGAGGTTGGTTTGGTTGTCCACCATCTCTTACCCACTATTAAAACCGATTCAAATTATTCAGACACGTCCTTTTAGGCAAATTAGAAGCAAACAGTTGGTTTAGCGACAAAGTACATAACTATGCGCAGTGAAAACCCCATATACATGTATACTGTATACGGATCTGTTCCTCTCATCAACTAGATTGCATGGATTGTCCTGGCGGGACCGGAGCCTCTGCGTAGGCCACACTGCGGGCCCATGGCGCACACCCACATCCTGCCCTTCCTTCGCTAGCTGGCACACATGCTCGGTGTCAGTCCAGGCGGGTCAGTGGTAGCTGTAGCTGCCCTCTTCCCGTTTGTTCCAACACGTGTGACGTGTGTGGTTGCTATTGTAGCTTTAGGTGCTTAGGCAGCTGCAGTCGGTTCCCATTTACCTACTCGCTGTCACCAGCTTTCGGTGGCCTGAGTTGGGCTTTGTGCCGACCACCAACTCTTTGCGGCAAGAAACTTGCCCTGCCCAGTGGATGAGCGCAAGACTACGCGCACAGTGCCTAACTCAAACACGTTTTGTTTAGTTGTTGAAAGTTGATTGAGGCAAATCAGACCCCTGCCTCAAGTGCTACTGTATTGTCCAATCAGGCAGACCTAATTGCTCAGAGATGGCCTAGCGCTAACGAGTTTCGTTCTCTATCTAAATGCTGCTTGTGCTAGGGTCCAACTTAAGTGTTAAAGAGAGTGACTAAAAGGCAGGTCTAATGTTATAGCAGTCATAAACAGTGACTATAAAACTGTCGATTACTCCAGTCATAAATAAGGATTACTGCAGAGTACATTGGACAACAAAGGGGCCTGTGTCCTGTAGATTAGCTCTTAGGGCACAATACGTTATATAAAAGAGAACAGAAATGAAGCAAGATCACTTGTCTCTTCATCAGTCAAGCGCGTGGCGAGAGCAGAAATGGCCAAGGTAGGCTTGTCCTGCCGTTTGTGTCTTACTGTGTTGTGTGTTTGTGGTGTTCGTTTCCCTCTGCACATCATACTCTCTCTGATACCACGGCATGAACCATTCTTGGTTAATATTTGGTTACCATGAAGGTTTTTGCTGGGTGGAAGAAGCATGTATGTTTGTGTTAATGCAGCTTTCTCACCTAGTGGTCACCTTGCTGATGAGCCTTAACCACTAGCGGCTGTACACAGGTTCAAGGATAAAAGGCGAAACCTGGTGCATGCGTGCCTGAAAATGGATGGCTATCTAAGCTTCTGGTTTATTTTACTAAACGGAAGGTAGATACCTGAAGTTGGAAGGCTGCTCTACGGAATGCTGCTGACAAACTGCTTGTTGCATTTGGCTCTAGATATGGAAGGCTGCTAAGGCGTCTGGTTACTACTATGTTAAACCAGCTAGACCATGTAGCCGGAAATTGAAGGGCGTGCTAGATTGTGCTTTTTGTCTTTGGTTTTGTCTTATTCTTAAAATCTGCATTTTTCAACTATTAGAAGAAAAAGAAGAAAAACTTTTATCTCAACACAACCCAAACGCAAACACGTACTGGTTAATCAGCAATGCAATGCACATAAACATAAGACATGCTATTGGTTGCAGAGAACGGTCAGTGCATTGCCACGAGTGGCCTAGCATACTGTAGCACTGCCTAAAACAAGGTACACATACATTAGGTAACCACATGTTATGGCACATGAAGAAGATGGGACAGATCGATTTGCTTTAAACTTAGTAAAAATTTCAATGTTTCTGGCATTAACTACTTCAGCTGGGGGAGGGAGTTCCACGTATTGATAATCCTAATAGAAAAGAAATTTTGCCTGCAGAGTAAATTTTTGGTTGTTGAAAAAATATGTTTATTCTTCTGTTCAGTGTTAGTGTTGCAGCTGCAGTAGCCATATGAGTTCGTCGGGCGGAGAGGAGTCTGACTCGGCAGTCAGTGCTGGCAGTGCAGAAGAAACGACCGAAGTCCAGCAAAAGTCAGGACGAGGAAGCTCGACTGCGCGAGAAGTTGTTGCGCAAGAAGATCGCCGCCGAAGACGCGCGCAAGAAGGAGGAGGAGCGCGAGAAGAAACGGGCCTCCAGACAGGTGGTTCTGGTCGAGGACGATGATGACGACGCCCTGCCCATTCGACCTCCGCAAGCGCACCCCAGCGAGAAACACAAGAAACACCACCACCACCACAAACGAAAACACAGTCGCGGCTTATTCCTTATTCCACGCAAGTGTAAACCTGGCAGTATGTACATAACGTAGGTAAGGTGCTAATTGCCAATACGTGTGCATATCTAGAATTCTCGACAAAGTTTTACTCTGTACAAACAGTGATTGAGGTCTAAACAGTTTGTCGGCTTCGACTGTTGCTAGTTAACAAATCAGAATTCTTGCCACACACAAACAGCAATTTGAGAGCTCTACGCAAGTCTCCATGTCGTGCTACATAGAGCACAAAATTACACAAACCATTTACGTTCTGCACTACAAACAGGAAGGGCACAATCAGAGACATCCACTCTTTGGACCCATCCAAATTTACCAACAGAACTTTGACACTGATCGGTAAAATGAAGAAAACGAGCGTACAGAGACAGCTAAACCCTAAAGTGATTGTGAGCCGTGTCTGTACCTTCAAATGACGCTCTACGTTGCTCAGCGCAGGCAAAACCCGATTGGTGTGCTGGCGTAATTTATACACCACTGCTATGTACAGTACAACACTGAAGGAAGCTATAACTATTGACTCTATATATACAAAGTTACTATAACTAGATGATGGATAGGCCCAATCAGTAAAGCAAAGATTGGGTTTATCAGCAGGCATCTTATTTGAGATAATCATTAGAAACAAAGAACTGGGAACTAATATCAACCAATTCAAATTGGCCGCTAAGAGCAACCAGTAAGCGTAGCTGCGAGACCAAGTATGGTAACGCAGCGGCCACCAGACACTGCACAATCGATCGACACTCACAACTGCTAAGATAAAGCCGTTCGAGTGGTGGTAGGGGTACCAGAGCAAATTCCAGGGTTTCAAAAAACACTCTAAACTGGTCACTAGACGATTGGCTGTCTGTTTAATTATCATTAGCCTTCGACCAATTCCTGAAACAGTTGAAATTGGATAAAAACTGTCTTTTTGAAATGTTTCGGAAAAACTGAAAAAGAACCTCGTATAAAATATGGTGTAGGTATTACATGTACCTGCAGCAAAACAGCAATAGCCATTGATGGCATCAGAGAGTGCCAGAGCCGAAATGATCACATATTCTTTCTTTTTGCGAAGACTTTGGAACCGCCAAATAGACAAGAAAGTGAGCATGTTGAACAGAAACAAAAGAGACCCTTGGGTAACATACAAAACACAGGCGACAGAAACGTGGAACAACCGTTCCTCCGATAAGGAGAGGTTGGTTTGGTTGTCCACCATCTCTTAGCCACTATTACCGATTCAATTTATTCAGACACGTCCTTTTAGACAAATTAGAAGCAAACAGCTGGTTAGCTAGCGACAAAGTACATAAGTATGCGCAGTGAAAACCCATCCATCACCATCAACTATGTAGATTGGACGGATTGTCCGGGGCGGGGCCAGAGCCTCTGCGTTAGGGCACACTGCGGGCCCATCGCGCACACCCACATCCTGCCCTTCCTTCGCTAGCTGGCACACATGCTCCGTGTCAGTCCAGACGGGTCTCAGTGGTACTGTAGCTGCCCTCTTCTCGTTTGTCCCAACACGTGTGTGGTTGCTATTGTAGCTTTCGGTGCTTAGGCAGCTCCAGTCGGTTCCCATTTACCTACATACTTTCGGTGGCCTGGGTTGGGCTTTGTGCCGACCACCAACTCTTTGCGGCAAGAAACGTGCCCTGCCCAGTGGATGAGCGTAAGAGCACGCGTACAGTGACTTTGCTGCCTTAACCACTACACCAGCTGTGCCGGCCTCAACTAGATTACTGTTAACAAGCGATCCGAACGTCCGAACGGACAGTGTCTAACTCAAACCATTGAGGCGAATCGGACCCCTGATCAGGCAGACCTAATTGTTCAGAGATGGCCTAGCGCTAACGAGATTCGTTCTCTATCTAAATGCTGCTTGTGGTGCTAGGGTCCAACTTAGAAGAAAAAGAAGAAAAACTTTTATCTCAACACAACCGAAACGCAAACACGTACTGGTTAATAGGGTTCCGACGATATATCGATATCGATATTAAAAAGTCGATATATCGACCCTTTTTTCCAATATCGATATCGATATCGATATCGCGATATTTTGCATCGATATTTTCGATATTTTTTGTGCGGAAAAGTAGGAAAAAACAAAACGGACGTCAAGTTTATTTCTCTGGAACAGTAAAAAACAGTTTTTCCTGCACAACTCAGAAATCGATGGTATAGTCAGAACCTAACAGTGGCATGATAGCTCTCAGAAACATCAATTACTCGGCATTCTTTGCTTTCAAACAGCAACATTTAGGTTCTTAATTGTCTGCAGCAACACTGAAGAGCTGCTCACCCTACTGTACACACTTGAAGCAGGAGGGCAGAACCAGACATGGGCTAGCAATTCGGCTGAGGGGTGGTAAATTTTCAAATCTTGAGGGGGTACCGACGGCTGATGAGTGGTTGAAAGGATGGTAAACAAAAAAGTCCGATTATGTACTAAAGTCAAGCTTTTTACTTATTTGTCTTTAAAATAAGTTAAAATACGCTACTCTGTCTGAGCTCGTGTTTATGCCTAATGAGGGTTGGGCATTGGCCTGAGGGTCATTGAAGGGCTTCAGAAGGGCCAGTACCTTTCTGCAATTCTCTACTTAATTGATATCAGATCGCTGATTGCATCAGTGCTTGACTGATAACCAGTGAGAGCAGTTTGTTCTTTCAAATTTTAAGATTTTCTTGCATAACTATAAATATCGATATCGATATCGATCGATATTGAGCTGAAAATATCGATATCGATATAGATATCGAATATCGACGAATTTTGATATCGTCGGAACACTACTGGTTAATCAGCAATGCACATAAAAATAAGACATGCTATTGGTTGCAGAGAACGGTCAGTGCATTGTCACGAGTGGCCTAGCACTGCCTAAAACAAGGTACACATACATTAGGTAACGACATGTTATGGCACATGAAGAAGATGGGACCGATCGATTTGCTTTAATTACTTAGTAAAAATTTCAATGTTTCTGGCATAACTACTTCAGCTGGGAGGGAGTTCCACGTATTGATAATCCTAATAGAAAAGAATTTTTGCCTGTTGAGTAAATTTTTGGTCAGGCCGGGTTTGTATAATTTCAAAGTATTTCCTCTGGTTTTATCCACTTTGTGTAGGGACCGGCAACGGCGGCCAATTTTGCGCCGCTCCGCGTGCCTAATTTTCTTCGCACGTTTTCACCACACTGGTGTCGCGGGGATCAAAATCAGGTTTTTTTAAAAAATGCGGCTAGAAAAGCGCGTTCTTTTTTTATGGTTTTTTGTTTTGATTATTTTAACATAACTATTCACCCAAATCACCTTGCTATACGCTAAGCTGCGGTTGTTTTCGGCTAAAATAAGCGGAAAAACAGCGTCAGTGTAAAAAAAAGTTTATGATCTCAAAAAGTGCGCCCGACGGTATTAAAGAGACATTGATCATCTTTCGTTTGAGCCATTATTTTTCGGCATCGATGCAGCCAAAGATCCCGGAAATCAGATTGAAATTTTACATGGTTAAGCATAGGCAGAATCGGTATTTTTTCAGAAAACGAAAGTTTGCTCTTAAACAAAGAACAAATAAAAAAGGTGCGCCCGCTTAAATTTTAGTTTAGGTGTTGCTCTTACTAAAATCACTCAGATTTGGCGTCCTAGGTTCGTAAAAGATCCCGGAAATTGGGTTAAAGTTGATGAGGTCGTTAAAATTAGAGGGTATCGAATACGAACGTATTGGGGATCCTGAGCAGCCCAAAGCCAATGGTTTATATTTTGCTTCTTGACAATCCTTTAGTAGTTTTGCGTCACTGCTAATCAATATAAGGTGAATCCTGCTCAGGCTTAACGTGTGTAATCAATAAATATGGTACAAAAGCGGAAAAACCTGTAATCGTTTATTCGAGTTAACTTCATATAATTCGTTTTCATTTATATGTCAGTGGAATTCCTTCAAATTTTCAGCGTTTATTCATAAGTGTTAAAGATATTTTTTGCCCAAATTTGAGCTGCATATTCCAACGCAAACAGGCACGGAAGGTAATCCAGTAACGAACGAAAGTCGGATAGGGTTAGGTGTAGCTGGGGGGGGGGGAATCAGGGAAGGTCAGAAATGGACTAGATATTAATTAATAAACTTTCTTATGATTATGCAACTCCGGAACGTGCGCTATACTGATGCATACCCCTAGGGGCATTTTTACATTTGGAAAACAAGCCCTCAGGAGCGTGTCTTGTACTGATGCATACCCCTAGGGCATACATGGGCCGGGGGGTAAGGGGGTATACCCCTCGGCCGGCCATACCCCTCCCTCCCCCACCCACCCCCCTCCCGGAGGGAGGAAATTTTCGCTTATTTAAAGCAAAAATAGGCATTTTTTTGCCTTTTTTCGGGGGACCCCCCACCCGAGGTTTCCAACCCCCCTACCCCCCTCCGGATTTTTCCGGCCCATGTATGCCTAGGGGTATTTTTTACAGGGTGTGTCAAAAAAAAACAACCCAGCAGAGTTTTTGCTGTAGCAACCGCAAATCTCAACCGATTTGAATGAATCCTGCTTTAAATGAAAGATAAATAAATTATTGAAAGACTGGTGATGGCCCTATTAAGATACGATGCTTAGTTCCTGAGATATTTTCCTTCAAACTCAAAACAGAGATTTTGGCAGTGAACAAGAGCGATTCCGTTGCACTTCACAACAAAACGGATTCCTACTGCTGAGGGGCAACAAGACTTTTACAAATGAAGTAACCAAGCAAGTGTGGCACCAGAAAAACCTCGTTACGTTAGCCCCGAGCAGTAGGAATCGGTTTTATTATGAAGTGCAACAGAATAATAAAAATCGCTCTTGTTCATAGACAAAATCTGTTTTGACTTTGAGTGCAAATATCTCAGGAACCAAGCATCATATCTTAATAAAAGCTTCACCAAACTTTCAAGAATTAATTTATCTTTCATATAAAATAGGACTCACTGAAATCGGTTGAGATTTGCGGCTGCTACAGTAAAAAATCTGCTGGGTTGTTTTAATCTCTGTTGTGCACTGCAAAATCTCTGTTTTGATTTTGAAAGCAATTATCTCAGGAACTAAGCAACACATCTTAATAAATGCTACACCAGTCGTTCAAGAATTTATTTATCTTTCATTTAAAGCAGGATTCATTCAAATCGGTTGAGATTTGCGGTTGCTACAGCAAAAAATCTGCTGGGTTGTTTTTTTTTGACACACCCTGTATATTTGGAAAACAAGCCCTCAGGAGCGTGCCCTGTACTGATGGGTGTCTAGGGTATTTTTATATTTGGAAAACAGGCCCTCCGGGAGCGTGCCCAATACCGATGCGTCCCCTAGGGTTTATATGTTTTTAAAACAGGCCCTCCAGAGCGTGCCTATACTGATGCGTCCCTCCAGGGGTATTTTTATATTTGGAAAACAGGCATACATGGGCCGGAAAAATCCGGAGGGGGTATGGGGGGTCCAAAAAAGGCCAAAAAACGCCTATTTTGCCCTAAAAAAGCGAAAATTTTCTCCGTCTGGGAGGGGGGTGTGGAGGGGGTATGGCCGGCCGAGTGGGGTATTGGCCGGCGAGGGGTATACCCCCACACCCCCGGCCCATGCATGAAAACAGGCCCTCCGGAGCCTGCCTATACTGATGCGCCTCTAGGGGTACTTATATATTTGGCAAAACAGGCCCCCGGGGCTTGCCCTATGTTGATGTAGTGATCATTAGACTCGCCAGGCGAAGGGCTTTCAAGTGATATACAACACGACCATTTTGGGCGATTTTGAAATGTTTCCAAAACTAATCGATAATCGACATTTATCGATAAATCATGTTAATTTATAATTAATTATGATTAAAAACATTAATTTTTGTTTGGGATCGGTTCCTGATTCCCCCGCGCTACACCTGATCCGGAATTTCTCACCAAAGTACAAATCGGAGGAAGTAGGGGGGTCAATCCGGGGGGCGGGGCTGGAATATTTCGGGTGGGGGCCAGACCACCTGTTACTTGTATTGTAGCAGCTCATCCTTGTCTGAAACTGTAAGTGTAGTGTCTGAAACTGTAAAAGAATTGTGCCAGAAACATCAGAGAGGGAGAGTGGAAAAGATCGTTTTGATGGGGGGTGCTCCCCTATCGGGGGGTTGGCCCAAGTCGGTGGGAGGGGAGCAGAACCCCAGCCCCGCTGTTACATATACAAATGTACCTGGAAAACACAGGAATACCAGTTCACACGCTACTATTCAGTTCTAGTTCGAGCTACCAAGGTGTTTGTTCGGTATATAAAGGTGGTAGACGCAGTCTTGGTATATAAAAAATATAAAAGAAAATCGCATTGCGATTAGAATGACACCGGTCCCATCAAAATCAGCGCAGGGGTTTACGAGTGACAGTCTGATAAAGTACATCGGTCATCATCGGTATGCACAAAGCGGTCAACTTTCTAGGAAGAAAAGGTGGCACGCTGGGTGACGCAGTTAAACGGTCATAACTCGCTTATTATCCTACCAATTCCGTTCCGGTTTGTTTTGTTAGACTGCATAAAGTGTGCTCTTTTCAATTCCGAAGCCCAATTTCGCCTAGGAGCATTTTGAATTTTCACGTGCCGGTCCCTACTTTGTGAATTTCAAAGAAATCTTCACATAATACATTCATTAATCGATTGTTTATCTTATAAACATACTGCAAATCAATAATAAACCGTCGTTATTCGAGACTTTAGGAATTGAAGATGAGTTCTTTTAAAGTAGGAGCAAAGAAGTTAGAAATCAACTAGATTGCATACCATTTTTATGTCTTAGCGTTGTCTACTGTGCCATTTATTTACACTTCCCGCCTCTGGTGGTTTGTTAAAGCTCAGCCTGAAATGGCTTCGGCTTACCATTATTATACGGTAGTTAGAATTTTGTTCGTTGTTGTTGGTTGAATTGAAAAAATATGTTTATTCTTCTGTTCAGTGTTAGTGTTGCAGTAACCGTATGAGTTCGTCGGGCGGAGAGGAGTCTGACTCGGCAGTCAGTGCTGGCAGTGCCGACCGGTCGCCGGTGCAGAAGAAACGACCGAAGTCCAGCAAAAGTCAGGACGAGGAAGCTCGACTGCGCGAAAAGTTGTTGCGCAAGAAGATCGCCGCCGAAGACGCGCGCAAGAAGGAGGAGGAGCGGGAGAAGAAACGGGCCTCCAGACAGGTGGTTCTGGTCGAGGATGATGATGACGACGCCTTGCCCATTCGACCTCCGCAAGCGCACCCTGGCGAGAAACACAAGAAACACCACCACCACCACAAACGAAAACACAGTCGCGAACGGCCGGAGACCACCGGTGGGTACTGGTCGATTGGCTGCTCTGTTAGAGACGACCTGGCCTAGTGATGTTTGGCTTTGGTCCATGTAGAAAAAAATTTATTTTATTTAGGGTTTGGAAATTTTTTGTTCGCCATGGCAATTTTATGCCTATTCCCCAAGCCTGCAACTAGGTAGGTTTTGAAGCGCAGTAGTAGCCGTTCTGTGAGCAATGCTTTAGGTAGATAATCGACTCTCAGGCTGTAACCCGATGTTTGAAACAAAGTATCAGCTTTTGTATTTGAAGTTGCTGCTGATGCATCCCTGTATCGCCTAGATGCCAAAGTTTCATGTAAGGACAAAACTTTAAGTGACGAATTTTGACGAAAGAACGACGGACGAAAATTGAGCGTTGACGAAACGGGTGTCGACAAACAGGAGTCAACCAATCCGAACCCAATCCAGTAAACTGGGGTCTACCCGAGACGATTTCGCCGCCCCCCTCCGATTTTTCTGGCAAGTGATTTTTTGAGCAAATTTTTGCATTTTTTTACAATTTCAGACACAAAAACTGCCAAAATCGTCTGCAAAACAGCACTTTTTAGCTGTATTTCAGCCCAAATTTGCGATTTTTGGCGATTTTTAGCCAAAAAATTGAAATCTTTTTCGATTTTTGAGCGTTTTTTAGTGCCCAACCCCTCTCAAACTTTTTGGCTCAGCCCCCGGGCCGGCGCCAGACCCCCCAACCCCAACCCCTTCGGCGGATAACCTGTTACATGTATGACACAGAATAATGATCGTGTTAAAAAATTTTAATTCAGTGCAAAATTGACAGAACGGCAGCAATTTGAGTTCATTCGGAGAAGTTGATTACGGCCGGGCGCTCTTTCTTCGGCCAACACTGTGTTTGTATTTCCTGAAATAGTGTGTACAAAATAGAAATCCCTTAAACAACCGGATTTAGGAAAGAAAAGTCGCAACTCCCCAGATGCAGCTGAAAAACGAGCCAATGAGGGATGGGCCAGATGGAAACGCTCGCTGGATAGATTGGACGACAGAAAACGCCCTGCCGCCAGTAGCTCTTATGCCAGGTACTGTCGCTTATTATAACCTAGCAACACCACGCCACCTGTGTCCTATTTTAAGTAGAATGCCCTATTTTCACACCCATACATGGGCCGGAAAAATGGGTTGGGGTAGTCAGAATCTGAAAATTTGCTCGGTGTGCCTGCCAATTTGGGGGGCGCGCAAATTTTTGTGGGTGGGGTCAGGAGGAACAAAAGTCGGCTTTTTCGGGTGCTTGGGTGGGGTAGTTTTGGGGGTCCAACGAGCCTAAGTTGGGGGTGGGGAAACCCCCGGAGCCCCAGCCCATGTAATGTTCAGACCCCACCAGGCATGGCTATGTATTCGGCTGAGCGTAGGTATAATTTTCAAATCCTGAAGAGTGCTGGGTAGCAGGGATGGTAAGCCAGAAAGTCCGACTTCGGATAAAATTTTTTTTCTGGTCAAAATAGCGCAAAATAAGCTATTTTAAGCTCATTTACGTCTAATTAAGGCTACATTTATCATACAAAATTGATTTTCGACGAATTCTTTTCCTAACTCGGCCGGAAAGTGTGTACAACCCCCACAGCCCTGGGCAGACATGGGCCAAAGGGGCTGAGGGTGGGTTGGCCCCCCTCAGACTCTGACCTACCCCCCTCAGCCGGCCGCTACCCCCGTCAGGAATTTTTTGGAAGAATTTTGTATAGAAAATTATGATAAAAATATGCCTGGATTAAGTGTAAATGAGCTCAGAATAGCTTATTTTAACTTAGTTTAATGAAAAAATAAGCCAAAAAACCTTGATTTTAGCCAAAAATCGGACTTTTTGGCTTACCACCCCCTCAGCCCCCCCTCAGGCGCTCCTACCCCCCCTCAGCCCCCCCTCAGGAATTGAAAATTCTACCCCCCCTCAGCCGAAATGGTAGCCCATGTCTGGGCCTGGGTACGTGTGTACACAGACATGGGCTAGCATTTCGGCTGAGGGGGGGGGGGGGTAGAATTTTCAATTCCTGAGGGGGGCTGAGGGGGGTAGGAGCGCCTGAGGGGGGGGCTGAGGGGGTGGTAAGCCAAAAAGTCCGATTTTTGGCTTAAATCAAGGTTTTTTGGCTTATTTTTCATCAAAATACGTTAAAATAAGCTATTCTGAGCTCATTTACACCTAATCCAGGCATATATTTATCATAATTTTCTATACAAAAATCTTCCAAAAAATTCCTGAGGGGGGTAGCGGCCGGCTGAGGGGGGGCCAACCCCCCCCCTCAGCCCCCCCCTTTGCCCATGTCTGTGTGTACATGTACGGTACTGGTACATTCTGTATCGTTAGAAATGGCACAATTTTTCTTTTAGATAAGAACAGGGAAATTAATTACTGCTGTACTACTTAGAGAAACGGGAGACTATAAGAAATACTCCTCGCTTTTAGTTGAGTAACGCAAAAACAGCTTCCTAAACTTAATCATCGATCTATCTTTTCGATTTTTCTAGATTTAAATTTTTCAGGTCAACATTTGACAGGTCCCAATTAGTATTGGGTATTGGGGACAAAAACCCCAATACCAGTTCGTACTCCACTTTGTACCGATTAGATTTAAAGGTGAGTCTAGCATCGGAACAAACTAATCAAAGAAGTGTTGCAGAGAGCACCATAGAGAGCGGAGAGGGCGAGAGGAGCGTGGCGGAGGGTCGAGGGGCGTTCGGTCTTTGGACAGAGACAGACACTCGGACAGAGCCAAGGTCAGAGTCTCTCCCCGTCGCAAGACTCCGCCCCCGCTCACTTCCAAGAGTTCCGGTTGGTTGCAGAAACACCGCGAGTCTCCGAAGGAAAGGAGCAGTCGACCCAACGACCACACCAGACGTACGTCACTCTCTAATGCATGCATACACAGGGTTTCATACATGAAATTTCGTGGTTGGTCAGGGGAAGTTAGGGATCGGATAGCTCAAAAGCGTAATAGGGCTGGAATGCAGCTAAGAATTGTTGTTTTGCTGCGTGTACTTTTACTTTTGAGCGATTTTGGCGTCTGATTTTGTAAAAAATCAAAAGAATTGGCTCAAACCTTGCTACGCCAAAAAATCTAAGAGTCTGACTGACCATAGTCATTGAGAGGCATACCCTATGTACGGTTCTATATGTGTTCTGTGATGGCTAAATATCCGATGTAGGCATGTGTAAATGGTCGGGGCCGGCCCGGGGAGGAAGTTTTCCGTCAAGTGAGGGTCGAGGGGGGCCGCTCCAAAACTCCAGGAAATGTGTTTTAGCACGTTTTTCTCAGTAAGGAGGTTCCAAACAGCGTGTTTTAGAGCTAAAAAACAAGCAAAAAACGATAAAAAGGGCTTCCTAAAACACCGATTTCTCTTAAACATCAGCTGTTGGCGTTTCCAAGCTTTTCAAGCGAATTTTAAGCTAAAAATTACTTATTTCTCAACCAGTTTGTTCGTACTGGGGCTGCTACTAGTACTTGCATTTTTGGGTCGGGGTCCCTAGACTTATATCAGAGGATGGGGGTTCGGCCTTTCTAGATAGGTTAACCCCAGACCCCCTAGTACATGCATGGATGCAGGGTGTTGCATTGATGTGCAGGGTTTAGCAAGAGCCAGATCAGCGGAGGTGCAGGAGGAAATGTCTCCAGCGCCGGTGTCGGGAGAGGACCGAACACCGACCCAAGACGAGATCGAGGACCAGGAGGCTCGAGTCGACTCTACCTTAGACACCGCACAGCCAGAAGTCTCTCCTTCTTCTCACAACGTCAGCTCCTCAAGTAAACCACCGCTTTATTATTTATATTATGCTCCACCACCACCGTCATTCGTCTCGGACTCCTCCCATTTTAGTAGTTTAATTTTTAGAACTACTTTGGTGCAATTAAGATAGTATTATTATTTTATGGCACTTGTGCCTGGTTCCAACTTGTAGAAAACAGACTCAGAGCTTCTTACAACTTTCAGTCAACTTCTATTCTTGACAGAGAGTGGGAGAAATCTCTTTTTTGAGCTTGAAAAGCTTGAAAAAGTTCCGGTTTCGTTCGACATCTTCTTTCGCCCTCGGCTCTTATTTTCTTGCATACAAAGAGGTTTTATCGATTTACTGGTAAAACATAACACAGAAACGAACGTGCGCACAACAACTGTACACACTAAACACACTAAACAATCACAATCTTGAGTCCGGGTGAAGGCAGATTCCCGGACCTCTGATAGATGCTGGCTTGCAGTGTGCATTATTTGGGTAGATGGCTGCCGCTATTTTATCTGCTTGTTGTAGGTTCTCACAGCGGTGGCACAGAGAGTGGCGAGTTGTCGCCGCACAGCTCTGACAACGAAAAACAAACTGCTCAGAACAAAGGTAGGTTTTGTTGCTCAAAATTGTACTGAGACAATTATTCCTTTTTTGGCTGACTCTATCATAAGCATTAGTAAAGCGTGAAAGAGCAACGTTTGCCAAAGTCAAACTTGGTCAAGTTGATTAACCGTTTCAATTTGTCTCCCATTAAGGGGTCATCCATAAACTACGACGTTCAGAGAGGGGTGGGGGTGGTTGGTTGAACGTCGGAAAACGCTGCAGGGGCTGGGGGTAGGCGTCGAAAACGTCGACGTTTTTTAGGTGACCATGAAGCTTTCGTCCAAAACTGTATTACAAGGAAAACTGTCTTGATTAACAGCAGATTCAGAGCGTTCATTCCAGAAGTTGCAGATTTCTTAACTATGGAATTTTCGATCATGTTTTTGAAATTTCCCAATTTTAGTGCCCTTTGTGCTACAAGGCAGCTCGCTTAGTATTTTATGCCCAATGGCAACACCAACCATTACCGCAAGTTTCAAAGCCACGCTTGAATTACCTGAAATATTAGAATTTTCGTCGACCACCCTGATTCTTAGTTTTTGGCTCATAAAGACAGCACCAGTCCGAATTTATGCACAAAACTAGCAAAATTTATAGCCACTTGTGTTAATTTTCGCTGAAAATTTGAGCCAAATCGATTAAGAACTGACCGACTGCGAAACATTTGAGTGAAGGTAAAAATGCGATGGAACCTGTTTTATCTACGCTGTATGAAGAGCGCAAACGTGAATGAGCTGTTATTTGGGAATTGCTGCACTGATTTTAAGTGGAGTGTTGTGTTTGAGAGGGAGCGAAGCAGGGAAAGTATTCCAAGTTCGACAGTTCTCCCGACTCACCGGGTGCGGACTCGGATCAGCCGAGTGTCGGACAGGCCGAGAACGGCGTGGTGGCTGAGGAAACGGCCCATCTGGAGGAGGAACCGGCCGCCGGCGTCTCTGAAATAGATACTTCCACTGATGGTTGGTATTATTCCTTAGTTCCCATTTTGAATACACCAAATTGGCCTTCCCAGTTTAAGAAACGCTCTCTTTGTTTCAGAAAAATTTAAAAGCGTTCAAAAATTCATGTTTTACCAATTTTTTTTGCTTCTCTGCTATATTTTCTCAAATCTTTAGAACTGAAGGAGGTTTGTGTAAGTGCAGTTTACTTTTGAAAAACAGACTGTATTTTACTCCTCTTGCAATTTCACTCAAGAATACAAGTTCAGTGCATTAAATAATAAACATCACTTCTGTTTTTAGGTAGGGATTTTTGGTAGGCGTTTTTGAATTTCCTCTCAAAACCTGATCTACAATATGCAGATTGCAGAAGCGAATTTGAATTGTTTTCTGGCCCGCATGAGTGCCCACCAGCTCTGGCCCGTTTTCTTTTGTTAGGCTTGTGTGTTGCAGATGTTGAAGTGGCACCTAAGCAACATAAGGAGAGTGTGGAGGAGGAGGAAGAAGAGGAAGAGGAGGATGATTTCAGTCACTTTCCTATTTATTATCCTGGCATCAGTGGTTGCAGGAGTGTCGAGGAGTTTCATTGTCTGAACCGAATCGAAGAAGGAACGTACGGCGTTGTCTATAGAGCCAAAGAGAAACGCACTGGTTAGTTACTTTCTAGATACGATTGTCATTTATTTTAGTCTATTCTATGATTGCAGATGAAATAGTTGCGCTGAAGAGGCTAAAAATGGAGAAGGAAAAGGAAGGCTTTCCTATCACTTCTCTGCGTGAAATTAACATGCTGCTAAAGGCAGGAAAACATCAGAATATTGTTAATGTTAGGGTCAGTTTCTCTGTCTGTCTGTTGTTTGAACAAACAGTTTTTCACTCATCCAGGCACTAGATTAGATTTGTTTGCAAACTTTTCGATTGCAAGCAAAATAGCAAAGTTTGCTCTAAAACCTGAATAATGTTGTTGTTGTTGTAGTGAGATAATTTTGAAAAACGGATGTGGTTGACTGAGAATTATTTTTTTAGAATTCAACGTCTGCACGTATTGTAAAGTTTGTGTTTACCGTCTTTTTTAGGAGATCGTTGTCGGGAGCAACATGGACAAAATATACCTAGTAATGGATTACGTTGAGCACGACATGAAAAGCCTGATGGAGTCAATGAAGCAACCGTTTTTAGTCGGTAGGTAGCAATTTCAATGCTTCAGAAAAGCACTGACACCCTATGCGCCGCTATTTTACATTGCCATTTATTTACAGTTTAAGTCCTTGCTAAACATTTATTTACGAAAGATTTCCTTCCAAAATCGCCCTCTGCTCTCCCGGCCATTTGACAGTCCTATAGTAGAGTCATTTAAATTAAGTGCCTACCAGCGGCTTTGTAGGAGAGGTGAAGACATTGATGCAACAGCTGCTAGCGGGGGTCTACCACTTGCACGACAATTGGATCTTGCACCGCGACCTCAAGACATCCAACTTGTTGTTGAGTCACCGAGGCATTCTGAAAGTCAGTTTAGTAGAGGCAACGGCTGCGCCACTGAATTATGTGCAAGTCGCTTTCTGACGGTGCGCCCTAAATTAACTGAAGGATGCGTGTCGAGCGCTGGCCTTTTGTCGCAGACAGAGAGAGAAAACAGTGCGCTTCTTAATTTAATGGGTCTTTTTGCGCTGATTCTGCGGTATCGCGTCAGCAGGTCCCAAGCAACTTAGAGGCAGTCCATGAAAGTGGCGAACCTTGGTCTCTGTACAGCTGATTTTTCAAAATCGGCCAAGAAAACTACTTGTTTACTAGATGGCTCAATGTTGCTTTTTCACAGTTTCACCAACCTTGCACTTTGGGAGGCCACATCGCAAATATGAATGTGGTTATACGGGAAAGTAATGACAGATTCGAAATCTACTTGCAATTTCGCGTCCGATGGTCATATTGTTGTTTTTCGAAACTTGACTTATCTGTTTTGATTTTGTTGCCCTTTATAACTATTTTTTGCTATGCCTGAACAAGTCGCCTGACTTCATTTCTCCGGCTTCCGGTAATGTAGACCAAAAGAACAACTTCTGAAAATACTGGCAGCATCCCTTTCTCTACAGACTGTTTTACTGGTTGTGTCTCTCAATCTATACAAATGTACTTATGATAAATGAAATTGTGTTTTCAAACAGAAGCTTGCACGCAACATTGAACTTGTACAGAAATCAATCGAAGCAGCTCATTTGAAAGAGGGAAAATGATGGGTTCTGACCGATAACATTCAGTTGAACATTTGAATGCTGCTGCTCCAAGCTTTGAGATTTCGAATTTGTCATTATCTTTCCATATATCCATGCTCATTTTTGAAATGTGGAGAACATGGTTTTACAGCTTATTCAGTTGCTTCTAAACTTATGCTTTCGCAGTACAAATAGATTGCTCAACTGACTTATAGCTTTTTATTGTCAGATAGCTTGTTTCAAAAGGGTAAACTGAGAGTTTTGACTGGTGACATTCAACTGAACTTTTGGCTGTTGAGCTCCAATCTTTGAGAAACGAGAATATGACCAATCTGTTGTTAGCATATTCATTTTTCAGATATGGCCTCCCCACACATGTAACAGCTCCGGGCCGACCTGGGGGAAAGGGGTAGGGGGGTTTCCTCACGTGGGGGGTCGAGGGGGGGTTTCGTCCAGGTGGGGGTCCCAAATTTCGAAAAGCTCCAAAACGCCTAGAAATGCGTTTTTAGCACGTTTTTTTCAGTAAGGACGCTAAAAATCGCTATTTTAAGCTGCCGAATAACGTTTTAAAGCTAAAAACAAGCAAAAAATGACAAAAAGAGCTTCCAAAAACACCGATTTCTCCTAAATATCAGCAGTGGAAACGCCAAATTCGGTTACCAAAGGCTTTTCAAGTGAATTTTAGGCTAAAAATTAGTGATTTCTGACCTAGTTTGTTAATGCTGAAGCCACTACTAGTACTTGTATTTTTTGGTCGGGGGGTCCCTTAACCTGTCTCGGGAGGGGTGAGGGGGTGGTTTGGCCTTTCCAGCAGGGGGTAACCCCCCAAACCCCCCTAGTACATGTATGGGCCTCCCAAAGTAGAAAAAATCTCGGAAAAGTTGCAGATGGAATTGAATGGTCTTGTGCATATTGCTGATAGAGGGGTCTAACTACCTATTTAAGTAATAAGATATGCCACATTAAAATCGGACCACCCCAACGTGGGTTTTGCCGTTTTGAATTTGGGACCCTGTTGGCAAAAATGGTTAAAATTGCGATTTTTGAAGGGCTGTAATTTTGGTTGTAGGGTAGCTAGAGCAAATCCAATAGCAAATATTCTCGTGGTCTACAATGCCTGAAAATTACAACCTGCTCTAACCGGATTTTGAAATATCAGCTGTACATGGCTGTTCCTGGCAAGGTTGGACGTTTTTCATGGACAGCCTCTTAAAACGAGATTTTGCGCCCTCCCTAAACATGCCTTTGCCTTTTACAGACGGCCTGATATTTGCCAGTATTTTTTAGATCGGAGATTTCGGCCTCGCCCGAGAATATGGATCTCCGCTCAAACCTTACACGGCAGTGGTGGTGACGCTCTGGTACCGCGCGCCTGAACTACTGCTCGGAATAAAAGTACTTTTGCTCTAATCTCTGCTCAGACATACGCAACCTGGCTGAGTCGCTGTGGGTGGCAGACATGGGCAAAGGGGGGGGGCTGAGGGGGGGTTGGCCCCCCATCAGGCTCTGATCTACCCCCCATCAGCCGGCCGCTACCCCCCATCAGGAATTTTTGGGAAGAATTTTGTATGGAAAATTATGATAAAAATATGCCTGGAATCATACATGTGCATGGTCGGCGGCTCAGAGGGGGACGGCCAGGTCTCCGTGCGTAGTTGCCTGGATATAGGTCCTAATTTTTGGTGGGAAATTCAAAATTTGGCGGGAAATTTAAATTTTTGCCCAAAAATTTGGCGAAAAATTCAAAATTTTCGGATAAAATTAAAAAATTTGCGGTAAAAATGAAATTTTCGACACAAAATTGCCAAAAAAAACACTTTTCTGACAGAAAAATTGTCAAAAATTCGAAATTTTAAAGGAAAATTTGAAAAAAATTCGGATTTGGTGCGTAGTTGCCTGGAGGAAGGGTGCGTAGTTGCGTAGTTGCCAAAATTGATTTCTGTAGCTTAAAAACGCATCTGGAGGCTTTCTAGCAGCCTCTAGCAACATTTGGTAGACTTTTATTTTCGTCCCCCCTGTCCCCCCTGGGCACCCCCATGCACATATGCCTGGAATAGGCGTAAATGAGCTCAGAATAGCTAATTTTTACTTATTTTAATGAAAAATAAGCCAAAAAACCCTGATTTTCGCCAAAAATCGGACTTTTTGGCTTACCACCCCCTCAGCCCCCCATCAGGCGCTCCTACCCCCCATCAGCCCCCCCTCAGGAATTGAAAATTCTACCCCCCCCCATCAGCCGAAATGCTAGCCAATGTCTGGTGGGTGGATGACTGAATTCAAGCCAGGTTGCCAGTGTCTGTGCATACCTCAACTGGCGACATGAAGAATAATAAATTAATTTTAAGATGGCTGATGGGATTTGATAATTTGATTAGCTCTCCCTTAATTTGATTGAAGATGATAAACAAGAGTAGCTGTTTTCCCAATCAAAATACAATGTAAGTTAGAGTTGGAAAAACAAATTTTTGAAGGCCAAAAAAGCTTTTTCTATGGAAATTTTTCATTTCGAATTTTGATTTCAAAATTTTTCCTTTCCTTGAAATTTAGCTTGTGGGAGATGAAAGGATGCGTCAGTTGTTGTTGTTGTTGTTGTAACTTTTTGTCCTTTCGGACTAGGAGTAGCCAACTGCTATAGAGCAGGAAGAGACACAAGGTCCGGCAGCCTCCTTAACAACAACCCTCCCCTTTTGCTGTCGGTGTGTGCAAGACAACTAAGGTTCGGTCCCCATTTATCTACTTGCCATTGCTGACTTTCGACGGCCTGGGTTGGGCTTTGTGTCGATTACTTCCCATCGCCTTGACAGGTTTCGAACCCACAAACACACCGCTTCCACGGGTGCCGGGGCCGCCGTGACACACGGGATAGCGTAAACTGCCCATGGCCAAGACGCCACCCGTGGTCAGGAGCAACTTTAAATACAAAAGCTGATACTTTGGTTAAAGCATATAGTGTTACAGTCTGAGAGTGGATTATACGTGTAACAGGTCATCCGCCGAAGGGGGAGGGGGGTGAGGGGGTCTGGTGCCGGCCGGGGGGGGGGTCTGAGCCAAAATTTTGGGAGGGGGGTAGGGCACTAAAAACGCTCAAAAATCGAAAAAATCGCAATTTTTTGGCTAAAAATCGCCAATTTGGGCTGAAATACAGCTAAAAAATGCTGTTTTGCACTCGATTTTGGCCATTTTTAACCATACCGGGAGGGAAGGGCGTTAGTTAGGGGGTTCTGTGCCAGCTGGATGTAAAAAATAGGCTAGAGAGAGGAGGGAGAAAGAGGTCTGAGCCGAAAATTAAAAAAAAACCTCTGCAGGAACCTTTACGTGTTAGTTTTAAGTTCGGATTTGTCGTGCAAATTTGATACAAACAACGAATATAATCTTCTGCGTCTTTGCCGATGTTTTCTGCTTCCTCTCTTCCGTTCTGCACGCACTGTGCGTGCGTTATGCAACGATAGTCTGACTCAGTTCGCTAACTGACTGTGTAAATTGGCTTTTGCATGCACATCTAGCTTACAGTAGAAGTGTTGGCATAATAACAGAACATTATCTAGATGCGAAGACTGATTGGCGAATGCAAACCGATCTCTAGCAGTGTTCAGTAAAGTCTGCACCCATACAGTACATAGGCCGGGGGGATAAGGGGGTTTACCCCTCCCCCTCGCCGGCCCATACCCCCTCCCCGACCCCCGACGGTTTTGATTTGTTTACAGACAGAGTTGGTTGCAGGAGTACTCCACCTACATAGACATGTGGTCGGTAGGCTGTATTTTTGCTGAATTCCTGCAACTGAAGCCGTTATTTCCGGGAAAGGGCGAGATGGATCAAATAAACAGAATTTTCAAGGTTCGTTTCTCACCTCCTGTCTACGTTGGGAGCCTATTCTTTTTTGATTTCTAATATAGAAATTTTTTCTCTTTCGCCAAACTTTAGAAAAGAACTTTAGAAACCATAGAAAAGCAAGGCTCCTCGGTTTCTTGACCGGCAACAGCTAAAAAGCGTAGCAAAAGTGTGAGCGACAACTTTGAGCGAAATTTGTTATTGCTGGAAAGGCTAAGCCCTCTCCCCCATGAATGCATTATGCTATGGTACCTGTACCAAAAATGTTACCCTTACCGTTGGGCTCTGTGGTACATAGTACACGTACCCTCACACCAATGGACGATGTACCAATGGTTCCACTGCGCTGTGTATCGGTACCGCCTGGTTCCTTTACCTAATTGATACCGTTTAGCTTTAGATGATTTAGATGAAGTCGTTACTGAATATTTAAGACTAAGTTATTGATTGAAGAAATCCCGTTTTGCTAAGGTTTCATAGTTAGTTTTTTGCGTTGGGTTTGCTTGATGTGTTTCTGATTCCAGAAAAAACCCAATAATACTTGTTTCGGACCAAAAATACCGTTCTACCCCTACAGCCCCATCAGGATTTCAAAATTCTACGTACCTCAGAAATGCCAGTCCATATATACATACAAACAAAGTGTGTTGTAGATGCTGGGCACTCCTAACGCCAAAATCTGGCCAGGCTACGAGGACCTTCCGGCAGTAAAGAAAATGAGCTTTGCCACGCATCCCTTTAACCATCTGCGCAAACACTTCGGTGCTACGTTGTCCGACAAAGGCTTTATGCTCCTCAACAGGTACTTCTACACTTTTATCTATCTACTAACTGACTAACTATTTCTTACAGATTTCTCACCTACAATCTAGAGGCAAGGATAACGGCGGCTGAAGCTCTCAACCACGACTGGTTCAAGGAAGAGCCAAGACCGGTACCACCGGACATGTTCCCTACTTGGCCGGCCAAGTCGGAGCAGGGCAGACAGCCGCCCAAGAAAGCCTCGCCCAAGCCGCCCTCTGGAGGAAAGCAGTTCCAGAAAACTGTAAGCCTCCCACTCTGCTTTCTTTGTCTTGTCCGTTCAGCCGATTGGCAAAGGCTTTCGTCGATATACCGATATTTTACCCAGTATTCAATTGAATTGATTTAGCAATAGCGACGCCGATCGATATTGAATTCACTCAAAATATCGATTATCGACAAGGTTTTTTTAATTTTAGTTCCCTCCTCCTAACCTATCCCCTCCCCTCCGCTTTTTTCGCCATCTATTGTACCAGCGTAAATGGTTAGTTTCCCAGGTCTGACAAAAGTGTTGGCCCCTAGCGCTTTTGTGAAGAGCAAAGGAGAGAGAGAGAGAGAGAGAAAGGAGTGTTGACTGGTGTGTCGGCGGCTCAGATAGGATCAGTAGCCAATCAACTGTTATAATCTCTGTTTGGGGTCTTAGCCCGAGGCGACGGGCCTATCGTTTGCAAGGCATCACACCTCATTAGCGCATCAAATCAGCGAGCCATTCTGACGTAATTGGGCCCATTGTGCCCTGCCGACGCTCCTCTTGACCTCTGACCCCGGACTCCCTGGCGCCTCACCACAACCACCACCACCATCTGATGTTTTTTCCACCAGACACGCTGCTTTCTCCTTATACAGCCTACTGCTGCCTTTCTTCTATGGTGTCACTGCACAAACAAACAGTCAGAAATTAGAACCATAATTTGCGGTTAGCTTTCATCGCTAAGCGCGTACGGTATCAAAATTTGTTATTGTTGCTTAAAATTCCTTAAAAGTTGGTTTCGAACCAAAATCGCTTATTTTATGTTGCAAGTATTGAAATAACAGTTTTCAGGAGATTTCGGCTCTGTTATTTACAAAAGATAACATGTCGTATGATCTGGTTGTCTTTTTAGATCTGAATTAAGGGGTACTTTCCAAAAAGCAGTTTGAAAGAAATACAGAAATACTAGACATTTTATGTAGCTGAGAAGCAAAATATGACCGGTTTCACATTGAATTGTAGAAATGACATGTTTGTTTGTAAAATTTTCACAAAACAGCCCTTATTCTACGTTGTGTGAAAGTTTCATTTGAGCAGGAGCTGGTTTTTGTGATAATTAGAATCTGAAAGCTTAGGTGAAAATCTTGTGCGTGGTATCGATACCGTATGCTTTAGCCATTTAGGGAAATAACAACATTATGTAAACATTATGGTGCCGGTTCCTTGCAATAGTTGCTATTTCGCTGACAATTAGATGGTGCCAAGCCAAACCACTTGATATCACCTGTGGGCTCAATCAATCAGTGCCTACTTGGCTATGGACTGACTTGAGCCGGTGGCCATTGCCATAGATGTGAAGCAATCCATAACAATCAATTGTATCAAAACAGCTACCGTATCTGGTCAGCGGGGGAGGGAGGCAGTGAGTCAATCATCATTAGCTCATTAGTGACGTATTGTTTGTGTGTGTAGCGGCGCAATCAGTCAGTCCCCAGACAAAGGTAGGCTGGAGTAATGCGAACCGCCGGTCATTAGACAGGGGGTCTGGGCTGTCTATAAAAGCTATTGTGCCGTGGCTTCTTGGGTAACTCGATCCGGCAGCTGCTGCCATAGACTTTGACCGATCGGCTCCGCTGTCCTCTGCCCCCAAGAAAAATGACTGCACGGCACAGCACCCACACGCGAGCCTTTGGCAATCACTTTTCCGTCCGCCCAATTCTCCGCTCATGCATAAGCAAGTTCTTTTTTTTCTTGCAGGAGGCAGAGATCAGCGACGAAAAAATGTTGGCCGCCCTCAAGCTGCGACTCAGTCAAGCGCGGCCGGGATTCAGTCTAAAGTTCGATGCACCCAAGTTTTGATCCGGCGGTTTGTTTGAAAGCTGTGCTTGTGTGGCATAAACGGCACCTACGTACTTTGCGTTAGTCACTAATAATATGCGCGCCGTGTTTGGTAGCCTTGCCGCTAGGGGGCGCTGCGATCGGTGGCGATTGCCGCGGCCATTCAGTGGACGCTCGCAGTGGTGGGTCCGAGGCTAATTACGTGCCGGTCGAGTGTACAAAAAGCGACAAAGCGTGCAAAAAGCTACTGCCGCGACGCCATGTCGCTGTCACTTAAGGAAGTGTGGCGTTGCGGTTGCTCTAAAAGTGTCTCGACTGTGTTTGGCAGAATTGGTCGGCGAAGGAAGTTTACTATGAGAGCTGGTGATAACCACAACTGGTTAATTGTTTCACTGATAACCTTATCAGCCTTACTGGTTCTGTCGGAGGCCGGCCCCCTAGTGGATGTACAGCTTCAGGAACTGCGACTAGGAGAGTAAGTCGGCTTGATTGTAAGGTCTATTGAAGAAGACTCTGATTGATGGAAAAGGAGACATACTATATATCTATCTATGTATTTATTTATTGGTGTAAGCGCCGCAGGTGGTCTTTTGTAGCGGAGCCAGGTGGGCAGCGTGAGGCGTGGTCGTAAAAGCCCAGCTAAGAACCGGCGATTAGCCATATAAGCGGCGCGCCAAAGCTGTTTATGCGGGTCGGTAGCTGCCGCTAGCAAATATTTGGCCAACTTGTAAACCACAAACCCTGCATTGACCTCCAGGCAGAAGTTTTTGCAGTAAATCTGTCTCAAAGTCGCACGCAGCAACTACTATTACATGGACCGGCAGCCCTGAAAGAGGCTAAGCCCCGAGCCCTCCTTTGTCAGCGCTGCCATGAATGAGTGTAGGGTCGGAAAAGCCCGCATGCATATTGTATTGCAGGAAAAACGTGTGTCCACACGAGGAACTGGAAATTGTGACGGTCCGGGAGCCGTGCGTGCAGGCCTACACCAAATATGTACGCACCCGCAAACCCAATTGCGGCGGACCCAGCAGGAGTTGCACTGTGCGCGAGCCTAAGTAAGAGCGATTGATTTGAAATTTATAGGCCACTTTCTAGTACTCATTGCGTAACGATTAGCTGTATTCCATTACATCCGCTCACTCGTTTGAAGCGCAGCGACAAAGCACAAACTAGGATGGGTCTGTTTTGGTGATTTTTGCAAAGCTAAGCACTAATAATTTCGTGAAATCTGGGTTGAAATTGTGTTCTGCTAAGTTTTGACAGAGCTCTAAACACTTTTGGGCTGCACACAAGATTTCTTGTTGTTGCCAAACCAAACAAGTTTTTAAGCTAAGAATCTGTAGGTGTAATGATTTCTATATTCCAATAATAATTCTCTGCCTATCGTGTCCTGTAAATTCTTGCTAAAATATATACCGTAAGCCATTTACGCCTAATCCTCTGCGTTACTGTAATTAATGCAGCTCTTTCTGCAGGACAGTCTACTACCGTACGTACAAGACTGTAAACAGAACAAAGCGCCACACAGTTTTGAAGTGTTGTCACGGTTGGGTGCACCAGCCGGGGCAGGCCGGATGTCTGAAACGTAAGTCGATTTCTTATCGTGGTCTGTGTTTGTTGGCCACCAAATCTAATTTAATGCAACAACAGTCCCAGCCAGAGCTGACCTTTTGGCTGGGTGTATAAAACCCCATCGACCTGACTCGAGGGTTTATATGGGGCACCGACAGACTCGTTGACCTGCGGTCTAAGAAGACAGCGGCGCTGGCTTTGACGCCAAAGATGCCATTAGAAACCCGACACCAGGCGATTTTAAAACTCGTAAAAGTGCGAATCAGTCATTGGCAGTGGGAGGTGTCAAGCGATTCATTCAAAGAGCGGGGAGTTGTTTTGTTTGCCGCTGAGAGAATTGCATTAGATACGGTCGGCTAAGGTGGCCACTCGTTAGACTGGTTGTTTATTTGATTACGCCAGTGTTTCCTGACGATTAGTCGCATTAATCAATGATGTCCCTTCACTGCAACATGGCAGTTTAAATATTTATATATTAGCCGTCGGTCAGTTCGCACCCCAAAACAAGCCCTCTGCCTGGTCTCTGGCATAGCTGACCAGTAATGGCTGTGTACATATGACATTATTGCGTCAACATTACATACATACCGTAAGGGGTCGGGGAAGCAGCTCTATTTTATTTACTACCCAAAATGCTCAATGCATCTTTTGGGAGGCTAAACGTAAATCAAATCGTATTGTTTTCGTTTCAATAAAAGCTCTATCCCCTAAAACTGAGACCCTTTAGAAGAACCAATAATTTATGTTATTCTCTGATTTGTATAGGGGAGATAATTAGCTCAGTCCTCTAGAAATTGACAGTTTTTTCAGCAAATTGCACGACGGATTTGTGCTACAACGGAGGCAGTTGTACCGTGAACGGCTCGGACCATTTGTGCGTTTGTCAGCGCGGGTTTCAAGGTTCCAGATGCCAATACGGTAGGTCTAATACTGTCGTTATTTGGCGACAAAAAGCAGCGTCGGCAAGCGTTTGAACTGTCGTAAATAAAACGACGGCGCGATAGCGATGAGTTATAGTGCCTAATAAACATCGTAAAATCGCCGCAACCTCTGTCTGCGCGCGTTCAGCCGATTACGGAGCTCCGCGAATTTTGCACGCCACGCATCATTAGGCCTAAGCACCAAATAGAGTGGGCTCGATTAATTTATTAGCAATTAGAGCCACCAGCCAACGTGTGTGATTTGGCATCTGGCATATGCCCGCAGATGGGTCTGTCTGTCTGCTCAGAGGAGTTTTCTTCATAAATGGACGGTGACATATGGGCACGGAGACACTTTATGCTCTGTGTGTTTGTTGGCATAGGAGACTATTCTCGCGCCGGGCTCTTTTGAAGTGAACAGTTTCCGGTGCCTGAATTTGTGTATTTAAGCGCGCATTAATAGTTTGCTTACCTGAGCACGCGCGCTGCCCGTGGGGGCAAGCAAACCTCCAGCCCACTGACTGGTGCCCAGTCTGCAGCAGCGTTTGACAGATTAGAAGTGCGACTTGGAACAAAGTTTTAATTAAAAATCTAGTGCCGGAGGCGCTGTCGAACGCTGATAAATGACAGTGGCCAGGTCCTCCGGTGACAGATCGACCGCGGGGCCGGTCGGTCCTGCGCGCCAACAGATAAAACAAGTGAGAGAGCCGGTTTTTTGCGCGATTTTTTCCGAGATCTGATTGCTCAGCTCCTGCCTTTGCCCTTTTTCTCACGACCGGCCAGCTATGTTTGCAATCGCTCTCCCACTTTTGTCTGTCGGCGGTTCCTTCCCAGTTCACATGCACTTACTTTCCTTCTGCAAGTCGCTTTAATGATAGAAATTTAATTTTGAGCCATTGCCCGTCTTTGGGGACACCTTGCGGTGTCACTTGCTGGCACACCAAATTCAAATTGCCCGACCGCTGCGGGGCTGGCTGGCTGTCGGCTGGCGAGAGAGAGGAAAAAACACGATTAGCATTGTTTTCAGATGTGAATGAGTGTCTAGTGAGCAACGGGGGCTGTCAGCATGACTGTTGCAACACCATAGGCACCTTCTACTGCAGATGTTGGCCGGGGTACAAGAGCAACCCCCGCAACCCTAAACAGTGCCAAGGTGGGGCCATCAATCAAGAAGGATTCAGACTGAATTAATGAATTGTTTTCAGACGTGAACGAGTGTCAGGAGGTGGACAATGGCGGCTGCGAGTACCGCTGCGTCAATCTGCAGGGGGGATTTCGGTGCGAGTGTCCGCCTAGAAAGCAACTGCACCCGGACGGCCGGCGATGCATAGGTTGGAGGCGTTTTTTGGGCCGGCAGGATTTATCGCGCCAGACATGAGCATAATTTTTGACTGGGTGGCCCCATCACCAGGTCGGCGTGAATGTTTTTGACACCGCGCTGGCAAAAACTTGGCCAAACACTGGTGACTGCAGTTTTTGTTGATGGGCCTGCACTTTGGCAAGAACCACTAGCCGATGAGACAAGTTTATGATACGCTGACCTTCACCCAGACGCGGGGCCACTACTAGACACTCGTTGAATGCATAGAATCATTACTGACACGTCTCAATTAATACCACTCGCATAGTGTACTAACGCCTTTTGGCAGGGATAATATAGAAATCCAATGTGACACACTGTTCTGACACAGTTCTTAACGATTTCGTAGTCAGTGGCTCTAAAAGGGTTCGCCGAAAAGAGGTTATAGTTGATTTTTATTTATGGCACTGTAAAATCGGACAGTAAGAAAAGTGTCATTTTCTTTGCCCTGTCGGCGCAAATCCAATAAATCTGAAATAAATTATTCCAGTTCCAGTGAAAGATTGTCTGAAAAGGGTTCGTTCTATGAACATGCGATCTGTGACAGAATTAACACCACACATTTCTGTACATACTACATATTGAATGACACACGCTATGCACACAGAAAACAGGCTGAAAACCTACAAAAAGCAATGGAGTATTGAAAATTTCTTTTTGTGCAACATTCAAGCTTTTCTCTTTTAAAGACTCCAAATTTTACTGCAGTACTACTATTCGGCTAAAAGCGTGATACAGTTTAATATTGGTCCAGTTTTGCTTTATTCAAATTTTCGATGCTAAATCCCTGCTAATATTTATTCATAGCCGATGACAAACTGTCACTGGTATAATAGGCATCGGTCATGTCTAGCGCAAACAACGCCCTGACATAATGTGTCAATATGGCGTCTTGACATACTGTAATCTTTGACTGTTATTGGAGCGGGCTCTGATTTGATAATCCAACGGGCGTCAGTTAAAAGCGACCGGTTTTCTTTAGACAAAAACAGCTGCGATTACATGAATGGCGGGTGCGGGCAGATCTGCGAGGAAGAAGGCGGAAAGTTTCTGCGCTGTCGCTGCTATCCCGGCTATCGATTGGCTACAGACAGAAGAACTTGTCATCGTAAGTTTCTGTCTTACAGAACAGTCAGGGGTGGGTGGAGTGAAGCTATGAATGCAGCCTATGCAAATCAGTGACCACTACTAATCAATCTAACCAGTTAATTTGCATTGAGGCCGCCCATTGGGCGTCTGTTCCAACCGACTGACCATAAAAGCCCCCAATCATTGCGTGACGTGCCACCATCAGCGGCCCCATAATAAAGGCTGCATTATTTTTTGACGCCCAGGTAGAGAACGCTCTAGCTGGTTGACTTTGGCTTGCATAGTTAAACAGCTGCGGGGAACATCAAAAAGCGCTATATTCGCTAGGAGTGCGAATAAAAACGCACTATCCCAATTAATGACACCCTGAATACTGAATTTTGCTTAGTTTAGACAAAAGTCGTATTTTCAGTGAATAGCCACATGTAAAAACGGGATTACAAAAGCTAATCATAAATTGAGCTGTGAAGATTTTCAACGTCCCATTCAGTATATGGCACAAAAGCCGCAATACCTTAAAACACCTCAGTACCAGTTCACACTCTACTAATCTATATCAGGCACCAAATGTCAACCCTAAAATCACAGCAAAAATGGTTGCAGCCTCGGACCCCTGTGGTGACCGAAAGGGCGGGTGTCAGCACCACTGTGTCAATGACAACGGCCGAGCGCGTTGTCAGTGCTACCCTGGGTATCGACTGGATAGAGACCGCCGTTCCTGCCAAGGTGAGATTTAAACAGGTTATTTTCCCGCGCTCAGCAGCTCATCATCAGCCACCTCAGATATTGACGAGTGTGCTATCACGGGCGGCGGCTGTGAACACGATTGCGTCAATTCAATTGGCAGTTATTACTGCACCTGTCGGGATGGGTTCCGTTTGTCTGAGGACAGCAGATCGTGCAAGCGAGTGGTCAGGGGCTGTCAGATTGGCAATGGAGGCTGTCAACACGACTGCAAGGACCTGGCCAATGGCGCTGTGCAATGCACCTGCAGACATGGCTATAGACTTGATGCTGACTTGAAGACTTGCAGAGGTGGGTGTGGGTGCAGGTTAAGGGCTCTTTTGGCAGGCAGCTTGCTTCTTTCGGCATGTTGGCTCCTTGCCTCTCAGCCTTTCAAGATCACACTGGCCATCAATATATAGAAGTTTGACAATGAAAAACACACATGGATTCCAAAAACCGAACTATTTTGACTGGAGTGATTTGGAAGCAAAGCTGAAGGGGCAAGGGCCGCCTAGCATGACTCTGTGTGCAGAGGACGCCAAGCGGGTGTGTGTGCGGGGTCAGGAGGGCTGCAGCAAAACGTGTCTCGACCTGCTCACTGGTCAAGTGTCCTGTCTCTGTTCTACTGGCTTTCGTCTTGCTTTCGCTTCGCCCGGCTCTCAGATTTGTATTGGTAATGAGCTGAGTGTGTTTGCATGTTGGTCCTCTGTCTTTCCGAACAGATATAAACGAATGCGCCACTGACGTGTCCTGCTGTCAGCATTCGTGCTTCAACTCGCCCGGCAGCTATTCGTGTGGATGTTTCGACGGGTTCCGATTGGACCCGAATCGGTGTAACTGTACCGGTACTGACCGTGTTAGCTTGTTGTGCTGTGGTCTGCTTGCAGTGAAAATGTATGTATATTGCTTAGTTTAACTTTAGTTTATTGGTGTTGTGTGTCTAGATGTGGATGAATGTCAGATGCGCAATGGAGGATGCGACCAGATCTGTCGAAATTCACAAGGATCATACGAATGTGACTGCAGACCTGGCTATATGCTCACTCATGATCGTCGTTCTTGTACTGGTGCGAGGTTTATTCTAACAGTGTCCAGGTTATGGTCCGATAGCTGTATAGTTAGAGTGCGAACAGTAGAAGAAAAACGAAATACGTGACACTCGCAATACACCCAATACTTGCTCAGCTGGGCAAAAAAATCGGATTTCCGTGAACAGTTACATCCTGTAGCATTAGATTTTATTTCAGATAAGAAGAAATAAAACTAATTATCGGTGTGCTGCGTAGAAAACCAGCCACTATTCTGCTATTCTTCAGTAGACTTGGCACAAAAAATGGCTTCCTAGAGCTAATTATTGATAGAATTGCGACACAAAACCCCAATACCCGGAAAACACCACAATACCCAATACCAGTTCGCACTCTAACCACAACTGGTGAAATAGCAACTTGGTACCTCTACTACTAAACACATAATCAATTCAAAAATGTGTATCACCATCTAGTGATGTTTCTCAGTTTAAAAAAGTCTTTACAAAGCCAAAAACTGCTTCCAGACTTGGACGAGTGCGAGAACAACAATGCCGGTTGCGCGCATCACTGCCTAAACGAGCCGGGGTCGTATTCGTGTCGCTGTGGCTCCGGCTATCAATTGGCCGCCGATAAACATTCCTGTCACGGTTGGTTAGCATTGATTAATAATTAATTAACGCGCCAATATTTGCCGGCTTCCAGACATAAACGAGTGTCTGAACAGTAATGGCGGGTGCGAGCAACTCTGCAAAAACGAGGAGGGCGCTCACAGATGTGAATGTATCGCCGGCTATGCCTTGTCCACCGATGGCCGAACCTGCATCGGTGCTAAAAAATTGATCACTTCTAATCTGAGGTCTAACTCATTTTTTGCAGATTCGCTCAGGAACCGACTGCCTAATCACGAGAAAAGTAAGTAGTGCACGCATACAGTATTTGACTGCTTGGTTCTTTTTAAATAGTATAGGCGTCTCTCTGTGCATGCTACCTTTCGGCGCCAAATTTGAATTTTTGTTTCTGGGCACGCAATCTGTCTGGCATGCACTTTTCTAAGTAGCCAGTGGCTTGTGCTTTTAGCTTCGTTGGCTAACAACGTCACTTTTGTCACCGGAGACAACGTCAGTTTTGCCGGGGAAGAGGAATTTCGCTACCAGCTAGCGCCTCACACGGCCGGCACTGAGGAGGTGCTACACGTAGTTCCTTTGGTGCAGAACACAGGAAAAGGTTTGGCTTCGCTTCTGCTTCTCCTTGCCCCGCTTTTAGCTTGGGTAGTTTTATTCTATTTTTTGGTTTGTAGTTTTTATTATGGTCAGTCACTTCTTAATGGTAGCGTCACTATGGTCGGGGTACAATACATGATACCGGTACTTTACTTCGGGTAGTGGTTGGTACCGTAGTACAACTAAATACATATGTTACCGGTACTATCAGCCATGGGCTAGCATTTCGGCTGAGAGGGGGCGGTAGATTTTCAAATCCTAGCGGGGCAGCGGCTGATGGGGCTTGAGCCGATGGTAAGTAAAGAAAGTCCGTTTTTTGGCGCATTTCTCGTTAAAATGGCTAAATTTTGGAGCTTATTTATACCTGCTTTGGGCATACTTTTATCATAATTTTCTACACAAAATTCTTCCAAAACATTCCTAGCAGCAAGAATGTATAAAGGGAAGAATGTTCCACTCGGCGGCCGGCCGCTTGCAGCAGCGTGGCCATGCGCTGCAACAAAATTTCGGGAGGGTGACCGATTCGGTCACCCTCCCGAAAAACTCTTAGGTGCCGTATTGCAAGCGAACCCGATTTTGGCCGCTCGTGGCCGCTCATTGTCGTATCACGATTATTGAGAGCGAAGATTAAGCAAGAAAGCTAAAACAAATTGAGGGAAATATACAATAATAACATTTCATTTTGTTTGTTACTCAGCCACTAGGGATCGTCCCTCCTAAAACGAGTTTCGTCTAAAAATACATGGTATTTCTTGCGCCTGCAAAGAAAATGTATCGCACGATTTGAGCGGTAGGCGTCGTCCTTCCTTTCTTAACGCCGTTTCCCCCTCATCCCTGGCTGCTATACAATTGAAAGTTTGCGTAAACACAGACTCGACTGTATCGTCTTTTTTCGATATACTCCAACAGCGATTTCTTTTTTTCGGAGTGGATGGACGCAAATTATTATTAATGAAAAGGTTCTACTTAATCAGTTGAAAGCTATGTATCTTCTTTTCTGATTTTTAGATCTGAGTTACATGCTTGTAGAGTCAATCATAGTAGAAAAGAAGCAAGCAAGGAAAATGCACAAAATTTTGGCTGCGCATGTGTATGTTTTAACCGTTAGTTTTGTCATCAGTAACGCATACCAGTATATAGTATGTTAAATACATGTTTCTATCCGTTGTACAGCCGGATATCAGCTGATTATTTCAGAGATTATTTTTTTTTTTGTTAAAAACTCTCGCGAGCGGCCAAAATCGGGTTCGCTTGCAATACGGCGCCTAAGAGTTTTTCGGGAGGGTGACCGAATTTCGGTCGCCCTCCCGAAATTTTATTGCAGCGCATGGCCACGCTGCTGCAAGCGGCCGGCCGCCGAGTGGAACATTCTTCCCTTTATACATTCTTGCTAGCAGGTAGCTTATTGGCTGCCTGAGGGCGGGGGTAAGGGTTCCCCAACCGCCTTAGCCCCCTTTAAGCTATGTCTGGGTACTAGGTGCCAGTCACTACCCTGCGTACCGGTACCGTGTATGGTACCCTACCGTAGTATCGCTGCCATTTCTGGCCAAAATTGTTTGACTAACTTACGCTTCCTTTTAGTCTTTTCGCGTTATGACAGCTACTATAAGGAACTGGTATAGTTGATAGCAAGATCTGCTTTCTACAGTACCTCGTTTAGTCAGTATCTGTAAAGAAGATAATAAATAATTCACTCCAACAACGGCATAGTGAGTGAGAAGATTTAGAGCTGTTTAGAGTGCGATGCGGGTCATTTCGGCCGCGACTGCGAGTTCACCTGCAGCGACTGTCGCAACGGGGGCCGATGCAACCGTAGACAGACCGGGTGCGAGTGCAGAGCCGGTTGGTCGGGCTTTATCTGCAACGACACCTGTGCCCAGGGCTTCTGGGGTATCGGCTGCAACAACATCTGCTCTTGCGGACCCGCCTCAGACTGTCATCCCGCCACTGGAGAGTGTCTGTGTGCCGAGGGTTCTGGAGAGCTCTGCAAAGATGCTTGTACGCCTGGTACGCAAGATTTTGTGATCTTTGCGCACGTACATACTATTCATGTCTGCTACCCCTCCGGCAAGAGCCAACCAAACCACCCCACCGCGGAGACCATTTGTCCGCCCATACATGTAACAAGGGGTCTGGGGGTCTGCCCCCCCCGCCCGACTTAGGCCAGACCCCCGGATGGGGACCCCCGAGACGATTTTTCCGACCCCGACGATTTTTCTGGCAAGTAATTTTTGAGCCAAATTTTGCGATTTTTTACAATTTCAGACACAAAAATTGCCAAAATCGCCTGCAAAACAGCACTTTTTAGCTGTATTTCAGCCCAAATTAGCGATTTTTGGCAATTTTTAGAAAACATGCGACTTTCGATTTTTGAGCGTTTTTAGTGCCCAACCTTCCTCCCAAAATTTGTGTGCTCAGACCCCAACTCCCTCCCCCTTGGATGACTTGTTACATGTATGGTACGTACACACCACCCTTTTCCGATTGGGAGGGAGGTAGGAAAATGTGAAAATATTTCATTTTTATCTGCCAAAACTTTTAATTTAATCTTCAGAAGTTCTTCGAATCGTTTCTAAATTATCTCACAGGGAACAGCTCCCGGGCAAGCGTACTTTAGCAATTATCGTTCAGCTTTATCGAAAGATGCCTGAAATTACGATCCATTTGAATTTCGCGCACTTCTCTTGCCAACCAATCATAGTAGCGCAGATTGCTTGCTTAGAAAAACGGTCCAATTTTGGTCTATGAATCAGCGATATTTCTAATCCCAGCTAGATAAACGACTGGTCTTTGAGGGCTGAAATTAATTCAACCACACAGATTAGCGCCTGTCGTTGAGGCGTTTGCACATAAGAGCACTGATTAATGGTGTGTAAATGCAGGCTATTACGGACCCAACTGCGAGCTGCCCTGTCGGATGGCCTGCAGAGGCAACGTCTGCGACCGCACCTATGGCTATTGTCCGTGTGCTGCCGGCGTCTACGGGGAGAAATGTCGGAAGCCCTGTCCGCCCTTCTCCCACGGCAGAAACTGCCGTCACAACTGCAAATGCCACAAGGAACACACGCAGGGATGCGACAGCAAAGTAGGAACCACTTGGCTACTGTTAGAGTGCCAACTTGCGCAATTGGGCCTATATCTTACTTCACTCAACAGGGCAGCGTGTCAAACAGTGATATCTAATACAGTCAGGCACTTAACGCCGTTTATGGTACCGGTACCTAGGGTAGTGGTTAGAGTGCGATCTGGTATTGGGTATTGGGTGTATTGGGGTGTTTTCCAGGTATTGGGTATTGGGGTTTTTACCCCCAATACCCAATACTAATTGGGACGGCTAAAATAGAGAAAAATCGATGTTGACTTGAAAAATTGATATGTAAAAAATCGAAAAAGTTGATCGATGGCTCGGTTTAGGAAGCTGTTTTCGCGTTAAGCAGCCGTCCATAAACGACGTCGTTGAAAATCCCGATTTTTCGGAGCCACTCCCGCCAAAGTCGCCTTGCTTCGTTTCTTGGGGACCCCCTTCCACTAAGGCGACGTCGTTTTCGGTTAACCCCTCGCCCGATAAAAGTGCAGTACATACAGTACTGTGATGTTTTCTGCTTACCATGCTGCGCAATCAATTGAATAAATCCATACAACCACTCTGGGAAGCTTTTCGGTGTGTAGAAACCTTCAACAGAATGTACTAAAATTGAAAATAATACAATCAAAGTTCCCTAAAATTCCAAAAAAAGCGACGTCGGTTTTTGCTAACCCCCTCCCCTCCTGGTGTGTCGTCTATCGTCGCATTTCAGCCGACCCCCTCCCCCTCTGGAACGACGTCGTTTATGGACAGCCTAATCAACTAAACGTTATTAGAATTTCCTAGTGTACGCTTTTCTAAGCGCTACACCAGTAACTAATTTCTCTGTTCTTATCTAATATAAAAATGGTGACATTTCTAATGCCGAGTTAGGAAAAAATCGCCGGAAGTAAGAAACACGACTGAATTACGAAATATTAAGTACCAAAACTGTTAACTTCTGCTAATTTTACGCCCAAAATGGCTTCTAAATACTTTCTGAAAGGCTAATTTTTCTCGCCCTGCTTGGGCAGCGGCCCAACCAGGCCTCTTAAAGATTTTAGTTGCAGTGCCAAAAATCTTGTGTACACAACTGGAATGTACCTGTCCACTGAAATGCAAATTTTGGTCCAGCTATGCAAGTATTGGGTATTGGGTATTGGGGGTCTCAGGTATTGGGTATTGGGGTATTGGGTTTTTCAGGTATTGTTCGCACTCTAAGTGGGACCATAACATGGTGACGGTACATGGTGGCGGTACCCTGATATACCGTAGGTACCGACCTAGGGTAGTGGTGCCATAACCACCACAGTCGCCGAACGTGGGGGTGGGGGTACTATGTATGGTGCCGGTGCCATACCCTAGGTACTGTACCATAAACGGCGTTAAGTGCCTGACTGTAATATCTATTGATATCGGTCGAATAAACCGAGCTAAGCTTGAGCGAAAAAAAGAAAGTACCGATAATCACTTTATTGTGGGTTTACTCACGATCTCAGTACTGAATGTTGCCTCAATTGGCGTCATGAATAGCTTTTAAGATGAGCAAAATAGAAAGACAAAAGTGACTTTTCTTGTTCAATCTGTTCGTGACGCTAGAGGGAACACTCAGTATTGAGCTTGTGAATGTAAACCCACAGCCACAACAACATGTCGGTACATTTGTTTTTTCCTACCATGCTTAGTTTGGTCTGGGAAGAGGGACATTGTTCATCCTTCATTGTTTTTAACCCAGTACTAGAAGAAATAGCAAAAAAGTGATTTAGATAGCTAATTACTGGTGTGCTATTCAGAAAACCGGTCACTACGAAATGGTCCAACAAATTCTGCTGGATAACTTTTAGTTGATTGTCGCTTCATGGACCAAACTCAGAAAAGAGTTTTTAATGTTTGCAATAGAAAAACTCCCAATACTAGTTGGCACTCTACAACTTATTGTCCTATACTCTGCTAAGCGATCGAAGTTTAGACAGGAAAGTGCAACTGCAAGTCAGGCTACTACGGTCCGTTTTGCAAGAGAACCTGTCCTCTGGGAACCTACGGACCCAGTTGCACGAAACGGTGTGATTGTGTCGATTGTGACCCGGCGACCGGACAATGCAGAGGACGTTGCAAACCAGGCTACATGGGAGACAACTGCCTGACACGTACGATCAATCTCTTAGAAATAACACCTTTATTAGACCAACCCTAAGCTTTTCGTTCACCTGCTGCACTCCAAACAAATCTGTGTTCGCCAGAGACTCCGACTACAACAGATTATGAAGAACACAATCACGCGGCGGGCGAACAGTTGTGCAGCTTGTAAATAATATATGTATTGGTCGGGTTTTTACAAAAGGACTATAAAGTCAGGCAGATTATTCGCCGAGTAGTGGTTTATTTATGTAAGTATTTGACTGTTTGTTACATTGTCTTGCAACAGTCTGCCACTTAACGCCGTTTATGGTACTACCACAGTTCCCGAACGTGGGGTACCATGGTGCCACTAGCCTAGGTACCAGTACCGGAGATTTCCACTTACTATCCCACCCCACTTAATATCCCACTGGGATATTACATGGACCATTCTTCCGCTTTATATCCCATGGGATTTTACTTGGCGGCAATGTTTATGTCAAATGTGTAATGATTTTCTTCAGACATGCATACTGTATCTATGATAAAACATTGTTACGGTTAAAATCCCATGCTGTTTCCAGTTAATATCCCATGGCTTTGTCCAGTTAATATCCCTGGGATATTAACTGGCGACAATGTTTTCACTCAGAAACGTGATTTTCCGTGTTATATCCCCTGGGATACTAAGTGGAAAACTCCGGTACCATAAACGGCGTTAAGTGCCTGACTGTACAAAACCAAACGGGTTCACTTTGTTGCTGTGTGTCTATGACCAATCAGGTTGCAGTGTTCAAGCACAACCGTAGGGGTACGGTATCATGTAAGAGCACGATTTGACCGATTTTGCACAGTTTTGACGTTTTGCACGAGTTTTAGTGTTTTGTTTAAATTTCAGCCTGTCCCATCGGCAGATACGGCGTCGACTGTGCGCTGTCCTGTGACTGTCCTGACCTGAAACGCTGTCACCCCTACACAGGGACGTGCACGTGTGAGCCCGGCTTTCAGGGTAGCAATTGCGACCAACGTACGTAAGACAACTGCTGCTGGCTCAAGTTTTGGCCGACGCTGCTTGGTGTTTTTCTTACTATTACTACCGTAGCTTCAGTCTACAACGTAGTTGCATGTTGTTCTCCTTGTTCTGCACTTTGCTCTTCTAAGATTCTCTGCAGCTATCGCTGAACGCTTTCGATATTCCAGTCTGATTGTAAGTGTGTATAGTAATATAGCTTTCAATTTTAGCATGCCCTGAGGGAAAGTACGGGCCTGGGTGTGAGCTGGAGTGCACCTGCAAGAATGGAGCGCGTTGCAACGCCAAAGATGGGTCGTGTCTGTGTCCGCCTGGATTTTATGGGGCTGCTTGTACTGAAAGTAGGTTTTTAGTGGATTCATTATTATATTAATGTATTCGTTGTTCATACTGCCCTAGACGCCCCTAATGAGCAGTAGTGTCTCCATAAGTCACTTTTTCTCGCTAAGCCACTAATGCCAAATTTATGATGACCAAACCATATGGTAGGGACAACTGCTAAAGACTTTGTCTTGACCATATGGCCTCTTATAAATCTGTGACTCGGTCTTCTTATGTCCAGAACCTGTCCATTGATTTATTGGAGCCATACAATAGAGCAGTAGTACAGCCATGCATGGGCCGGGGGCAAGGGGGGTTTACCCTCCCCCTCGCCGGGGGGACCCCCCGGAGGTCTTCAGTTTTTCTTGTTTTGTTAACTCAATTCTCAACTGCATTTTGACAAAACCCTCTAGTAACAACTCGATTATAATACGTAGCCATCCTAAGAGAACCTGTTCAGAATGTCCGGCCGGTCGTTTCGGCAAGGATTGCATGCAGCTGTGCGACTGTATGAACGGTGCGTTGTGTGACGCAGTCAACGGTCAGTGTCGCTGTCCGGCCGGCTGGACCGGCGCCAAGTGTCACCAAGTCTGTCCGCAGGGCTTCTTCGGTCTCTCCTGCTCCAGCAAGTGCAACTGTGCCAATTCAGCCAACTGCGACCCCATCTCTGGCGACTGTATCTGTCCCCCTGGATACAGAGGCAAAAACTGTGACAAACGTAAACTTTCTAGTCTCGTGCAGTCAGGCACCTAACGGCATATTGGCACCAGTAGTTAGTTAGTGTATATTTCAGTACCCTAAGTAATGTTACCAGTGCCTTATGCCGTTTCGTGCCCGACTGTAGCGCCTGACTTTGGTCTGCCGACTGCACCGTAGTATGCAAATTTTAGTCTGTCAGACGGGCAGTTTCGGCGCCGGCTGTATGGGCGTGTGTTCGTGCAAGAACAATGCCACTTGTAGCCCAGTCTCGGGCGCATGTAAGTGCACTCCAGGCTGGCGCGGCTCGCGGTGCGACCGGCCGTGTCCCGACGGCTTCTACGGCAAAAACTGCGCCAGTCTCTGCGACTGCGGCATCGGCCACGAGCGAGAGAACAACGGAATCGTGGCCCGGTGTCATCATGTGACCGGCGAGTGCAAGTGTCCGTCCGGCTGGACAGGACCAGACTGTCGGACGCCCTGTCCCAAGACCAAGTGGGGAATCGGGTGTCAGAAAGATTGTCTCTGCAAGAACGGTGGAACGTGTGACAGACTGACGGGAATGTGTGACTGTCCGGCCGGGTTTATGGGAAAGTACTGTGAGAAAGGTAAGCTGGTCTGTCTCTGTCTGTCTGTCTGTCTGTCTGTCTGTCTGTCTGTCTGTCTGTCTGTCTGTCTGTCTGTCTGTCTGTCTGTCTGTCTGTCTGTCTGTCTGTCTGTCTGTCTGTCTGTCTGTCTGTCTGACTGTCTGTCTGTCTGTCTGTCTGTCTGTCTGTCTGTCTGTCTGTCTGTCTGTCTGTCTGTCTGTCTGTCTGTCTGTCTGTCTGTCTGTCTGTCTGTCAGTCAAGTCTGACTGACCGACCGACCGACCGACCGACTAAAACAAATGACGCTTTATTCAAATTTCAGACTGTCCCGACGATCTATTCGGTCCGAACTGCGCCCAACACTGTCTTTGTATGCACGATGGCGAATGTCATTCAGTGACAGGCAGATGCACTTGCACCAAAGGTTGGACAGGTCCTGCCTGCGAATTTCGTAAGTGCAACGCTCTATGCATTTTCGCAGTCATTTGTTTTGATGTATCACCTTCAGCCTGCCCATTCGGCTACTTCGGTCGCAACTGTGACACTGCCTGCGACTGTAAGAACGGGGCGGCCTGCAATCGAACCACAGGAGAGTGCAGCTGTCTGCCGGGTTGGACGGGCAAACGATGCGGAAAGAAATGCAGCCAAAATCACTACGGACTCAACTGCAGTGAAACGTGTCAGTGCGAAAACGGAGCTCACTGTGACCCAATCACTGGACATTGTCATTGCAAGCCTGGCTGGAGGGGCAAGAGATGTCACAAACGTACTTCCAATCTCCCTTGATAGCTTAAATTGAGAGTATGAAAGAAGTTTCAGCCTGCATCAAAGGTTATTACGGCAGAAGTTGTGCGCAGCCGTGCAGATGCTTCAACAACAAGCCGTGCGACCATATAACTGGAAGGTGTCAGTGTCCGAAGGGCTATACCGGACAGAGTTGCACGCAGCTGTGTCCCTCTGGCAAGTACGGACATCACTGTAAAGGCAAATGCAACTGTGGAGAGAATGCTGAGTGCGACCCGATCTCGGGAAAGTGCTACTGCAAAGCTGGACACGAGGGAAGCGATTGCAAAAAAGGTCGGTCTATTTGTTTCTTTCTTTCTTTCTTTCTTTCTTTCTTTCTTTCTTTCTTTCTTTCTTTCTTTCTTTCTTTCTTTCTTTCTTTCTTTCTTTCTTTCTTTCTTTCTTTCTTTCTTTCTTTCTTTCTTTCTTTCTTTCTTTCTTTCTTTCTTTCTTTCTTTCTTTCTTTCTTTCTTTCTTTCTTTCTTTCTTTGTCGGTCGGTTGGTTGGTTGGTTTTCTTTGTTTGTTTTTTTGGTTGGTTTTCTTTGTTTGTTTGGTTGGTTGGTTTTCTTTGTTTGTTTGGTTGGTTGCTTGGTTTTTTGCGCTTGTATATTTTTTGTTTGTAATGTGGCAGTGTAGAGAGAGACTAAACTTAGCTTGTGGCAGAGTTTCAGGCTGTGTGCAAGGCAAGTACGGTGTGCAGTGTAAGGAGACGTGCGTGTGTCAGAACGGAGGTGCGTGTGACGCAGTAAACGGTCGCTGCGCCTGTCCGCCCGGCTACTATGGCACTCGATGCGAGCTGACCTGTCCTGCCAACCACTACGGCATCCGCTGTAAAGAACGCTGTCACTGTCAGAACGGAGGTTCCTGCAACAGAGTCACCGGTCAATGCATCTGTCCTTCCGGTTTCACTGGCTCCGAGTGTCAGAGAGGTAAGCTTGTCTTTTCAGCTGATATTTTTGGGACTATCCAACTTGCGCACAACCGATTTGCGCACAGGGATCGCGGGCACACAACTTGCGCACAACCGAATTGCGCACAACCGATTAGCGCACAACCGAATTGCGTACAACCGATTAGCGCACAACCGAATTGCGCACAACACAACCGATTTGCGCACAAAGTAATAGTTGTGTTGTTGTGTTGAATGTAGTGTACATACATTGCTAGCCACTGCAGCGCAGTGTTTTATTGGGTTTTTAAGAAGTTAGTAATATTTTAACTCCATTAAGATCGGCTTTTGATCTGTCTCCTACAGGTACGTGACGGTTTGGATGAGATAATCGATGAGGCCCCACTTGCTCTTCGGCAGTTAGGATTCCTTGAGTAAGACAGTGGATGCATGCCCTGCCGCCTGCCATTTGGGTGGTGGTGAATGAGGTCCGCCGCACCAACAATGATGTCGAGAGCTGGAACTCTAAGATGGCCAGGTTGTTCAACAAACGGAAGCATCCAGACATTTACTTTTTCCTGGAACGCATCCTTTCAGAACAAAACAATGTAAGGTGCAGGCAGGTGGATTTAAGGAAATCGCTAACTAAATTCTAAATGACTTTTCAATCGTTTTATCGATTATTTTTTAATAGTAATTCTTAAGTAATTTCGGTTGGCAATGACAATTAATTGCGAACTTTTTTCGAAATCAATTATGTGTCTAAAAATTTGTGCGCAAATCGGTTGTGTTGTGCGCAATTCGGTTGTGCGCTAATCGGTTGTGCGCAATTCGGTTGTGCGCTAATCGGTTGTGCGCAAACCGGTTGTGCGCAAGTTGGTGTGCCCGCGATCCATGTGCGCAAATCGGTTGTGCGCAAGTTGGTAGTTCCCGATATTTTTCTCATGTCTTCTTTGGTTACTTCTAACACTGTGTTTTTCACTAAATTGTCAGGAAAGATGTTGGCCTTAGCAAAATGTTGTTGTTTTTATTTATGAGAATGATGTCAAAAGCGTTTGACAGGTACCGTCAGACACTAAATGCAATTTGGTATCATAGGTATAACAGAGGATCTGGTGGTACGGTCCCCTACCGACTAGAGCCACACCCCCAGGCATACCTGTAACAGGTCATACCCCGATGGGGGAGGATTGGCGGGGGGTCTGAGCCCAGATTTTTGGGGGACTAAAAACGCTTAAACCTCACAAAAGAAATCATAATTTTTAGAGCTAAAAAGCGTCAAAATACAGTAGCTAATTTTGGCAAAAGTACTGTTTTGCATGCGATTTTGGCAATTTTTGTGTCTGAAATTGTGAAAAATATGCAAAAATTTGCCGAAAAAATTACTTGCCTGGAAAATTGTCTTCGGTAGGGGTCTCTGATCGGGGATCTGGCCTAAAACGGGTGTGGCAAACTCCCTGTTACGGTTTGCCCCCGGGGACAGGACCCAAAGGACTTTTCCCTACCCCTTCCTCACCTGAAAATTTATACCCCTCAATTTTCTCCGGCCCATGTAAGATGTCATTCGAGTTTTTCTGCCAAAAATTCGAATCATTGCCGATGGTAGGAGTACTGTATCTGGTTTTACTTAATAGAGTAGAGTTGTATTTCAGTGTGTGCGGAGGGTCGATACGGTCCGGGCTGTCGCGACCGTTGTCGGTGTCAGAACGGTGCGCATTGCGACCCAAAGAACGGCACGTGTCATTGCACACTGGGCTGGACGGGTCCCAAGTGCGACCACTCGTGTCCGCCCGGCAAGTACGGGCCAGACTGTCACCTCGACTGTCACTGCCACAACAACGCCCCCTGCGACACAATCACCGGATGCTGCGACTGTCCCGGCGGCTACTACGGAGCCACTTGCCAATACCGTACGTCTGTTTAGTCAGTTCAGTCGGGCGCTTAACGCCGTTTATGCTACTGGTCCGGTACCTTATGTAGTGTCAGTGCCATGTATGGCACCGGCACCGTGGTATGGTACCCCTACCTTGCTACTGGTACCATGGTACCACTCCTTTTGGTTATGAGGCCCATGTCGCTGCGGTGCCTCCATAAAAAGTTATTTGCAAAAGACCGCCAGGTCGCTCCTTTTTTCGACAGACTTCAGTTGAATCCTAAGGAATGATTGCTTAAGCAGTCGCTTTTAGGCTCAGTGCAAGAGAAGTTTTATGCAGGTTGTTAGAAAAAATGTTGGCTGCTTGCAAAGAATTGACTATAACAGTCAGGCACTTAACGCCGTTTATGGTACCGACACCATATGGTACCGGTACCGGTACAAATGCGAAGGTAGGGGTACCATATACGGTACCACTACCATAGGTACTGACTGGCACCATATATGGTGTCGGTACCATAAACGGCGTTAAGTGCCTGACTGTATAAATTGCATGTATGTACGTAAATTTTTCCACTTTGCCCTAAAAGTTGCATATTGATTTTTCGAACAGAATTTTTTGAGCATTCAAAAGAAATTTTTTTTAATTTTAACCCAACACTGTGTCGGGTACCGGTGCGTTAAGTGTCTGAGTGTACTAGACAATGCAATATGCAAATTGCAGGCTGTCCGGAGGGTCTGTACGGCTGGTACTGTAGTCTGAGCTGCGACTGTCACAACGGAGCCACCTGTGACCCCAGCAACGGTCAGTGTCTGTGTGCGCCTGGCTTCAAGGGTCCGCAGTGTGAGCAGGAGTGCAAGAAAGGCACCTACGGGCCCAACTGTCGACTCAGCTGCGACTGCGGCAACTTTACTTGCGATGCAGTGACGGGACGCTGCGTCTGTCCGCTAGGAACGCATGGACCGCGCTGTAAAGATAGTAAGTTTGGGAGCAATTTGACAGTATTGAAATTGCGAAGGCCCCAAAACAACAGGTTCTCAGAGAATCGGATGCGGTTGCGAAATACAGAGTCCGTAAAGAACAACCCAGATTTTTTCTCTAACATCCGTAAATCTCAACCAATTTGAGCGAATCTGTTTTAAATAAAATGCATTGACATTAAAATGAAAGATAGATAATTTCTGGGAAAGATTGGTGATTTTTTGTTAAGATACTCTAGTTCCTGAGTTGTTTGTCCTCAAAGTCAACTGGTGTATTATCTGCCAATCAATCGAAAGTCGGAAATTTTCTGCTGTTTCGAGTCTCGACGAATACAGTATCCGATTTACGCAACCGCTTTTTATTTAAATGTCGGTTCTCTCTAACTCAGTGAACACGGAGGTTGGGTCTTTTCCCCTATCTGGAAACAGATCCTAAACGAATGCGGCCTTGATTAATCAAAATATAAACTCTTATCTGCATTTTGTGCTCGGTCTTTCATCGAAAATAAGAAACACGACTGAATTGTGAATTGTTAAGTACTAAGACAGTTAATTTTTGCTCATTTTACACTTAGAATGGTTTTTAAATGCTTTGGTAGAGGCAAAATTTTCTCGTCCTGGTTAGGCATTGGCCCAGCCAGGCGTCTTGAAAATTTTGATCCCAGTGCAAAAAATGCTATGTATGGAATGTACAATGTACCTACTGTTGTTTGGTATTCGATTTTCCATTTGTGTATGTGTATGTGTATACACATTTACTGTCAAATGTGTATGGTAATTTGTGTATACACATTCAACAAAACAATGTGTATTTTTGTGTATATTTGTGTATGTGTATTGTACTGAAAATGCAAATTTTTTGGTAGACTTTCAGTCAGAAATGCTAGAAAAATCAAATCTCTGAATGTCTGCTGCTTGAAACCTTGGATAGCTTTGAAATCGAGTTACTTTGGCCATTCGAAGGCTTTATGAGGATATCTACTGTTTACTGCAGCAAAAACATAGAAATTTTACGTTTATATTCGAAATTTTATCGACATTTGCTGATCAAATACACATACACAAAAATACACATTTCGAGTAGTGTTTGTGTATGGTAATGTGTATCTGAATTTTCAATGTGTATGTGTATGTGTATGTGTATACACAATCAAAAAACAATGTGTATTTTTGTGTATGGTAAATGTGTATGTGTATACACAAACAACAGTAAATGTACCTGTTCACTAAAATGCATTTTTTGGCCCAAATATGCATATAATATTATTGAGTATTGGGGTATTGAGTTTTCATGTATTGTTCGGACTCTAGTTGCAATTCTGCTGGGTTGGTTTTTGGCACACCCTGTATTATTAGGTAGGTTGGCATTGATTAATTGATGTGACTGATTTCAGAGTGTCGCTCCGGCAGATTCGGCATCGACTGCGAGCAGCGATGCGAGTGTTACAACGGGGCGCAGTGTAACGCCGTAACGGGGCAGTGCAGCTGCGCGTCGGGCTGGCTCGGGCCCACCTGTCAGCGGGAAGACTTCAGTGAGTTTCTGTTTTTTCTCCGCTTTTTTAGCCTACTGACCGGCCTGCAGCTTACGGATCGTTCGCTGCAGCTGCTTTAGGTGGTGCTCTTCGCCCAATAAGATAGTAAGCTCTTACCTGGCTATTGTATACTGATGTCTGCACTTTTGTGCATGTCTTTTCTTAGACCCGTCAGTCACTGTAGCTCTACAGTACCAAAATTATGCAGAATTCAATTACACTGCATGTTCATGCGCGCATGATCGTAGTTTATATTATTATAGGCTGTTATAATTTCCTAGTTACTTGCCCTTTTTAGGTATCGATTCTTTGCCAAGCAGGGGAGACGTGCCGTTTTTGATGTACCGGACAAGGAGTCGATGACAGCCGAAAAACTGAGATTTCTGCTCCTCTTTTCTTCCTTCTTTTTTCTCCAGCCGAGTTAGTCAACCCAGTGTGATACTGTAAAAATATCAGCAATTCGTGGTGTGACAGTGTTGGCAGAAATGGTTTATCTCTCTGAACACACACAAGTTTGTTTGTTTGCTTGTCTGCGTGTGGCATAATGTTCGTTTCTAGGGTGTGTAGTGCTTTCGTTTTTTATACGTATTTATTATTTTTTATCGTAGCCACTGCTAGTCTGAGGATATTGTTTCGCTACTGCCCGTTAAAGCTAAGTTAGGTGCTGTTTTGAATGTGCTTGTCAAATCAAAAATCGACTTTCGGCATTCCATAAAGTTGCCGGGTTTTCCTAACGCCTAGTGAATCGGCGATTTGTGAGATTAGGAAAGCTCGGCAGTGGAGTGGTGGTGTTTTGACGTTTCAAAAAGCGTCTTTCCGGCTGAATGTTCAACTCTCTTCAATTCAATGGCGTATTATCATCGTCAGCATCTTGCGTATTTCGTACTCTCAGGGTTAATTGTACTTGCTGTTTGTTGTTTTTGCATTTTTGTCGATTTGTTTTGTCTTCGAAGAAGAAAATGTGCACCGTTGTCACTGTGTTGTGAAATTGGTTTTATTGTCAGATAAAGTTCCTTTTATTTCGGCTTCTTCTGCGATTGAAACCGCAAACCGGAGTAGTGTTGCTAAGGGTATTTGAATTTGAGTTGTGTATGGGTAGATGTTTTTACAATCATTTCAAAAAATACCCGTTTTTTTATTAAAATCGCTAAATTCCCTAAAAGTGTCAAATTTCAATAGGCTAGAACAATTTACTTTAATCTGCCATTTTGAGCAGCATTATGTGCCGAACTGCTATTTATAGTAAAAGCTACAGTTTTACTTTGCAGTTATTAGAAGAGTATGAATTAGCGAATACAAAGCTTTTCGGTAGATAAGTATTATTGACACAAAAGCCAAATCAGTTTTCGGGAGTGATTTCAAATAGTATTTCTGATTCTGGGTCAACCCACATAATAGTAGTACAGAGTTGTATAAAAATTCTTAATGATATATGACACGACCATTTTGGACGATTTTGAAATTTTGCCAAAATTAGTACCTGCTGGTTTTAGCAAGTAGATTAAAACCTATGATAGCTCGCTTTTAAAAGCTTTTGCGGAAGAGGAATTTACCGCTGACGAAGGCAATGTGCTCCAAATACCTGTTACCCTGTTGGCAAAGAAGTTTTTGGCTGTGTCGAGACGAGTATAATAGATGGATAATTTCAACCTGTGACTACGCGTAGCAGACACGCGCACGAATTCAAATAATTCCCCGACCGGAAATTCCGCCAATCCATGAATTTTATGAATCCAAGGTTATGAATAATCGAATGAAATCGACTGGGCGCGGCAGAACGCTGGCTTCGGATTGTCGGTGGCCCACGTTGAGCTACTGAATGGAAGGAGAGCCAGTGGATACTGTTGATTGGGTATACCGAACCCATACCGAAAAATGGGTATTTTTGGGAATACCTACCCAATAAATACCTACCGATTCCAGGTATTTTAATAAATACCCATACCCGGTATACCGATTATTTTGGGAATACCCAGGTATTTAGGAATCGGTATTTTTTGTCCAGCTTGATGCAATTTTTATTGAAAATTCTCTGTGATCACTATGTTTTCTTTTTAATTTTGCATTTTTGGGGCATCCAGAAACAAATGTTATTACGATATCCTTCCAAAATATCGAATTTGAAGGATTTTTAGTCTCTGACCCTACTCTCTGTCCCAAACTTGCTTTGTCATTAGAAAGCGTTTGTCTAGTTTTGGCTTAACTTCACAATGCTCCTTCATAATCAAGTCTCCATGTACTTGATGTACAGTACATTCACAATGAACAAAATTGTCCCGCATTTTGTCACTGCTCGTTAGATCTCCATACTATACACTAGCAGGCTTTAAAACTACAGTACAATGGAAGCATTTCTCTTAGCTAAAACTATTTATAGAAACGATTTCCACTCTAGTAAAACTAAAATATAATTTTAAAAAGTTCCTAAAAACTGTAAATCCCATTATTTTTGATGAATTTTCTGCCATATGATCTTGGAAATGAGTAAATCCATGGCTTTGTAAATTGGAAATTCAGTGTTTTTACTGCGTAAAATATTTTCAGCAAATACCGAATAAATACCGGTATACCGGTATTTTTGCGAATACCTACCCATACCGAACCGATTCCTGGGTATGCCGAAAAATACCTACCCATACCGAACCGATTCCTAAAAATCCAATACCCAAACAACAGTACCAGTGGATAGCAGCACCACAGCAACGAGGTGAAGCTGATTGTGCAAAAGAAGAGTGCAAGAAAGCGGAGTTAACCCGATGGCGCGAATTGCAAGTTCGACATAGTGTGGACATTCAATGACATGCCCTACCCAGGGCTATTGGGGTGGTATGCACTTCCTTTTCGGCCGTTTTAGGAAAAAAATCGCCGAAGCAAGAAACTTGACTGAATTTCGAATTAATAAGTACTAAAACTGTTAATTTCTGCTAATTTTACGCTCGGATCGGAATTGCTTCTAAGTGTTATTCTTGTACATTGTACTTGTTCACTGAAATGTAATTTTTCCCAAGGTACGCAAGTATTGGGTGTTGTATATTGGGGTATTGGGAGTCTCAAGTATTGGGATTGGGTATTGGGTTTTCAGATATTGTTCACACTCTAATAATTAGTGGATCGGTCTATAAATAGCAGTTGGAGTGAGTGTTTCAAAATAATGGTGACTATTATTTGTGTAGGCGTAGTTAGAGGGCCGCAGTACACCAGGAACCGTCTGGTGCAGCGGCTGATTCAGCCGTCCGGGCCGGCCGCCGGGGTCTTAGCCGCCGGCAAGCACAACTGCTTCTCTCGCTAGCGTAAGACTGCTGTGCCTGCTAGCAGTGTGTATGCAGAATCTACTCACCAGCTGTTTATTGTTTCGATCGCCTTACAGCTCTTCCGACATGGCCGACGGTTTTTGGTTGTTCTGCGGGCTCAACGTCGAGCCCTATGGAATGCTGCCACTTAACAATCTGAATGCTAAGGGCGGACCCACCACCGTAAAAGGGTGTCAGCGAGTAGCCAGCTATTCTTGGTATCTGCAGGATCAGGCTCCCACTGTTATTGTAAGTTTTAGATTTTAGCTAGCTTCCTCTTACTGTAGGCCTACTGCAGTGCAGTGTAGTGAATGGTTGAAGAATTGGCTGGGTGAGGCCCCAGTTCCGGTCTATTTTAAGCTTAACGTTGGTACGTGGAGACATTACGTCATCGCGCGCAGAAACTTTAACAGACGTCATAAAATTCTCCAGACTTTTAGTCTTAAATTACAAGAGCGTGCAAGATCGAAAGAAACAGCATCTGCGCTGGTAGAAATAAATAATTTTTCCGTTCAGCTCACCTGAACGGAAAATTTTGAACATCAACCATTGCAAGCCAACAAGCAGACATTTTTTCTGGAAATTTGTCAGCCACTACAGTTTCTCAAAAAGAAACTCTAGACCAATTTACAGAACAAACGGCTACGCATTGAGCTCACAGAAGCGTTTAAAAATTTTACATTCAGGTGAGCTGAACGGAAAAATTGTTTGTTTCTACCGGTATTCAACTGAAAGATACAATTGAATTCATTTAAACTATTACTACGTTTACTTGTTGGGAAGTTAACACTTACGTCTTTGGAGTGCTTTTCAACTAAATCCGGATTTTAATAGGTATGGAGAAGATTTGAGATACCAAAAAGTGATTCGTTCACACATGTAGGGGGTCCAAGGGGTCTCCCCCCCCCGCCCGACTTAGGATCGCCCCAGACGATTTTTCCGACCCCTCCGATTTTTTGGCAAGTAATTTTTTGAGCAAATTTCTGCTATTTTTAGTATTTCAGACACGAAAATCGCCCACAAAATAGCACTTTTTAGCTGTTTTTGAGCCCAAATTAGCGATTTTTCCTATTTTTAGTCGAAAATTGCGATCTTGACGATTTTTAAGCGTTTTTTAGGCTAGATACTTTTCAAGATTTTATCTTCAAAAAACCACTGAAACTGTTAACTTAATTTTCCTTTATGGGCAGAATAAATACTTTCTTTCAAATGCGCAGATGTAGGCAAATTATCGGGCAGTGGCTCTACGAAATTTTGCGCTCCAAATCTTGATTTTAAGGCGATAAAACAGAAAATGAGAGCAGGCAAAGTACAGTACGCAAGTTATGTTCTGTTCTGACTGTTATTATAAAAAGATAAGCAGAAGTCAATTTCAGGTTCCAGGCGCTCCACCAGAGCTAGTCTTCTGGCCGGGCGGTCGTATAGAGCCGGACAAAGGCATTCTAATCTACGACGTCAATCACATGAAACTGGCGGACGGGCCGATGGACCCGCTCTTCCTAGTCACCAAGCAGCAGCGAGAGAAGCAGAAGAAGCCGATCAACTTCCAAGACTTCGACCTGATCACCGACGCCATCAACCTCCAAAAACTGTTCGCCTTCTGCAAAGGCGAGGGAGAGGGTCTTTTCCGCATCGACTGCGAGCGGGTCGGCAACACTGTCATCATGTCTCGTATGGAAGCCTGCGACCTGGTGCAGATCGACTACGAGGGCTACGATCAGGCTCTCAAGGCCAAGTGCACCAAGCCGCGCTCCAAACTGACTGAGGGTCCTTTCCATGCCATCAATCAGTACCAATTCGGCGACTTCAAGATGCTGGTCAGGTTCGAGGTCGATTGCGCCGATTACGCCAAAATCGGAGAGGCCTCACCGGATGAGAAGAGCAAGCCTGCTGGTGCTCCTGCTGCTAGCCAGAACGGAGGACTAGCTGACGACAAGCGAAAGCAGTTTGCAGAAAATGAGAAGATTGCCTTTGTGGAGGGAGGAGAGGTTAAAAAGACCCTGCCTCTCTTGACCATGAGCAGCTATCCGCAAGGAAAGGGATTTCCCTTCTTCACCTGGGCGCAGTTGTTTTTTACGGGGGCCGACGCTACTGTTGTTGGCTGGTGGAAGGGCAGAAATGACTTCAGTCGACCGGCTCAGTACGCCCTGACCGACATTAACAAACTGCTGAAACCGCTGCCGTATACGGTACTGAGCAAGGTGCATGACTGTCTGAAGAAAATTGTCAAATTCCTTCTCACCAACGACGAGGAGTTGAAGATTGGACTGGTTTGGAAAGGAAATCCCAATCTGGAAATCTATGAAAAAGGTGAGCTGGCTGTTCAAAAGGCCATTCAGAATCCATTCGTTTTCTTTTTTGTGCAAAATGATTCGATATTCTTAGATCCGTTTGTTCCTAGCAACCGTACTTGACATAGTCGTGGGGTTTTTCAACACGAAAACATCAGATACTACGGTAGCAATTTACAGATTTTCTGAGAAAACATTCGGCAATTGTGGGACACTCTACCCCCATTAGTGGAATACCTACCTATATTAATTTAGACTAAGATTGAATCTAAAAGTACGTTTAACTTCATCCTAACGTTCATTCATACCGAAGCTATCTAGAAGCCTAAAACCTGATCACAGTGCTGAAGAAGACCTAGAAGCCCTCGGTTCCAAATAAGTAAGGGATAGTGTCACTGTATCTAAATCGGATAATCAGCAGGTCATGCTAAGTGAAATGTACGCCGCTTCCCCTGCAATTCTGCAGCGAAACCTTAGCCTGTGCAGCTTGTACATATGTAAAAGTACCTTCTATTTCAGATCCATTGGCACCGGGAGCCGTGACCCCGGGCGTTCGAGAATTCCTCAAGTCGCAAAAACAAGAGTGACTGACAATCTCAAATTAATCTGATCTATTTATATTCGTTCGTTTTAGAATGTAAATTAATAAAGAAGGAAGTTGCTTGGGTGGGATACGTAGTGAGTGACATAAATTGTAATCTGACTGTTCATTGAATGAAATAAATACATAAATAGAATTGAAAGGATTCAGTTGCGGACACTGTGGTATAGTGTGGGGAAAGTTGCTACTGTGGTAACATTTCTTCTAGCGGCTCTGACGCAGTTTGGGGCTAAAAATCACTCAGAACATAAAATGCTGTGCAATTTTAGCCATTTTTTGTTTCAAAATGTAAGTGCAGTGTGCACTCAAAATTTGCAAGTGCAAAAATTTGTATTGCAAGTTATTATAGTCCAAGGTTTTTGGTTTTTTTTGTTTGTGTACCTAGTCTATTCGCTGAACGATTTCAGTTGTAGTCAATTTGTGCTATAAAACAGCAAATGCAAATTTCTGTTCTTCATTGTGTATTTGTCGTTGTTCGCAGTATGGCAAGCTCCCCCACCGGTCTCTCGTGTTTTATGCAGATAGTGGCAGTTGTTTGCTATGGGTGTTGCGCGTTCTGCATGATTCCCTTTACAGACATGACCACTTCTGTCCACAACTGGTCCCAATGCGTCTGGCGCTTCAATGCTTTCCCAAATCCCATCGAGTTTCGTTTTCGAGGCTATGTGTTCTGGTGGCCATTTTTCCTCTGCGTGTACTGTTACTTTATCCTTATATGTTTCGGTTTGGTCGACCCTTATTTGGCTAGGAGGGAGGCACTGATTCGGCAATTGGCTTTTTGGTTCACCGACAACATCGAGGTGTGGTACATAGCAGCGTCGTATTTCTGCTTCTTGGCGGCCACCACTTTCATCAAAGCTGCGCTCGCCTCTTTGGGTGTGATCGGCTGGTCCTATACAAAGTGCTCCTATGAGTGTCTGGTCTTGTCGGTGGGAGAAAACGAGACTCTGGTCTGGACGAATGCCGCCTTCAACCAGTCGTCAGATCACTGGTTCAATCAGTCGACGTCGCTGCAGCCTTGTGAGGAAGCGCTGGCAAGAGATGTGGTCTTCTACAGCTGGCTCACCTTCTGTCTTTCGTTTGTTCTGGCTCTCTGTATCTTTCTACTGCCAGCCGCCTACCAACCTGAATTGGCCACGCCCGTCCGCTTGGAAGATGACGGTGATGAGGAAAATGAAGGTGATGCTGAAGATGAAGATGAGGATGATGCAGAAGATGAAGATGAGGACGATGCCGAAGATGAAGATGAGAACGATGCAGAAGACGAAGACGAAGATGATGCCGACTGATCGTGATTACTTTTCGTTCATTTGTCTCTTTTGAAGCTTTTGTTCTATACTGATCTGCTGCTTGAGTAATGAACAACCGGACTGACACCGAGACCTAGCATAAGTGCCGGCAAGTAGCGAAGGCAGCAAAGGAAGGGTAGGATGTGCGTGATGGGCTCATACTGTAGGTAGCATAACGCAGGCGCTATGGCCTCGCTCGAACAGACAATCCGTCCATCCATCCCAAAGTGTCTCTACTGATGAGATAAGACAGAGAACGGAAGTACTACGTCTAGGCAGAGTACCACACATGTAGTAACTATAGTGACTAGACTACTATACTACTGCAAACTAAACTAAGTGCCAGTGGCGCATCCAGGGGTGTAGGCCATACATGTAACAGGGGGGTCTGGGGGGTCTGCCCCCCACCTGACTTAGGCCAGACCCCCCTCCGAGACGATTTCGCCGACCCCCCTCCGATTTTTCTGGCAAGTAAATTTTTGAGCAAATTTTTGCAATTTTGTAGAATTTCAGTAGTGTTGTTATGACTATAGTCAAAGTCAAAGTCATAGTTAATACTTTTTGTGATATCGCAGTCAAACGGACAGGTAGTCAAAGTCAAAGTTTGACTACCTTGGTTACCATAAATACGTAGTCAAATGAAGACCAGGTAGTCAAACCGTTTGACTATGACTACATTTTCTTATAGGCAGCGGCTTTTCAAGCATATTTTCCACATTTTTACGGTTCGCAACTAAATATTTTATAAATTTGTTTCATTTTTAGCTCTTTTGAAGACAAACAACCCTTTTCTCTAAAACTGCGAACTGATAACAGGTGTCAGCATACATGTAACAGGGGGTCTGCCCCCAAGTGATACTGCCCTCAGTCTAAGATTTTTACCAGCTAAAATTTATGTTGTTGCTAAAACTCAGGCTTTTTAGGATCTGTAATATCAAGACATTTTTTGTGCGGTGTGGGTAAGTCACCGGTGGTCGAAAATCTTTAAGTAATACAAATGCTAGCAACAAATTCAAACTTTACACTTTAGGTACACCCCTTAGTTTTAGGTTAACAGGTATGTTAAGGCTTAGGTTCTGGCTTTAGTCTTCGATTCAGGCCTACTAGGTTCGTACATAGGTATAGTTTTAAGCAGAAATAGCCCCTGAAATCGTTATTACGCATCATAGGGAGAATGGATGAAGGGTTTATCTGAAAAAATAATAACACGTTTAAAACTGGGATGAAACGAAAAGGGAAACGTGCGGGATTCGATTATCAAATTCGTCGTTGAGCGTGCCTACTATTCCATTTTTTCGTTTCAAACAGCAAAACTGATTGCGAAATACTTCTAAAACGAAGATGAATAATATTTGGTCTTAATGCAGACGAGGCTAAACCGCAAATTTAACAAATTCTTCTGGAAATAGTTGAAGACATAGACTCAAAATACAAAAACAACCGAAGAAACTGTAAAAATATCTCAATTACCGTACGAAAGTGGCCAAAATGTGCTAAACTACTTACTGCAAAAATATACAACTGAAAATATACAAACCGTTTATATATCAAGTCTGTTTGTATATGTATATTGAATATTGCATCAACAGTCCGTTTGTATGTATATGTATATGTATATCCAAAACATTTGTATATATATACAAATTTGTATATGTATATTTGAATATACAAACCCACACTAGCAGGGATGCCTACCAAATTCAAACTTTGAATTAGATATAGTATGGTATACTATAAACTTGGCGGTTTGAATTCGATATGGTGTGGTACAGGGTTGTGAGGTGTGTTTTTTTCCGGTGTTTTTTTCCGTTTTTTTTCGGAAAAAAACCGGTTTTTTTCCTAAGGGTCGGAAAAAAACATAAATCGCGGATAAAAACTCAAGCTAAAAGTAGCTAATTTATGTCATTTTTCTAACCAAAAATGGACTTTTGCGATGTATAATAGGCCATACTGACTCAAAACTGTTAGAAAAACGACAGAAAAGATCAAATTTGGCATGATAAAACAAAAATGCAAACTGCTGTAAGAAAATTTGCATATAGGGTTTATTGATTAAGCCTGTCAGGGACTGTTTCATGCCTGTTTCGTGATTTATATCTATGTAACACGTGTATTTCTGGTCTGAAAAGACTGAAGAAGGCGCTAGAAAGCGTTAGGAATCATAAAACCAGTCTAGGATACTCATAACTTGGGCTGGAGTTTTTTTCCGCGATTTAGGAAAAAAACCGAAAAAAACCCGGAAAAAAACTGGAAAAAAACAGGCCGAGGTTTTTTTCGGAAAAATATACAACCCTGGTATGGTATAGTACTTGCTAATTGAGTTTGAATTTGGTTGGTATGATTTTGGTATGAATTCGGTGCAGTGCAGTAGTGGTAGTTTGCTGTGATAATGTCATAGAAGCCTGTGGAAATTATGCTCAATCCACCTTTCTTGAGTTTTTTCGAATCAAAACATGCAGAAAGGATTGGGAATATACAGTATAGATAAAAAAAATGTCCCATCGCTTTTTCGGCCTTCACTCAAACGTTTCGTTCTCAGTCACTTCTTTACCGATTTGGCTCAAATTTTCAGCAAAAGTTAACAACATGGTTGGCTAAATATTCTGCAAGTGTGGTGCCAAAATTCCGACTCATACTGGTTTTATGACCCTAAAACTAGGAAAGAGGGTGGTCCACGCAAATCTAATTTTTTTCGGTAATACAAGGAGTACAGGCCTGAAACTTGCAGGAATGATTGATGTTGCTATTGGGCATAACATACTAAGTGGGCAGCCCTGTAGCTCAAAGGGCACTAAAATGGGGGAATTTCAAAAACATGACGAAATATGACTTTTCTTCGTAAAACCGGCAAAATGACGATTCTTGAGATTTTCAATTTTCAAAAAACGCTGCAGGGATGGTTACTATTAGAGTGCGAACTGGTATTGGGTATTGGGTATTGGGTATTGGGTGTATTGGGGTGTTTTCCAGGTATTGGGTATTGGGTATTGGGTATTGGGGTTTTTACCCCCCAATACCCAATACTAAATTGGACAATTAAAAATAGAGAAAAATCGATGTTGACCTGAAAAACATATCTAAAAATCGAAAAAGTTGACCGATGATTCGGTTTAGTAAGCTGTTTTCGCGTTAAGGAGCCGTCCATAAACGACGTCGTTCCAAAATCCCGATTTTTCGGAGTCCTCTCCCGCTAAAATCGCCTTGCGTCGTTTCTAGGGGACCCCTTCCCCTAAGATGACGTCGTTTTCGGTTTACCCCCTCCCGATAAAAGTGCAGTACATACATACATTTCTAATGTCACCGTAATGTACTAGCACCGTACCCATGGTTTTTGCGGTGGTGGACACAATTTCCGGCCGAGTTAGGAAAAAATCGCCGGAAGTAAGAAACACTACTGAATTACGAAATATTAAGTACCAAAACTGTTAATTTCTGCTAATTTTACGCCTAAAACGGCTTCTAAATGCTTTCTGAAAGGCAAATTTTTCAAAATTTTCTCGCCCTGCTTGGACAGAGGCCCAACCAGCCTCTTAAAAATTTTAATTGCAGTGCCAAAAATCTCGTGTACACAACTAGAATGTACCTGTCCACTGAAATGAAATTTTTGGCCCAGCTACGCAAGTATTGGGTATTGGGTATTGGGTATTGGGGTATTGGGGGTCTCAGGTATTGGTATTGGGTATTGGGTATTGGGGTATTGGGTTTTTTAGGTATTGTTCGCACTCTAGTTACTATGGTGTGGAACAGAGCTTAAATATCAGGTTCATTAATTTGTCGAACTTCCTGCTACAATCTATGTTGATTAACAACAGATTCAGTGCTTTGATTCTAGGAGGTGCAGATTTCTTAACTATGGGATTTTCACTCATGTTTTTGAAATTCCCCCATTTTAGTGCCCTTTGAGCTACAGGGCTGCCCGCTTAGTATGTTATGCCCAATAGCAACACCAATCATTCCTGCAAGTTTCAGGCCTGTACTCCTTGTATTACCGAAAAAAAATAAATTTGCGTGGACCACCCTCATTCCTAGTTTTCGGGTCATAAAACCAGTATGAGTCGGAATTTTGGCACTAAACTCGCAGAATATTTAGCCAACCATGTTGTTAATTTTTGCTGAAAATTTGAGCCAAATCGGTAAAGAAGTGACTGAGAACGAAACGTTTGAGTGAAGGCCGAAAAAGCGATGGGACATTTTTTTGATCTATACTGTATTTTGACGCATTTGAAAAGTGTTATGAATATAGCCAACAAGCTTGAAACTACATAGTACTAAAATGAAAGCGCCATACCAAAATCAAATAGTACTAAAATTATCTGGTGAAGGCGTTTGATTTTGATATGGTATGGTATAGTATAGAAGGAGCTGTTTTGAATTTGGTTTGGTATGGTATTAGTACAAAATTCAAAGATTGATTTTAGTACTAGTACAATTTTGGTATGGTAGGCATCCCTGCTCGGACCCCCTCCCGAGACGATTTTCCCGAGCCCCCTCCGATTTTGATGGCAGATAATTTTTTGAGCAAAGTTTAGCGATTTTTTACGATTTCAGACACAAAAAATGGTAAAATCGCCTGCAAAACAGAATTTTTTAGGTGTACAGTATCTCAGCCCAAATTAGCGATTTTTGGCGATTTTTAGCCAAACTTCCCCACGCCGGCACCAGAGCCCCCAACCCCCATCCCCCTTCGGCGGATGACCTGTTACATGAATGGGTTGTCAGTCAGCAAATCTCTGCTTGATGCAAGGCAAATTAAGCAGTTTGGTCAGGGTGAAAATTATGTCATACAGTACAATACCTCTCTTATGGAGCAAAAAGAACAAGGGAAAAATCAAAAACTACTTTGATTTTACACCAAACTAAACCGGGTATTTGCCTATTTTTGCGCTGTCTTTCCAAAGATGCTTTTTACATTGAAATTTTTGAAAATTAAACAATTCTGGGTTAATTTGTAGCAGTTATACTGTTTATTTCAAAGTAAACACTTTGTGCACTCAGTCAAAGTCATTTTTGACTGACACTTGGTGACTGAAGCTTATAAATCGCTGAAAACGTCAATTTTGCCATGTCTCAAAAAGTAGTCAAAGTAGTCAAACCGGTGGCCATGGTAGTCAAGCGGTTTGACTACAATATAGTCAAATTTGACTACCTTGGTATTGTACTCAAACGAGTGGTAGTCATAGTCATAGTCAAACGGAAATTTTGGTATTGTAACAACACTAAATTTCAGACACAAAAATTGCCAAAATCGCCTGCAAAACAGCACTTTTCATCTGTATTTCAGCCCAAATTAGCGATTTTTGGCGATTTTTAGCCCAAAAATTGCGATTTTTTCGATTTTTCAGCGTTTTTTAGTGCCCTTTTTTAAAAATTTTGACTCATACCCCCCCCGGCCGGCGCCAGACCTCCTAACCCCCCTCCCCCCGTCGGCGGATGACCTGTTACATGTATGCTGTAGGCGTAGGGTGGGTAGCTTCGTGGGTGTACTAGATTTGCGGTGGAGGTAGGAAGAGAAAGTCAGTCAAAAATAAGAGAAGCTAATGAATTATGTACTAAAACTGTCTATCTGTGCTAAAAATGCATTAAGTGCGTTGTGTACATGTGACGGGAGTCTGCCCTCACCGGACTAGGCCAGACCTCCCCGCCGGAAGGGGACCCCCCTCGGAAGCCCCCCTCCGAGACGGTTTCGCCGACCTCCGCCTCCGATTTTCTGGCAAGTAAATTTTTCAGCAAATTTTTGCATTTTTTTACTATTTCAGACAAAAGAATTGCTTTTGAGCGTTTTTTAATGCCCAACCCCCTCCCAACATTTTGGCTCAAGACCCCCCCCCGAACCCTCATCCCCCTTCGGCAGATGACCTGTTACATGTATGTTACATAGGTTATTATTGACTAGATTCAGGTCCTTTTGTCATTCATTCATGCCTATTAGTGAGAAAAGTTCCACTATTTCCAAGTGAAAACACATCCGAGATTCAGAAGGCAGTCAGAAATCTTGAATTTTCATCATTTTCTGAGGTAAAATTATGTAACTCCTTGATTGTCAAACATGGTTTAACTATTAAAATGCTATTAAAATACTATTAAAAATAAATTTTAATATTCAGCCCCTGTGTGTATTTTTAATTTAATTTAATATAATAGTAGGGCCTGCATTTTAATATTAATATAGATTTAATACTATTAAAATGGCACTATTAATAATAGTTTCATTTTAATATTAATATATTTAAATAACAGTAACGTACGTACATGCAACAAGGGTCAAAGGTCCTGCCCTCCGATGAGGGCATATTACCCACAGGCTGTGACTCTCCACATGAACCATGACACGATTTTTCTACTCCCTAGGCATCGATTTTTCATGGGAGTAACTTTTCTGTTAGCCAATTTCTTTCGATTTTTTTACAATTTTGCACACTAAAATTGCTTGTAGACAAAACTTTAGCTGTGTCGCAGCAATATTTAGCCTTTTAGCCGATTTTTAGTCCAAATTTCATCAATTTTTAACTGTGGCGTCAAATTTTTCTGGCTCGGAATACAAATTGACTACAAACAGTGAGTTTTTAGCTGAGACTACAAATTGACTAGTAACCACTACCCGAGAGGAGTGCTGCATAGGGGCAGTGGGCAGTCCAATAGCTCAAAGGACACTAAAATTGGGGAATTTCAAAAACATGACCGAAAATCCCCCTAGTTAAGAAATCCGCCCCTCTAGAATCAAAGCATTGTTAATCAATACAGATTTTAGCAGGGAGTTTAACAAATGAATGATTGAACTGGACTGCCCACTCGGTATGTTATGCTCAATCGCAACACCAATCATTGTTGCAAGTTTCAAATCTGTACTCTTTGAATTGCCGAAAAAAATTGAATTTGCGTGGAGCACGCTGATTCTTAGTTTTCGGGTCATAAAATCAGAAAGAGCAAGAATTTTTACACCAAACTTGCATAAACGTACGTAGTAACTTTTTGCTGAAAGTTTGAGCCAAATCGATAAAGAACTCACCGAGAACGAAAAGTTTGAGTGAATTCGAAAAAGTGGAGAGGACTTCTTTGTGTACTCATGTATCTTCACCAATAAAACAGTAAATGCAAATTTCTGTTCTTCATTGAGTAGTTCTTTTTGGTTGATTGATTCCAAAATGCCTGTTAATTTCTACTACGGAAGTTTTATATTAGGATTAAGGGGCCTAGAAAAATTACGTAATGATATTTTTGCCCATTTTCGGACCCCCTCCCCCTGATAATCGCTCGTAATAATTTCCTGACCCCCTCCCCTAATTACGTAATAATTTGGCTACCCCCGAAATTTCAATCTTTGAAGAGTTAGTACAGGCGAAAATTTTGCGTTCAATTCTATGTAAAATGACGCTTTTATTACCCCTTTGCAATGTAGCTACTCCTATAGGAGTAGTTGATATGTTTCCGACAACGAGATTTCCGACAGCCCGAAATCGCAATTTCGGGTTTCCGACAGGCAAGATTTTTGGCTGTCGGGAAGTTTTGAAATTTTTCTCGCCGAGTTGTCGGAAAGTTTTGATGTCGGGAACGGTTGTGGGCAACTATTATTGGATGCCGAAAAGAAATAGTAGGTGAAAAAAGAAAAGAAGTGACAGTAAAGAGTGTAATGTTCGTTTTACAGCGACAGTTTCCGGTTTCCGACAGGAAGATTTCGCGGCTGTCGGAAACGAAAAACTTCCCGACAGCTGTCGGGAACCTCCATATTCGCCGACAGCGAAAATAGACGGTCCATTACAAGGGGTTACAATAACAGTAACAATTTTCTTAGTTTTCTTTATTGATGAGCTACAACTACGTATAGTCTTCGTTTTACATAGAAGCCATCATTGGGTGGCTTATTGTTAAAGATGAAACCAAAGTGCTTTATCATGGATATTAGTCTGGTGCCATATCAGTTGACTGATGGCCGACAGTCATAAAATAGAGTTCGGGCGGGACCTAAAAAGTCAGGGAGTCATGGAAAAGTCAGGGAATTTGGTGTCGGGTCAGGGGAAATTTGATAGCACTAGAATCATCTCTCGCCCAAAGGGCCCTGTCAGAGTTTACACACCGCCTTTTGAAAATGGGATTTCTGACTATCCACAACTACTACAACTTGAAATTTTACCCTCAGAATACCGTTTAAATGCGTTTTTCAAAGCCAATTTTTAAAACTTATTCACCCTTGTTAGAATGTTCTCACTCTGATTGGTCAGGGAAATTTGACTTTGATCAGGGAATTTTGCTCTGAAAAAGCAGCACGAACCCTGTATAAGATGGAGTCGATCGATAAGTGCTATACCCTTATAAACTCTTAATAAGATGTCAAAGATCACTGTTGCCATTTAGCATTTGAAAAACTGGAAAGCCCAGACTTAAACCGTAACTACCTTTTCTAATCTCAACGTTCATCTAAGTGAAATTGAGAAAATGTAAGCCCATCGGCTTCAAATCGAGACTACATACATTCTATGATACGACAAGGCGCACTCTGAACTGGGACTGGCTCTGGAGGACTCTAACACTTCCAAAAAAGACGCAATGTCCCATGAAGCAGAGAGATAGTTGTGCTCAGGCAGACAACAAACTCGTAAATCACTTCTCTTAAAACTTATCGTACAACTTCAGCCACGCTCTCAGTACCAACCTCTCTGTTTTGCCAGGTCCGTTGTTTTCTTCTGAAAACACTTACACACCACCGTACTGTTTCCTTGCTGACCACTTGAAAAACTGGACTGTGCTCAGCAGAGCAGACCATCAAGGGCTAGAAAACTGATCCACGAACATTCCACTTATACTAGGATCGATCTGAGTGCTTGAAGAGCTTAGCGGATGGAGATAAGGGTTGGTAGAGTGCCAGGGTGCCTATCTGAGAGGTGCATTGCAGTGAGTAGAGTAGAGTAGAGCAGAGTTTATGCGTCCCTCCAGAAGCCAGTCGGGTGCGGGGGTAGGGAGCGGAGCACATCTGTATGGTATTTAATAGTGGAGGAGAGACGGCTGTTGCCTGCCGAGCGGCAGCGCTGTGTGCAGCAAAAGTTCGGCGGGCGGCTGGCGCACTGTTGCAGTGGTTCGCGTCCCTCGGTAGCTGCCTGGGTTTACTGCTCTCTCAAGTATTACGTCTGCCTCCTGCCTGCCCGCTGCAATTCCCCTTTAACTTCTGGCTTCTTTTTCAGGCTCTCATTCCGTGTCTCCACTCGCTTCTGTTAGTACGCTTTATACCAGGTTCGTTGGTCACTCATTGTCCAGCACTGTCCACAGTCAACTTCAGATAGCCATGTCCGACGAGGAACAAGAACCCATCGAGGCCGGTGAGGAGGAAGTCGCCGCCGAAGAGCCCGAAGCTCCTCCGCCGGCAGAGAGTCCTGCCGCTCCGTCACCGGCACCACCGGCCGAATCGCCGAAGCCGGCCGCTCCGTCTCCGGCTCCGGCTGCTGCACCCGCTGCTGGAAGTGCAGAGGACCTGCCGAAATACGAGCTCAAAAAGGTAGTAGTTGGTGAGAGAAAGAGAGAGAAAAAGAGTGCTGAAAGAAGAAGTTAAGTTAGTGACAACTGGGCCTTGTTTTTAAATTCCCTCTCGCTTCACGGCCTCAAGCCACGCCTGCCGATCCATCAAGTTAGTCTAGCAGCGGCTTGTGCTTAATGTGGCAGCACGTAAACACTCAGTTACATTGGTTCTTAACTGAACTGATGGGGCACCTTTTCAGGCGAAACCGCGCGATCCCGTCTACTCGGGAGGTCGACCCAGCAAGCATGACAAGGCCAAGCTGATGGCAGCCGATGGAATAATTCCGCTGCAGTCCGGAAGTAACAAACATGCCAGTCAGAAGGGAATGACGGGATTCGGTGTGCCGCGTGACGTCATCGATAAGATCTACTCCCCCAATCTGGCTGAAATCACTGATGAGGTCAAGATCGGAAAGTGCAAGGAAGTACTTAGATTGCAGTCCGGTAGCAACAAGTATGCCAGTCAGAAGGGAACTTCTGGTACACCAGTTTAGTCTATTGGAAGCACTGTAGCTAGCTGTATGCAAATTCAGGCTTCGGTGCTGTCCGAGATGTCCTTTCAAAGCCCAAGGGTACCGGAGGTGCCAGCGAGGTCGAACCTGATAAGAAGTTGGCTAGCGAGGGCATCGTAATTCTGCAGTCGGGTACCAACAAACTGGCCAGTCAGAAGGGTATGACTGGCATGGGTATGCCCCGAGGCGTGTATGGTAAGAGGCCTTTTGACCACAAGTCCAGTGCAAGCAAGCAATGTGCTTGTAGACAAGAAGATGGCCGATCAGGACAGGAACAGCCAAGGTTTCGTGCAGCGCCAAATGGAGACACACATCTACGCCTCGCAGAAAGGCATGACAGGCTTCGGCATGCCCAGACACAACATCAGCAAGTATAAAGATGAGGCAAGAGGAGAGATCCCTCACGATGAAACATCACTCAGCCGACAGACCAGCGGATACAAGGAGGGTGAGTAATGTGGAGGTGGACCATAGAAAAGGTTCAACCTTGGCGCCATGAGTTGCAGGTGCCAGCCAGGCAGGTATGACAGGGTTCAGCGCCTTCAGAAACACCACCGTGCAGAACCTGGCCGAGCAGGATCGAACATCGCAAGGCTTCATCCCTTACCAAATGGGTATCAACTGGGCCGATTCGCAGGCTGGCAAAACCGGCTTCGGTATGCCTCGCAACATCTTTACACCGACGGTCGACGACACACGTCCAGAGCTGCCCGAGAGTCTTGCCTTGGCTCCTGACGTACCCTTCTGGTCCGGTATGGAACAGGAGTTCGCCAACCAAGGCGGCATGACCTGCATGGGTATGCCTCGAGACGTTAACGGTCATCACATTAGGCGACTGTGGTAAGCGTCTGCTACCTGCGCAGCCACAGTACACACCGCTCCCCACTCCTTTCTTTCTATTCCGCTAATTCTTCACTGCCGACCCAACAAAACGAACTGATAAGTGATACCGTAGTTTTTGTGGGAAGTGTGATACTGCCTGGGCATCTAAGGTAGCGCCGCGCCATAATTAAATATGCTTTTGTAACCGATTCTGACTTTTGGTTTCGTTTTTGATTGCAACTCTCTGTCTCTCGATGTGATATATAGAGAGCGAGCACTCGTTGTTGTCCCGTTCGAGCGGTTAGCTTTAAAATTGATTTTTCTATCTATCGGGCATGTGAGATGACTAGTTCGCCAGTTTCTTGCCCTGACCACCACCACTGCAGCTGCATAATCGCGTTCACTGCACAAGATAGTAAAACTGAATGAATTGTTGAGTTTTTCTAGGATTGTGATTTATTTATTTACTAATTTATTTATTTATGACAAATATTGAGCAACCGTCCAAAGATTGTATACAGACTTGACAGGTGTGCCTTTCGAACTTCCATAAATCGAGAATTCAAATGGTGCCTAAGTGTACAGCGAGTGTCAACACTAAGCGTTTCTGCTTTCTAGTAGTCACAGTAGTCTTTAAGGTATTCTTGTTCTGATCGAATCAAAGTTTCAGGCAAACTTTCCGGTGTTCTCTTCTTTTGCTCACGCTAGTCTCTGGCTTTGTTTTAGGTTTCAGTTTCACCGTCTAGCTTTTATCAAATAAACGTGCGCCATTTAAACTGATTAAACGTTATGTTACGTTTTATCAGCTGCCTTTGCAGCATATTATGGGTTCCAGTCCAGTCCATTTGGAAAGGCGGCCGCGGACAGACCGTTTTTGTTAGACCACAGATGCGCCGCGCCCTAATAATAAATCAGGAATGCTTGAATGACGTCAGCGCCTAGCTATGCGAACAGATACTTTAGCTATGAGTGATAGCGGCAACAACAGGACATCAAGATCACATGCATCGTTGCTTAATCACAACATTCCGTAAATAATATTCTTTTCAACCATACATGTAATAAATACGTGTAGTTCATCCGCCGAAGAGGCACAGGTGTTGAGCGAGCTGGTAGAATTCTAAAAATCGCTCAAAATCACTTAGAATATTGTAGTTTTGGGCTAAAAGACGGTAAGCTAGGCTCAATTATAGCTTTAACTCGCTGAATATCGAAATGGGTAGAAAATTGTCTCTATGATTCCCAGCCGGGCTGGCGTCTGACTACCGACAGTTGATGTATGTTTTAACGGACGGTTGGAGCAACAAATAAGTCGTATGTAGAACTCGGAGGGTGAACAAAACCTGCCGCAGCGTAGGCCGGTTGTGCCTGCACAGAGGGAGGAGGCACTACCATAGGTGCATTGTTGTGAGATTGATTAGAGAATGCCTGATTAATTTGACGTTGTCGATACATTCGTTTGCAAGCGTAAAAGCAAGATCCTCCTTGGCAGATGCAACATACGGCAACCGAAATGACGAATGATACGCAAAACAACACTGTGAATAGGATGAAGTAGCTGAAACAATTCCATTTTGTGAGCGAGAAGCAACAATTTGTCTCAAGCTTTCGCAATTTAAATTAATGCGTACCGTACTTTGCTACAAACCATAAAGTTCAAGAAATTCTTTGCAAATGAGTTCTGTGTATACCTGGAGGCGTCGAACGCCGAAACAGTGGGTAGGTTAGAAGTAGTGATGTAAAAAATTAATTTAATTGTAATTGAAATTGGCATAATTGACCCGTTTTTAATTTCAATTCAATTAATTTAATTTAATTGAAATTCAAAAGTTGGGCCATAATTTAATTGTAATTTAATTGAAATTCGCCTGGAATTTCAATTATATTTTCAATTATTTCCTGTGGTGAATGTAAAGAAATGTGTAAGTATTAGAGGCGCTAGGGACTTCAAATAAAACCTATTTAGGGTTTGTGACCTCTTTATACTGACCTCACAATGCTTTGTAATATTTTACAATCTGCTTTTTATTTCGTAGTTCATAAAAGCCAAAACAGTGATTTTTGGATGTATGGTGGGTTGACTGACACCCCCTTTTTTCAAAGGTACCTAGGAAGTGATGATGCTAAAAAATGCTGGAAACCTTTAGATTATGCACTGATATATAGTAATAGTGAACTAACTGTCAATTTCCCCCAGAATGCCATTTTATGCGTTTTAAAAGGCAACAATTTATAATTTTCTCGCCTGGTGGGGCAGCAGGCTAAACAGGTGTCTCTAAGCTTTTACATGAACATGTTTCTAAGTCCTGAGTCACTGTCACTGTCTTTTAACAGCAAAATTACAATAATTTTAAAAAAATTGAAAAAAAATTGAATAAAATTGCATAATTGAAATTTTCCGTGGCTCCATAATTTAATTGAAAATATAATTGTAATTGAAAATAATGGAAAACTATTTCAATTAATTTAATTTAATTTAATTGAAATAAAAAACTGAGCCCATAATTTAATTGTAATTGAATTGAAATTCAAATTCCATAATTTTACATCACTAGTTAGAAGTCAGATAGAGAAGGAAAACGATAGCTTTCATTTATATTTTGTGAAACGAAAGGCCAACAGCAAAGGACAGAAGAAGCGCCACTATCATTGGAGTTTTACCATGGCAGCAAGTCAAACACGGCTTGAATTTAATTGAGCGTCTCTCTCTATAAAACATGTTACAGTCTGACAACTACAAGCTTTGACAAAGCAGTAATTACAGTAGATACGAAATAGTTGGAAAGAATAAAGAAATTTTTGGTTCCTGTTTTATTGTTATTTGTATTCTTAACTGGTCATGTTGTGTTTGCCTCGTTTGTTTTCTTTACTGACAGTGTGTTGTGCGTTGTTATTGGCCAGCACATCTGATTCAAAGTTCAAAAGCAATTCAAATATCTCCCCTTCTTTGCAAATCAAGATTCCAAAGGCACTTCAACAATCGATACCAACGCCCACTACTACTACTACTACAACGAGTACAACTACCTCCACTACGACATCCACAACTACCACCACCATCAATACAACCACCACTATAAATACCACTACTACAACCACAACCACCACCACAACATCAACAACTACCACCACAACTACAACACCACCAACTACAACAATCCCCACTACTATCCCAACAACCATCTCATCCACTACTCCTAAGCCCTCACCTACTCATCCAGCCATGATGGTCGGTAAACCCTCAGTTTGGCCGTGGCTGTTGGCAGTGATCTTGTGCCTTCTATTCGTGACCAGCGCCGGTCTGGGTGTGTGGCTGGTGAAACGCAACGCCGACGCCTTCAGACAACAGTATCCCGATCTACAGAACTTACTCATTCAAATCAACAACCGACAGGAGACCAAGAAATTACAGCCGCACAGTGAAGAAGAGAAGAAAATGACTCCGATGCAGGTGGCCGAAGCTCGTCCAGTTGCTGCCCCGCCCACACTCACCTCTGACGTCACCAAGTCCTCTGAGACCGGAGAAGAAACCAAGACCAAGACATAGACTAGCCATCACTCTCTATCTGATTTAGGAACTTACTTATGAGTACTTGTATCTGCTTCTTGTATTTGGACTTGTATCGCTCTCTGATAAAACTAAATAGTAAGGAAGACTAACAAACGCTTTTAGGTGAAAATTTTGGATGTCTAGTCGAAAACCCTTTAAAATAGGTAAAAATCGCTACGGATTTTTGTAGGAACTGTACAGTGGGATGTCTTTTACATATTCTCTCCAAGAATCGCCATTGTACGTCACATTTATGTGCCTAAAACGGGTAATTTTCAAAATTTGTGAAACCTGCCGGCAGAAAACTACTGACTAAAAGCCGAATTCTCCAAACCTAAACTATGCAAGAACCTTGGCGTTTGAGCTTCCGGTAGTTGTCTAAATTCAAGTTCTTTCCTTTTATCACTTCGAGCTTCTGAGCAGTGTGGTGCATTTTGAAAATTTGAAACTAGGTAAAGTAACACTAGGTAAAGTTGTCACCTAAAAAACTAGGTAAAGTAATACTAGGTAAAGTTCTCAGCTAAGAAACTAGGTAAAGTAATACTAGGTAAAGCCCAGAATAACTAGGTAATACTAGGTAAACCTAAAACGCTCGAAATCAAGTCAAAATATTATTTTTGGTTCAATAGAACAATGATGAAGTTAGTGGAGTTAAAATTTACGAAATTTGACACATTTCAAGTAAATATTTGTATTTTATTGATCAAAGAAGTCAGAAATTCATTCTCTGGGCCACTGTAATTGTGGGAAAGCCGGAAATTTGAAGGTTTGCTGATTGAAAAAGCCACGTAAAACTGAAAATATCAAACTAGGTAAACTTGTTCTACCTAGAAGTACCTAGTTATGTGGATTTAAAACTAGGTAAAGTAAAACTAGGTAAAATAGAGTAACCAGCAACTAGGTAAAGTAAATCTAGGTACTTTTCCCGAATATTAACTAGGTAATACTAGGTATACCTAGTTACCTAGTGATATACCTAGTTACCTAGTTACCTAGATAAAAAGTGCACCACACTGCTTCTGAGGCCAAATTATTCCGAATATGAATTATTAAGGGGTGAAAAGTTTGTCTGCGCACTGAGGGACTTTATGTATGGCATATGGCTGGTAAACGATTAAAAAGAAGGCTAAAAGCATATTTTATTACAAGTTTCATTTGTTTGTGGTTTTCTGAGGTCTTATCATATTCATATAGGCCGAGCAGGTTTTATATTATTTCGAGGCATAGCTGTCCGCAATGGTATAGCAAATGCCGCCAAGTCACATAGAATTAAATTGTGACTTGTAAAAGATGCTTATTTACCCGTTTTATAAGTTTTGATAAGATATGAACTGTCTACACTACCTACCAACGGCTTAGATTCAAACGAACAGACCGAAATCTGAAGCTGAATCTGAAAACTGAACAGACCGAAACTGAAAATCCAAATCGGGTCCAGTTTTCGCATTGTAAACGCGACAAAAACAAAGCCGTTTCTCCATTTCGGTTAGTGGTTGGAGGAAGTGGATACCATTATATAGCTCTTCGAATTTAGATAACCGATTAACATAAAGCCCATCCCTAGTCTCTATTACTGTTGCCGCCGTAAAGCGAAAAGTAGGTTTTTAATTGAAAAAAAATCGTTATATAGTTCGCAATAGCCATATCGTTCATTATTATTTGAATCAGATTCTGCTCCTGCGTTAGAATCAAAGTTTACAGGTGAAATTCAGACACGTTCGTACGTTCGTTCAGCAAGGTGCTACAGTGCCAATACGTATACGTGTGTATACAACCAGAATTCTCGACCAAGTTTTACTCTGTATGAACAGTGATTGAGGTCTAAGCAGTTTGTCGTTGTCGACTATAGCCAATCAACAAATCAGAATTCTTGCCACAAACAAACAGCAATTTGACAGCTCTACGTAAGTCTCCATGTCTTGTTACATAGAGCACAAAATTACACAAACCATTTACGTTCTGCACTACAAACAGGAAGGGCACAATCAGAGACATCCACTCTTTGGACCCATCCAAATTTACCAACAAAACTTTGACACTAATTGGCAAAATGTAGAAAACGAGCGTACAGAGACAGCTAAACCCTAAAGTGATTGTGAGACGAGTTTGCACCTTCAGATGACTCTCTATGTTGCTCAGCGCAGGCAAAACCCGATTGGTGTGCTGACGTAATTTGTACATCACCGCTACGTACAATACAACACTGAAGGAAGCCATAACTACTGACTCTATAAATACAAAGTTACTATAACCAGTTGATGGATAGGCCCAATCACAAAAGCAAAGATTGGGTTTATCAGCAGGCATCTTATTTGAGATAATCATTATAAACAAAGAACTGGGAACTAAAATCAACCAATTCAAATTGGCAGCTAAAAGCAACCAGTAAGCGTAGCTGCGAGACCAAGTATGGTAACGCAGCGGCCGCCAGACACTGCACAATCGATCGACACTCACAACTGCCAAGATAAAACCATTCCAGTGGTCGTAGGGGTACCAGAGCAAATTCCAGAGTTTAAAGAAACAGTCTAAACTGGTCACCAGACGATTAGCTGTCTGCTTAATTATCATTAGCCCTCTACCGATTCCTGAAACAGTTGAAATTGGATTAAAACCATCTTGTTGAAATGTTTCAGAAAAACTGAAAAAGTATCTTGTAATATGCTGAAGAGGTACCACCTGCAGCAAAACAGCAATAGCCGTTGATGGCATCAGAGAGTGCCAGAGCCGAAATGATCACATATTCTTTCTTTTTGCGAAGACTTTGGAACCGCCAAATAGACAAGAAAGTGAGCATGTTAAACAGAAACAAAAGAGACCCTTGAGCAACATACAAAACACAGGCAACAGAAACGTGGAACAACCGTTCCTCCGATAAGGAGAGGTTGGTCTGGTTGTCCACCATCTCTTAGCCACTACTACCAATTCAATTTATTTAGACACGTCCTTTTAAGCAAATTAAGCAAACAGCAGGTTAGCGACAAAGTACGTACATTGGTATCAGATAGTAATTGTAGAAAAGAAGAAATAGGGAGGAAATGGTCAACTCACTTGCATCGCTTCGCTTCAGAGAAACCATGTTATAAGACTATAACAATTTATGTACAGTATAGATAAAAAAAATGTCCCATCGCTTTTTCGGCCTTTACTCAAACGTTTCGTTCTCAGTCACTTCTTCACCGATTTGGCTCAAATTTTCAGCAAAAATTAACAACATGGTTGGCTAAATATTCTGCAAGTTTAGTGCCAAAATTCCGACTCATACTGGTTTTATGACCCGAAAACTAGGAATGAGGGTGGTCCACGCAAATTTATTTTTTTTCGGTAATACAAGGAGTACAGTCCTGAAACTTGCAGGAATGATTGGTGTTGCTACTGGGCATAACATACTAAGCGGGCAGCCCTGTAGCTCAAAGGGCACTAAAATGGGGGAATTTCAAAAACATGAGTGAAAATCCCACAGTTAAGAAATCTGCACCTTCTAGAATCAAAGCACTGAATCTGTTGTTAATCAACATAGATTGTAGCAGGAAGTTCGACAAATAAATGGACCTGATATTTAAGCTCTGTTCCACACCATAGTAACCATCCCTGCAGCGTTTTTTGAAAATTGAAATCTTTAGAATCGTCATTTTGCCGGTTTTACGAAGAAAAGTCATATTTCGTCATGTTTTTGAAATTCCCCCATTTTAGTGCGCTTTGAGCTACAGGGCTGCCCGCTTAGTATGTTATGCCCAATAGCAACACCAATCATTCCTGCAAGTTTCAGGCTTGTACTCCTTGTATTCCCGAAAAAAATTAAATTTGCGTGGACCACCCTCATTCCTAGTTTCCGGGTCATAAAACCAGCATGAGTCGGAATTTTGGCACCAGACTTGCAGAATATTTAGCCAACCATGTTGTTAATTTTTGCTGAAAATTTGAGCCAAATCGGTGAAGAAGTGACTGAGAACGAAACGTTTGAGTGAAGGCCGAAAAAGCGATGGGACATTTTTTTTTATCTATACTGTATATTTCAGGTGCACCAAATTTTCTCCTCAAGTCTGTTAGCATTAGCCGCAAAACCAGTTTATATGCTTGCCATTCCCTGAGATTCAACGAAAAATAGAAAATCCTGCAGAATCTTTTTTGAGATCCTAAATCCTAGAATCTTTAGATTTATTTCAGAATCCTGGGATGATCTCCAAGATTGATGTGATTCACTGAGATCGTGCTCAGATTTGTCTGTTCTTACCAGGATTTCCCCTTTGCGGTCAAAGAAGTACTTTGAGATTTTGGGAAAGTTTGTGATCTAGCACAGTTTTAAAGCAATAGCAAATCTGCAAGACTGCTTGAAAACCCGTTTGGAATGTGTTTCTAATATTAATTAAGTGTTTTGTCTAATTAGTGTTTTGTTATCCTAGTTGGCTCAGTCAAAAGAGTTAATAATATATTTGTTTTTTCTTTAACAAAGAATTCCCAAATGGATTGCTGTACCTGTCAAATTTGTGGTCTTCAACTGTCTACTGCTTCCAACAGGTGGCGTCATGAAAGACGGCAACATGGTATAACCAAGGAGTCGCAATCAAGCTCAGAAAGAGAGTCAGCTATCTCAAGAATGTCTGATGATGAAGGAGAAGAGGAGGAGGAAGAGGAGGAGGTGGAGGAGGAAATGCCTTATGAGTCAGAAGAAGAGTGTGAAGAAGGTGATGAAGGCATGAACTGGAAGATTTTACTCAAAGAAACATTTGGCAGCATGGATCTTAAGAGTTTGGATGGTCTGCTCCAGGATCCCTTGTTCAGCGAGTTTTTTGAACAGCTGCAGAAGACATTGGAGGAAAAACTGGAATTTGCATCATATTTTCGGAATCACGATGACGTGTATGGTGCTGTCTTGAATGCATCACGTCACTACATGAAGAAAAACCTCGATAAGGAGGAGGCTCTAGAAAAAGCTTGGGATGAACGCAAATTTCTGGTGAAACGGTTCCTTCGTGATAATAATGAATTGATTCAACAAGCATTCAATGAAGACAATGGAGAGGAGGGTGGAGATGAGACGTTAAGTGATGGAGATGGGGAGTTGAGTGATGGAGATGAAAAGAATGAATTGTAGAATTTACACCAGTTGGCGCTTATTAACAGATGTACATATTTGGTGGCATAAAATTGCAACTGATTTTGAGTGTATGCTTCATTGTGATGGTAGCTAATAGATAAGCCTAAAAGCGGTGCAACTTCTCTGTTTACAATGTGTAGTGGGCAAAGTCTACTCCACTTACTATCTACTATACTGCAATGAGCTTTTCTCAAACGGTATGATGTATACATAGAATGGAATGATGAAAATGCGGTCTATAGTGGTCCCTTGCATACTACTACTCTGTCCGTGAGAAAATTGGAGAAATGGAGATTGTAAGAAGTCACCACGACCGGTCACTAATTGATTTGACCCGTTTACTGAACTGAATAAAACTAAGTAACTAACTCTACTAAAACAACAGAAGAATCATTGTTCGCTTCGCTTTAGAAGCAATTCCTCCGCACAAAAATCAATTTGGTTGGTGAGTTTTGTTTTGCAAAATGCCTCACGCGTGTTCGCATCGAATTTTGTACTGCAGACCAAATTTCTTCTCGGCTCTTTTCTATGAAAATAATTCGATTTTAGTTTGTCCAAGATTTTCAGCGAAGAAAACCAACTGGACAGCTGAAATTTGAACACACAGTGCTAGTTCTAAATTTTAGCTGGTTGCGCATTTCAGAACTATTTTTAAACAAACAGTATATACGTACATACATACATACATACTGAAACCATAACAGACATATCCACCCGTCTATAGTCTGTATTTCATTGTATTGTTTCTCTATATCCAATGAACTTCAATACATCGAACATTCCTTGTGTTTTAGTGCTTTCAAATTGCCCATAAAGGCGTATTTCTACTTCTGCCGTAGAGTCCCATTAGCCAAGCTTTCCTGTCTCCATGACTGCGCATCTTGCGAGCCTAAAGGCGTCTCAATCTGTGTGCGTCATAGCGGTGTCAGGAGGTGGCGTCAGTCGAGCCAACAACACAAAGCAGCTTATCATAACCAGGCGTGGTGCTGGTTGTGTGGCAAAGCCAATTCCGCTGCCCCGGCCGACCGGGCTGGGCTTGTCTGCACAAATTGCGTTCCATTTTTTGACTGGCCGTTTGTTTGCACAGAAAATCATAAGCTTTTCAGTTGCGGTTTGCGGCCGAGCATTCCTTTCCTACCTGTCTGTCGCGGCGGCTAATGCATGTGCCCGGCCGGCCGGGCTAGCTGGACGAGTTTTACAACTGTGCAAGCATGTATCTTTATTAGTACTGTGTGGCCGGTAAAACTACGTACTATAGTGTGCGCATAGCACAATGGCACTGCATTACAGCGGATTCAGCAACTCCACGTCGTGAGTCACTTCTTTTTAGAGAATTTTAAATAAAAAACTGTTTCATTCTTGCTATAATAACTATTTTTTACTTCATGGCCAGAAAGCTGTTCCGATATAATTCCTTTAGGTCCGTTATTTTCCGCTTCACGTTTATTGGCTACATAAAATGCTTGACTTCAGCAAAAGTGACAATTATGGATTTGTGAAGCCGGAAGACTTTGATGAGGCCACCCACGAAGAGTTCCAGTCGGAGTACCTGAAGGTGTTGGCCAGAAGATCCAGAAGATGGGAAACATTGGGCGAAATTTCCTCCGAAGGTCTACCTGGAGGTGCTTTAGCAAGTCGCAAATGTACGTACGTACATACTTATAAGCATGTGCTGTTTATACTGTGTTAGTAGTAGACTTTTCGCATGTTTATGTGTATACACATGGTAGTTGTGTATACACATTCGACAAAACAATGTGTAACTCTGTGTATATTTGTGTGTGTATTGTAATGAAAACGCAAATTTTTGGCCAGATTTTGAGCCAGAAATGCTAAAAATCAAATCTTTCAAAATCCTCGAACTTGACAGCAATGATGGCTTTGAAATTGAGTTACCCAGTTTCCTTTTAGGGCTTTATGATGATATCTAGGTACTATTTATTACTTGGAGCGAAAACATCGAAATTTTGGTTCTGTGTTCCAACTTTTCACGATTTTTGCTGATCAAACACACTTTAGACAACAATACACATGTTGAGTACAGTTTGTGTATGGCAGGGATGGATATTTTTTCCGAAAAAAAGCTCGGCCTGTTTTTTCTGTTTTTTTTTCGTTTTTTTCCAAAATCGCGGAAAAAACTCCTCCTCCTCAAGTTCTGAGTATCCTAGTTTACCTGGTCTATCTGGTTTACGATTCCTAACGCTTTCTAGCGCCTTCCTGACTCTTTTCAGAACAGAAATTCCCGTCTTACGTAGATATAAATAACGAAACAGGCATCGAGCAGTCACTGACAGGCTCCATCAATAAACGCTATATGCAAATTTTCTTACAGCAGTTTGCTTTTTTGTTTTTGATTGCCAAATTTGATATCTGTTGTTTTTCTAACAGTTTTGAGTCAGTCTAGCGTATTATACATCTAAAAAGTCCATTTTTTAACTGAAAAATGACATAAATTAGCTATTTTTAGTTTGAAGTATTTTCGCGATTCATGTTTTTCCCGACCCTTAGGAAAAAACCGGTTTTTTGGAAAAAAACGGAAAGAACACCGGAAAAACACACCTCACATCCCTGGTGTATACATATAATGTGTATTGGAATTTTCAATGTGTATGTGTATGTATCATGCCATACATGTAACAGGGGGGGTCTGGGGGGGGGTCTGCCCCCCACCCGACTTAGGCCAGACCCCCCCCCGGATGGGGACCCCCCCCCCCCCCGAGACGATTTCACCGACCCCCCCTCCGATTTTTCTGGCATGTAAATTTTCGAGCAAATTTTTGCAATTTTTTACACTTTCACACACAAAAATTGCCAAAATCGCCTGCAAAACAGCACTTTTTAGCTGTATTTCAGCCCAAATTAGCGATTTTTGGCGATTTTTAGGCCAAAAATTGCGATTTTTCTCGATTTTTGAGCGTTTTTTAGTGCCCACCCCCCTCCCCCGAACTTTTGGCTCAGACCCCCCCCCCCCCCCGCCGGCGCCAGACCCCCCCCAACCCCCCCCTCCCCCCATCGGCGGATGACCTGTTACATGTATGTATCATGCGTATTTTCGTGTATGGTAAATGTTTAGGTATGTGTATACACAAACAACAATCATACGTGTCATGTCATACGATCATACAATCAACAATCATACAAACTTATCATCCGCCGAAGGGGAGTTGGTTTGAGCAAGACGAAGGATAGAGAGCTGAAATACCGGGAGGGAGATAGAGTTCTAAAAAGCTTTGAAACCACTCGGACTAGCCGCTCAGAAGCGCTCATTTGGGCTGAATTCAGCTAAAATTTGCTTGTAACTTCTATTTCTTGCAACCCCCCAAATTTCCCTGCTACATGTATGAACGTAGAGACACAAACAAGACACAGAGATGCTGATTTCTGAGTACTCAAGAGAAGTTGGTCGATTATTTTAACTTTCCTCTGATTACAGTGAAACGCTTCATTCGAAAGGGAATTCCCACTTCTCAACGGCCCAAAGTATGTTAGACTATAAATGAACTGGAGCACGTAGTTAATCAAAACTCTTTAGATGTGGATGATAACAAGCGGCGCGGAAGCAGAGAAATCGGCCCACCCTGATGAATATGTGTTGATGTGTGAAATGACTGCGCCCAAATCGGCTGCAGCTGCCATTGAGTTAGGTGAGTATTGATTTATTGATCGAATCGGTTCCCATTCAGAACTTATTGATCAACTATTCTTTAGATCTGGACAGAACATTCCCAGACAACGAATATTTCCGTGATGTGATGGCAAAGGTAACCAAAACCCAGCTCAGACAGGTGTTGTCCTGTTTTGCAGTCAGACATCCAGACATTGGCTACTGTCAGGTATCTGTACATAGAGTACGTACGTAGTGTGAAATACAAGAACCTTTCAAAGTAGGGATTGAATTACATAGCAGCGTTGATGTTGTTGGTGTTTAAAAACACAGAAGACGTTTTCTGGTTGATGGATGTAACGATCGGAAAGTTGCCCGAGTACTATCACGACGATATGAAGGGACTCAAAATTGATATGCTGGTTTTAAGAGAGTTGATCAAGTATGAGAACTACTATTTTCAAGACTATTCTGTGATTTTTTTGCAGAAAGCGAGACACTGAAATAGAGGCAGTGTTCAGGAAGTTCGATGTCGACCTAATTTTGCTCACCAGTAAATGGATGCTTTGTTGGTTCCTGGAAACTTTGCCCATTGAAGTTAGCATAGCTTGTTTAGTAATTTCGTAAAATCCGTATAATTTTCAGACTGTTTTTCGCATCTGGGACTGCCTATTTTACGAGGGACCGAAAATACTTTTTCGCGTAGCCATTACATTAATCCTACGCAACAAGCAAAAGATCGTTTCTTGCAAGAGTTTCGCAGCGGTGGCCGATTTGTTCCAGGTGATTACTGTAGACAAATCTACAGTAGACTGTCACAAATTCATGGAGGTATGTTGTAGTATGTGTTAGTTAGTTTTGTTCGAAAAATAGCAAAAATTCAATTGTAGGACATATTTTCCGTTCCCGGAACACTTTCTGGCTCAGAAATCGAAAAGATGAGAACACAATTTGCCAAGTCTTATGAGCGACCGCTGTGACCCTAACACGTACCTCTTCTCTATCTCTTATTCGTTAGATTTTATTTTTAGGCTACGCAAACAACAGCTGTAAGCAGACGCATTACGACGACGTACAAGTATTACGGTATTAACAGGGTTGGGGTCTCTAGCTTATTCTAAGAGCATGCATACTCTGCGATTTACGAAGGGAACGTCGTTTTGCATCTGAATGCACTGCTAGAGATCTGTCTGTATGCTTTATGCGATCTGAATAAAGTTTTCTGCCATTCTTCATGGCTTTTTCAATTTTCTGGTCCCCACAATCGCAATACTGTAGCTGTATGGTTGAGCCAGAATGACGGTCCAATGATTTTGTTCAAAGTGTGCAGCATTATCAGTCGTAAAATTAGTTTATCAGTTGTCACATCGGTTCCAAATTTAAATTTTTATAATTTAAACATTTTTACATTTTACAATTCTTTCCTGCACAAAAAATCTGTTAAACATTGCTGGAGATAGCGAGTCGGCCTGAGGGGGGCACATGTAACAGGGGGGCCGGGGTCTCCCCCACATCCGACTTAGGCCAGCCTCTGAGACGCCTTTTCCAACCCCCTCCGATTTTTCTCGCAAGTAATTTTTGAGCGGCTATTTTGGCAATTTTCGTGTCTGAAATTGTAAAAAATCGCAAAAATTTGCTCAAAATAATCGGAGGGGGTCGGAAAAATCGTTTCGGGGATTCCATCCAGGGGGGTCTGGCCTAATTCGGTGGGGGCGGACCCCCTGTTCTGTTACATGTACTATGGTTGGGGAACATCGGCTTTTAAACACAAGCAATCTTTATATGAGTTTTAGTTTGACTAATGTTTGCAAGCCTAATCAAGGAAAATTGTCTCAAAGGGACAGTATTCTACATTGGAAACACGTACAAAGCGTTGACATACGTTAAAGCGTTGAAGTAGTACGCGTGGGAGCGCTATTATTAGAAGGGCCCTACTATTAGAACGTGCGCGTTTATATTTTCGAGCCATACATGTAGGTTACTATGGGAGGGCAAAAATTTTGGTCGATTTTTGAGCGAGTACCCCTCGGGAAATCGCTCGTAACTTGCTTCAAAATCGTTGTAGATAGAGTGCGAACAATACCTAAAAAACCCAATACCCCAATACCCAATACCCAATACCAATACCTGAGACCCCCAATACCCCAATACCCAATACCCAATACCCAATACTTGCGTAGCTGGGCCAAAAATTTCATTTCAGTGGACAGGTACATTCTAGTTGTGTACACGAGATTTTTGGCACTGCAATTAAAATTTTTAAGAGGCTGGTTGGGCCTCTGTCCAAGCAGGGCGAGAAAATTTTGAAAAATTTGCCTTTCAGAAAGCATTTAGAAGCCGTTTTAGGCGTAAAATTAGCAGAAATTAACAGTTTTGGTACTTAATATTTCGTAATTCAGTAGTGTTTCTTACTTCCGGCGATTTTTTCCTAACTCGGCCGGAAATTGTGTCCACCACCGCAAAAACCATGGGTACGGTGCTAGTACATTACGGTGACATTAGAAATGTATGTATGTACTGCACTTTTATCGGGAGGGGGTAAACCGAAAACGACGTCATCTTAGGGGAAGGGGTCCCCTAGAAACGACGCAAGGCGATTTTAGCGGGAGAGGACTCCGAAAAATCGGGATTTTGGAACGACGTCGTTTATGGACGGCTCCTTAACGCGAAAACAGCTTACTAAACCGAATCATCGGTCAACTTTTTCGATTTTTAGATATGTTTTTCAGGTCAACATCGATTTTTCTCTATTTTTAATTGTCCAATTTAGTATTGGGTATTGGGGGGTAAAAACCCCAATACCCAATACCCAATACCCAATACCTGGAAAACACCCCAATACACCCAATACCCAATACCCAATACCCAATACCAGTTCGCACTCTAGTTGTAGACCCATGAAAGTGGTATGATTCGAGACCGCAAGACTCTGAGGAATCCGAATCTGGTATCGGCGTCAAATTTCAAGCACGTTTGGAGGGCGTCAACTCGCACAAATTTTAGTTTTTGGCCATTTTCATAGTTAATATGCAAATTAGGACAAGAATGAATAGTTCCATAATGTAGCGCTGATCGTTGGCTACAAATTCATATAAAAATATAAGGGGTCTAGAGGAGAATTTTTGAGAAAAAAATCAAAAACCGCCAATCACGAATAATTTTTGAACAGACTTTAGGTAAAGTAATACTAGGTAAAGTTTTCACCTAAAAAACTGGGTAAAGTAATACTAGGTAAAGTTCTCAGCTAAGAAACTAGGTAAAGTAATACTAGGTAAAGCCCATAGAAACTAAAGTCTGTTCAAAAATCTTTGGCGCTGGGTACATCCGGCAGTGTCCCGAATTTATGCGTGGTGTGAACCCCATACATGTATATATGGATCTGTTCCTCTCATCAACGAGACTACTATACTGTTCTCGAAATTTGCATATTGAACTTTAGTTAGAAACAAGAAGCCTGACAAAAAAATCGACTTTTTTGGCAAAGCGCCAATTTTTGTGCCGATACCAGATTCGCATTCCCCAACCTTCAGGCATCTCGAAAATACTACCATATATGGGTCTACGATCAACCCTACCAAAGTTACACTCCATTTTCTAACGCCGACAAGCGGTCAAAATTTTGTTCTCCCATAGTTAAGCACAATAATTCATTCAAGATCGAACACATGGGGGTTTTTTCCTTCCAACCAATTTCAGCTTCACGTTTCTATATTATTTCGGACATGCTGAATCCAGCGGTCACATTGGTTTTGCTCTACCACTTTGATTTCTGCTAGAAATTTGACCTCGAAGTTAGGGTGTCCACCTGAATTTCAGAAAGGCATAGCCCAACGTATCTTGTGTGGCCCTGGTCAAAACCCCATACATGTATATATGGATCTGTTTATCTCATCAACGAGATTACTGTACTGTTCTCGAAATTTGCATATTGCAATTTGCTTAGAAGAAAGGGGTCCGACAAAATAATCGACTTTTTTGGCAAAGCGCCAATTTTTGTGCCGATACCAGATTCGGATTCCTCAACCTTCAGGCATCTCGAAAATACTACTATATATGGGTCTACGATCAGCTCTACCAGAGTTACAGCCGATTTTCTAATGCCGACAAGAAAACAACACTTTCTGAAATTCAGGTGGACACCCTAACTTCGAGGTCAAATTTCTAGCAAAAATCAAAGTCGTAGAGCAAAACCAGTGTGACCGCTGGATTCAGCATGTCCGAAATAATATAGAGCCGTGAAGTTGAAATTGGTTGGAAGGAAAAAACCCCCATGTGTTCGATCTTGAATGAATTATTGTGCTTAACTATGGGAGAACAAAATTTTGACCGCTTGTCGGCGTTAGAAAATGGAGTGTAACTTTGGTAGGGTTGATCGTAGACCCATATATGGTAGTATTTTCGAGATGCCTGAAGGTTGGGGAATGCGAATCTGGTATCGGCACAAAAATTGGCGCTTTGCCAAAAAAGTCGATTTTCTTGTCAGGCTTCTTGCTTCTAACTAATGTTCAATATGCAAATTTCGAGAACAGTATAGTAGTCTCGTTGATGAGAGGAACAGATCCATATATACATGTATGGGGTTCACACCACGCATAAATTCAGGACACTGCCGGATGTACCCAGCGCCAAAGATTTTTGAACAGACTTTAGGTAATACTAGGTAAACCTAAAAGTCTCAAAATCAAGTGAAAATATTATTTTTGTTTCAATAGAACAATGATGAAGATAGTGGAGTTAAAATTTTCGAAATATGACACATTTCGAGCAAATATTTATATTTTATTGATCAAATAAGTCAGACAGAAAAGTTTCAAATTTCTTGCTTTAATGGTACGACAAAGAAGCTTACAAATTGTAAACATTCACAAAATCTCACTGTTATTGCGCTATTTCCCTATATTTCAGACATTTTGCATATATGGCTGGTGTACATACTACATATAGGCTATATATAGCACCAACACATGACATACAACACTAAGATTTACCGAGATTTCACTAAGATTTCGCTAGATCGCACTAAGATTTACTGGTGCACCGTTGGTGTTCGTTCGACATCTATTTTAATTTTAAGATATTAGTATACGTAATTTGACTAGATTATCTACGGCTGCGTGTCATGTTTTACATGTGACTAGCCACTTGGCTATATTATGCGGTTCGTATAAAGTTTCAAGTTTCAAGTTTCAAGTTACAACACGCCAAGTTTCGACTAAATCACCAAAAGTAAAACTTTTAAAAAAGGGCTTACAGCCAAAGGTAAATCAAATCAAAGACTGACTCTTAAAATTTTACTCTCCCTGTTCCTTCCATCAATTGGCAAATAGAGTTTTAAACAAAAGAGCGCCCCAAACCGGTTGCACAAAAATTACAAACTTGACACTGTGCACCATCGCATACTCTAACGTTTCTTCTCCTCTAACCATGCAGGCTGATGGAGACCTGAAGAAACCTTCACGGTATGTGTGGCTGCGTACAAACAAATTCTTCCAGTACACGCCTATCTCTGGTTTCGCCTTCATCTCTGCCACCTCTCGAAAACCAGAAATTCTTCTGTGGTACCTTATCATTGTGGTATTCGCATTTATAACAATTAAGAATGTCTCCGAATTGGTACAACAGTACATGTCTGGTCAGACAGTCACCTCTATTACTATGGGAACTCCCGATCACCTGCCCTATTCACTTAACCTGTTCCTGGTTGTGACAGGAAGACTTCCTTCGCTAACCGCCTTTGCCTTGAACCCTGATTATAAACCCCCTAAGGACGTTAATTTGCCCTCAGTGACTGAAGCTGTCAACCAAACATTCACACAGTTTGAGAGCAAGGAAAGTTTTCTAGCTGACAAATGGAACTATGAACTAATCACCTTTTACAGCAATTATTTCTCGACAGTCATGGAACATGAAAACAACCTCAAAGCCTATTACCTTCCCTCAACTCAAGCATGGTCATCTAACGATTATAGGAAACGGCGGCTAAAGACATTTCGATCCCGACTGCTTCAGTCCTCCATCCATCAGCGAGTTCTGTCCATGAATCTGACAGAAGATGAAATCTTGGCAAAGTTCTCACAAGAACTGACTGAAACTCTGTTGGGGCTGGACGCTTATACAGTGATCTCTCATGTCCAATATGTCGGTGGTCGAGTGGTTGGTGAACTTTTTCGAGTGTGCGCGGGAAGAGAGCAGAATCAACACACGGTCTTTACTATAGTCGACCGGTCAACAGGTTTAGCATTACACTAGACTGGCTCCAGCCTGTGCTGAGGCCAGGTCGCTGCGGCCCGCTATTAATAGCAACAGTGTGCCGAGGCATGTCTGATAAATGCACGTACACACAAAGCGGGCGCAGCAACAACCTACGCTGTATGCGGCGATACATCAACCACCCCTCTCCTTTAAATGCGATCAAAGTATCAAGGGTAGTCGCTGGGAGAGTAGCGGCGTGGCTGACGTCCCTTGGTGGCCCTTTGTGATCGGCGTGGCAAAACTGGAGATGCTTGTTGAACTCTCTGAGGTTCTGCAGTGCACTCAGACGCAATATCCTTTGGTTCATCATCATAGATGCGTCTCATGCGGCGCGCATTCCAGAGTTGACCATTGGACAGTTTGTACATCCAGTCTCCCATCACTTTTACAACAGTGAGCGGCTCTGACCACGGACTGCGCCCTTTGAGTGTGTGAGGCCGTTTGACACGTACTCTGTCACCGATCCTGTAAGGCCCTCTTCTGTGGATTGCGATGGCTTTTTCTGACTGGGTCTCATTGCCATTGTTTTCATTCTGAGCGGCTTGCATTCTCTCTTCCCTCCTCCTTCTTGAGCGCACAACTTCGAAATCCAAACGAAATTTGCGTCCAAAGAAGAGCTCTGCAGGTGAAGGAGCATTGCTTGCATGTGCCGTTGCTCGGAAATGCGCAAGTAGTTCCAGCAAACCATCGTACCATGGCGATTGTCCTTTGGCAAACGTTTGCACTCCATGCTTGAGGTAGCGATTGAACACTTCCACAAAAGCATTCTGCTGTGGACAGTAGACCGGTGTCAACTGATGCAGAATGTCGCGGCATTCCAAAAACCGCTTGAAGAGTGCAGACACAAACTGTGGTCCATTGTCAGATATCAACTAGGCTGGATTCCCGTATCTGCTGAAGACTTCTGCCAACCACTTGGTAATTCTACCAGCTGTGATGTCAGTTGTGCAGAGCAGCTCAGGGAAACGCGAGTAGTGATCGATAATGACAACGATGTACTGCTGGTGCTTCGGTGCATCAACAAATGGACCAGTTATGTCAATCGAAACTTCCTCCCATGGTTTGTCCAGGACATGGAGGTGCATGGTGGGCATGTGCACTTTCGGGTCAGACTTTCCAGAGTCTTGACATGGTGCACAATGTCGCACAAACGCTTCTGCTTCTTTGTCCATCCCTGGCCACCAGTATGTTTCTCGTAGCTTCCATTTGAAGCGAACGATGCCAGGATGACCACTGTGTGCTCTTGTCAGGAGAGTTTTGCGCAGGGAACCTGGAACGAGTATTCTGCACTTGTCTCCACGGACTATGCAACCCTCTTCCACTGAGAGTTCGTTGCGCAGCTTATAGAACTCTACCACTGAATTTGGCACTTTGCTGCGATTCTGCGGCCAGCCTTCTGCAATGAAGCGCATGACCTCTTTGAGAACTGGATCCTCTTTTGTGCTGGCACGAAATTTTGCAACTGACAGACCCATTGAATTGACTTGCTCATTGACTGCTTTTATGCTCGGGCTAGCCTTGTCGATTAGACGTGACAGTGCATCCGGAACATTAGCTGAGCTATCATTGCCGCTTCTATACTCCACAGTATAGTTGAAGTGACTGAGTCGGTCATGCCACCTTGCAAACTTGGCTGATTTTCGCTTGTTGCTGCACTGGTGCAACAGCGATGTCAGAGCTTGGTGGTCAGTGCGCAGCGTGAATGGGCGTCCCAACAAGAACTTCTCCCAATATTCACAAAAGAACATTGCGGAATATGCTTCCCGTTCATTGGAGGCCCAATTGCGTTCTCTGGTATCCAACGTGTGGTGTCCAAAGGCAATCGGCACTTCTTTTCCATTTTGAACTTGAGACAGCACACCACCAATGCCATAGTTGGAGGCATCCATTTGCAGAATCGTCGGAAATTGTGGATCGAAGATACCGAGCTTGAGGTCCTGACAGGCCATTGCCTTCAGCTTTTCAAATGACTTCTGATGCGTGTCTGTCCACTTGAACTTGACACCAGCACGAGTCAATGCTCTCAATGGCTCGGAGACAGTAGTCAGCTGTGTAGGCAGGAAATCGGCGTAGTAGTTCAACATGCCCAGAAAACTCTGCACTTGTTTCACATTGCTCGGAGCAGGCATCTCTTGAATCGGCTTCAGATTCTTTGGGTCAGGCTTCAGTGAACCCGGGGCAATAATGTGACCCAAGAAAGGCACTGAGTCAGTAGCAATGACACACTTGTCCAGGTTGAGTCGCAGATTCTTCTTGTCAAGTCGTTGCAACACCGCTGACAGATTTGCATCATGCTCTGCCCTAGTCTTTCCAAAAACTAGGATGTCGTCAATGTATGGCTCACATCCAGATAAGCCGCTGAGAGTCTGGTTCACGAGGTGTTGAAACACAGCTGCTGAATCTTTCAATCCCATTGGCAGCCGCTTGTATGCATACAATCCTTTTGGAGTGATTGTTGTCGTTAGCAGACTGCTCTCTTCATCAAGACTGGCGTTGTAATAGGCTTTGTGCAGATCGAGCTTTGAATAGACTTTCGCCTGGCACAAGCGATCATACAAGTCTCTGATGTTTGGTAGTGGATACCGGAACGGTTCAACCAGCTTGTTCAGCCCTGTCAGATCTGTCGTGATTCTGACACCACCATCAGGTTTGTCCACTGTTACCATACCATGGACACACGGTGCATTGTAGACTTTCTGCCAAATGCCCTGCTGCTCCATCAGATCAATTTCTGCCATTGCTTTGTCCCATCTGTACAGTGGAATTGAGCGCAGTTTCTGTGGAGGTGGCAGCTTCGCATTTGGAACCAACCGAATCTTGTGCTTGAACTCCGGAATTTCTCCAATGTCTGACTTCATGAGATTCTGCGTCTCCTGTAGAAGTGACAAGAGTCCAGCCTTCTTCCATTGAGACAGCTGGTCTGACCTTGTACCCAGTGCATGAATACTGCAACTCCCCATGGATTGCAGAGAAGCAAGGTCACAGAAGTCCTCAGCTCTCCTTTGAGACTGAGCACCCGTTGTGTCACCTGTGATGCAATTTTCCAACAATTGCATTTTGATGCTTTGTAGCGCAGCATCGAAGTCTGGATAGCATCTGTTGTCACCATTGGTGTGTTCATCAGCAGTAGTTGCACACTTTACCACTGATCGCACGGTGCAAGTGCTTCCATCCAGCACGAGTTCTAGTGCAGCTATTGCATCTCTGCCGATCAGTGCTCCATACTCATCTGGCAGCACCAGCACATCCAAACGTGCTTCGCGCTGTTGGTAGGAGACTGTTGCAGGAAAAACGCCCTTCACACCATTGATTTCTGAACCATCAAAATTGGTCAGCTTCTGCTTGGCTGAGTGCAGTGGAGTGTTCGCAAAATCATGCAGATATTGCGACCAAGTGATACCCGTGATGTCTGAACAGCTGTCAGCTTCCGCTGTAACCATCGCTGACTGTCCAAAGTCAGAGGCGATATGTACGGTACCAGTGAAAGACTTGGCCAAAGTGCTATCAATGACACGCACACGTCTCCTTCTTCTTTTGGCTCGCGAATGAACAGCTTTGGTCTGCTTGACACCGTTCTGACCCTCATCTCGGAGTTTCTTGTAACAGCACTGCTTGAAATGATTCAGCTTATGGCAGTAGGTGCACTTCTTCCCTCTGGCAGGACACTCTGAACCACCATTGTGACCCAGGCGACCACACGCTTTGCAAGCTGCCTGTGATGCTGATTCTCCCTTCTTTGAACGAGATGTGTACGGAGGCTTTCCATAACCTCCCTGACGCTGTTGTCGTAATTGCTGTTGAGTTTTCGCGACCTTGCTTGTACCCGGGGCTTGTAGGTGCGAGACATCCTGTTTTGATCGCTCATCAGCGAGTGCAACATCGGTGAACTTCTTCAGGTCAACTGTATCTTCTGTGAGCAGCTTCTGTTGAGCTTCTTTGCTGGCGATTCCCTTGCACAGTTGGACAGCTACCAAGAAGTCTGCTAGATCAGTTACCAAAACCTGACCTTGACCTCCCTCTTGCACAGGAAACGTCTTCATACAGTCTGCCATCAATGCCCTGAGCGCGAGTAGATACTCATCAACCGACTCACTGGAGTGTTGACATCGTGTACCAAAATCGAAGTGGGCCCGAACTGCATTGACAGGCTTGTGGAAGATGGACTGAGCGGCACGGAGGTAGTTATCGAACGTCATCTCTTGTTCTTTGTTGTAGTCTGGGTGCGCAGAGAAGAGTGTGTGGGCGTAGTCTCCCAACAATTGCAACATCACCAAATTCTTCTCCGTGTCCGACATCTTTCCATTGTCTGGCAGTCCGGTGTTGTACATCACGAAAAACGCACGCAATGACCTCTCCCACTGGGGCCACGAAAGTCGGGGCTGCTCCCCACAGAGCGGCCAGTACTCTTTCGGCTGAATGGCAGGTAGTTTTCGCGCAGCAGCCGCCATTGAAAAGACAGAATTGCCGGGCAGGTCGTTGCGGAAACAGCAAACAGTTAGTTACACAACGAATGTAAACAGTTACCGCACAGTTGGCGATCCAAATGCAGCCAAATTTCGCCGGAAAATGAACACACTTTAAGCCCAAGTCGGCAGTCCAAAGTCGCAGCAAAATTGCACGCAAATGGCAGGCGCACAAATGCAGGCAAGTCCGGTCCACATTGCAGGCTCAGAACAGTTCACTGGCTGTAGAGGCAAGGGCAAAAATGGACGTTCGGCAACGCACTGGCACGGTGCGGTTGTTTAGCAGCAAATCTCAGTTCAAATTGTTCAGAATTTGGCGCACAAATCGACGCATAAAAGTTCGAATGAGGTAGACACTGCGTCGCCAATTTGATATGTCGGTGGTGGCCGGTGGTTGGTGAGCTTTTTCGAGTGTGCGCGGGAAGACAGCAGAATCAACACACGGTCTTTACTATAGTCGACCGGTCAACAGGTTTAGCATTACACTAGACTGGCTCCAGCCTGTGCTGAGGCCAGGTCGCTGCGGCCCGCTATTAATAGCAACAGTGTGCCGAGGCATGTCTGATAAATGCACGTACACACAAAGCGGGCGCAGCAACAACCTACGCTGTATGCGGCGATACATCAGAGCCCTCTGGCATATGGGGCAGTCGAGCGTCGAGTCCATCAGGGGGGGTAGCGAAATGGACCTAGAGTCTGATCGTAGGCTGTAAGGCCCCACAAATCGGCTTTTGCCTCAATAATTGACGGGCTGACATACAGTAGTATTTGCAGAGCTTCACGATGCAATGAGCAGAGAGGCTCAGAGCAGGATTGCCATGACAGATGTGAGGGAGCAGCAATAGAAGGTCATTGCAAATGCATTCCACTCTTGTTCAAATCCACCACCAGCCACCTGCCCCCATGCAGTCTGCAGCTGTACCAGCAGTGTCTGACTGACGTATCGCCAGAAATGTTTGAGGAGGTGATGGACTGCAGAAAGAAATGCTTCCTTCCTTGCCAGTTCTTTCAAGTCCAATTTCTCTCATCCACAGCTGCAAACTCGGTTGACAATCGCGTGGCTGTGATCAACTTTCACAACATGACAGCAAATGTCTTTCCGGTCTTCTCTGAAGAATATGCACAGAGTTGGGAAAGCTTCATTGCCGAATTGGCTAATAATTACTGCATATATCCGGTACAAGCTAAGCTAGGTTTGGCCGTTGAATTGTAAGGGAAGCGGTACCACCCCCCACCAATTTGGAACTAACGGTGTCTATTTAGTTAGAACTGTGATCAGGTTTTAGGCTACAACATAAGTTGGGGAATAGGCTTAGGATGAAATTAGGCCAACTTTTTGGTCAATCTTAGTCTTAAGTTAACCGGTAAGTTTTCGCTAATGGGGGACAGTGTGCTGCAATCAACGTTTTCTCAGAAAAAATGTCTGAGCCTACTTTTTAACGAAAAACAGCGATGAGCGATGTAACTACGTCACCCGATTCTTTCCGCACCACTCATTGCAGTTGCCGGACTAAACAGACAAATATGACGATAGGCGAACAGCAGTAAAGGGAATCAACCAAGAACAGTGAAATGCATGCAGTCAGAATCACTAAACTTCCCTGCAATATTTAGCCTACTTTAACTTGTTTAACGAAAAACAGCAGTGTAAGGGGCCGTACAAAAACGACGTCGTTCCAGAGGGGGAGAGGGGGTCGGCTGAAATGCGACAATAGACGACGCACCAGGAGGGGGAGGGGGTAAGCAAAAAACGACGTCGCTTTTTTCGGAATTTTAGGACACTTGGATTGCATTATTTTCGATATTTGCACAATCTGTCAAAAGTTTCTACATACAGAAAAGCTTCCCAGAGTGGCTGTAGGGATTTATTCAATTGATAGGCTGTTCCTAAAGCTGTAGACATATATACAGGGTGTGGAAAAAGAAACCGACCCTCTGGTTTACGTTTACCGTTTTCTACTACAGTAAAAAAGTGGGTCGGTTTTGTTTTTGGCACACCTCAGTTTCTTAAACTTTCAGGTGGTTCATTTGACTTTTACCTTGGAATAACAGTGATAGGAGTGCTCCATCTGGTGGTTTACTGTCTCAAGCAGCTGTTCTACTCTTTCAACAAGCGCACGAAAACTGGAAGACAAGTGAGAGACATGTACAGTTCTCTGAGGAAGGAGCACGCACAGCCAGTCAGTCGGCTGATGACTGCAATCGTGACTGCTGCAACAGAGACAAACCCCGGTGAAGATGAAAATATGATGCCCAGTAGTACTGAAGAACGACTTGCCCATGCCGAGAGACAACTGCATGAAATGCAACTGCTCTTTCAACAAGAGTCCAACAACAACAAGAGTGAAGTCCGAAGGCTTCAGACCGAACTGAATCAACTGCGAGTTAACTACAGTTAATCGGTGGCTTGTTAGAGTTATTGTCCGAATCGATCCAGTCTTGCACCTTTCTTTGTCCTATTCAAGCTCAATGTTTGGGCGTAGTCTGTCAGTTTTAGTTGGAGTTGATGAGTTATGAACTGCTGATCTTGATTTTTGCCGATCTTCTTGAGGCTGGAGCGTGGGATTAGCAATTCCTTTGTAGCAGATCAATAGATCGTCAAACTGTTATTGGTGGAGCAACTTATGATCTTAAGAGTCAGTCTCTGAACTGATCGAGTCTTGGCCCTTTGCCCTATTCAGACCCCAAAATTGAAACTTTGGGCTAGAGAGCTGTAAGTTGGTACACTAATGCATACTTATCAGTTGTCTTTCGGCCCCAAAGCATTAGTGGATTTGACGCTCCAATCCCGAGATACAGCTATCTGAAAATCGGCCTGCTTAACTATGGGACCAAAATTTCAAACTCGAATTTCTAACCTACCAGCTAGAGTTTGAAGATAAAAATTTGGGTTTTTGCGTAACTTTTGGAGTACTTTAAGAATCTGCAGTCCAATTTTGTTTTGGAAGAAAAAAATTTTTTTTCGCCCTCTTTGGTGGGCCATAACTCGGCTGCAACCCCCCCTAGAGGCGCTTTTTTATTTCATAGCTTTGTAGTGCTTTTTATAAGCTTCATTTTGGTATAGAATATGGTACGATTGCTGGTGGCCAATCCAGTGAAAATTGGCCTCAAATGTCACGAACTCGAAAAATTCGCATGTTTCACTATAGACATAATTTTCCAAATTGAATTTCTGACTCAATGAACGGAGTTGAGCTGTGAAAATTTGGGTTTCCAGAGTACTTTCAGTGTGCTTTCGGAATATTTAGTGGATTTAGAATTTCGAGAAAGAAAAATTTTTTTCGACCTCTTTGGCGGGCCATAACTCGGGTGGAATCCCCCCTAGAGGCGCTTTTTTATTTCATAACTTTGTAGCGCTTTTTATAAGCTTCATTTTGGTATAGAATATGGTGCGATTGCTCGTGGCCAATCCAGTTAAAATTGGCGTCATAGGTTACAAACTCGAAAAATTCCCTCATTTGGAAGACCAGATTTTTATGAGTTTTCAGCATTTGAGGCCAATTTTCACTGGATTGGCCACCAGCAATCGTACCATATTCTATACCAAAATGGAGCTTATAAAAAGCGCTACAAAATTATCAAATAAAAAAGCGCCTCTAGGGGGTTCCAGCCGAGTTATGGCCCGCCAAAGAGGTCGAAAAAAATTTTTTTCCTCGAAATTCTAAATCCACTAAATATTCCGAAAGCACACTGAAAGTACTCTGGAAACCCAAATTTTCACAGCTCAACTCCGTTCGTTAAGTCAGAAATTCGATTTGGAAAATTATGTCTATAGTGAAACATGCGAATTTTTCGAGTTCGTGACATTTGAGGCCAATTTTCACTGGATTGGCCACCAGCAATCGTACCATATTCTATACCAAAATGAAGCTTTTAAACAGCGCTACGAAGTTTTTAAATAAAAAAGCGCCTCTAGGGGGGTTCCAGCCGAGTTATGGCCCGCCAAAGGGATCGAAAAAAATTTTTTTCCTCGAAATTCTAAATCCACTAAATATTCCGAAAGCACACTGAAAGTACTCTGGAAACCCAAATTTTCACAGCTCAACTCCGTTCGTTAAGTCAGAAATTCGATTTGGAAAATTATGTCTATAGTGAAACATGCGAATTTTTCGAGTTCGTGACATTTGAGGCCAATTTTCACTGGATTGGCCACCAGCAATCGTACTATATTCTATACCAAAATGAAGCTTATAAAAAGCACTACAAAGCTATGAAATAAAAAAGCGCCTCTAGGGGGGGTTGCAGCCGAGTTATGGCCCACCAAAGAGGGCGAAAAAAAATTTTTTTCTTCCAAAACAAAATTGGACTGCAGATTCTTAAAGTACTCCAAAAGTTACGCAAAAACCCAAATTTTTATCTTCAAACTCCAGCTGGTAGGTTAGAAATTCGAGTTTGAAATTTTGGTCCCATAGTTAAGCAGGCCGATTTTCAGAAGGCTGTATCTCGGGATTGGAGCGTCAAATCCACCAATCCTTTGGGGCCGAAAGACAACTCAGAAGTATGTATTAGTGTACCAACTTACAGCTCTCTAGCCTAAAGTTTCAATTTTGGGGTCTGAATACTGAGACTCGATCGGTTCAGAGACCGACTCTTAAACTCACTCACTCAGCCCTCTACAGCCAATCTTCAAATTTTCGGTCTGAATGCTAAAATACTCATCAACTGGATCAGACACTGACTTCTTAGTTTAGCAGATATTGTACATACAGTATAGATAAAAAATGTTCAATCGCTTTTTCGGCCTTCACTCAAACGTTTCGTTCTCAGTCACTTCTTTACCGATTTTGGCTCAAATTTTCAGCAAAAATTAACAACATGGTGGGCTAAATATTTTGCAAGTTTAGTGCCAAAATTCCGACTCATACCGGTTGACATTTGTATGTTTCGGTTAGTTACTTGCTGAACGTTCGGCCAAATCATCAGTACAGTAACGCCCAGAGGGCCATCAGTGTGTGGACAGAGTCCACCGCTCAAGGCGACAGTTTTTGTGCACCATTAAGGCACACTGAGATAACCGCTCAACAGCGGTGATGCGATTGTTGATAGTGTTAGCATCAACGGTGCAGTACGCTCGAAGCGTGAAAGGTATGTGGACAGAGTCCACCGCTCAAGGCGAATTTTTCGTGAACCTTACGGCTCACTGGGATAACCGCTTAATAGCGGTGGTGTGATTAACGATAAATTTAACCTTCAATAAACCTACTAGACTCAATTCCCTTTTCACATAAATGCTTAGTACCTTACCTTACCTAATTATACATACAGTTCTGTAAGCAATGTCATAACAGAAGGAAGCTGTGTAACAACCACAAATAGAAGTAACATTTTGCTATTATTGTCAGGTAGATAAATTGAATTCTATTCTGAGGAAGAGGATTCCAACTGTCTTTAAAGTACCTTCTGCATTTCTGCAGCAATGTTGTTAGTACCATTCCAAACGTCATCTCATTTTAAGTTCCACGCCCTTTGAGCCGTATTGTACCGTGTTCATCACCGCGATATCGGGTAGACTGGGGCGCGAAAGGGAGCAAAATCCAAATAACGTTCTCTTTGTCTTTTTCTTCCTTTTTAATTCATCCAAAAACGGCTTCCAGACGCATTGCATCACCATTTTCAGTCGCAGAAACGAATTCGGGGGTCAGAATTGTCCAGTAAACATCACATCATCATCCTGGGATCCCGAACTGAGCAGATGGCTTTATTTTAAACAGAACATCGAAAACCAGCCGCTCGCCAGTTCATCCGGGCGTCGAATCTTTTCTTTTTTTTTCTCTCAAAAAAATTTTTGGTCGATTTTTGGTCAGGGCAAAAATTTTGGTCGATTTTTGAGTGAGTACCTCTCGGGAAATCGCTCGTAACTTGCTTCAAAATCGTCGTAGACCCATGAAAGTGGCATGATTCGAGACCACAAGACTCTGAGGAATCCGAATCTGGTATCGGCGTCAAATTTCAAGCACGTTTGGAGGGGTCAACTCGCACAAATTTTAGTTTTTGGCCATTTTCATGGCTAATATGCAAATTAGGACAAGAATGAATAGTTCCATAATGTAGCGCTGATCGTTGGCTACAACGTCATATAAAAATATAAGGGGGTATAGAGGAGAATTTTTGAGAAAAAAATCAAAAACCGCCCATCGCCAATAATTTTTGAACAGACTTTAGTTTCAAATTTTCAAAATGCACCACACTGCGGCTGCGTGTCATGTTTTACATGTGACTAGCCACTTGGCTATATCATGCGGTTCGTATAAAGTTTTAAAGTTTCATAAAGTTTCAAAGTTTATCTGCGTCCTTCTTCTACAAGCAATGATATCGTTTGATAAAGCAATGTTGGGTTTGAAAGCTCCCCAGGGTGGTAACGGGGCAAGTTTGTCAACAGATTACTTTTGTTACCAGGTGGCGGACCGGGTTGCTGCCACCAGTTTTACATACACGTTCCTTTTAGTCATAGTAGGAGATTAGAGTCCGTATTCATAAAACAATTTAGGACATAGGATTTCCTAAATCTGGCCGTTTAGGACGCCGCGCGGTCATAGGACAACTCATAAAACTTTCTTAATATGTCTTAGGAAATGCTACGGCATAGGACGAAAACCTCAGATAGGTCGCGAGCTACCTGCGGGCACTTACAGTATTACGCAGGTTTCTGCGTCTGCAGCATACGATAAACACTCTTGGTTGCCTGTCTGCTGCTAATAACTCGGTCAAAAAACATCATTATAAACCTGAAATGACTGGAATCTGCTAAAAATACATATAAACGCCCAAGCGGTTTTTTGCGAATAAGTTTTTGTGGAGGCGTCGGAGCGACTAGGGCCTTTGGACCAAAGTTGTAGACAAGGTCGAGCTCGGTTCTGCGGCCGATCCTAATCTGCGCTGCGTTTACTCTGAACACTAATTAAAAAAATGATCTTTTTACCCAACTCCGATTAAAATGAGATGACTGTAGAATCTTTTGAATGGAGGCCGTCAGACACCAGGGCCCGTATTCATAAAACAATTTAGGACGTAGGATCTCCTAGTCTGGCCGTTTAGGACGCCGCGCGGGCCGTAGGACAATTCATAAAACTGTGCTTAGGATGGCCGCTCTTAGAAAAACCTATGGCATAGGACGAAAACCTTAGGTAGCCTAGGTCGCGAGCTACCTACGGCCGCTTAGGACAATGTAATTAATTCTGCATAATTCTGCATGTTCTGTTCTTGCATTGCATTCGATGCCACGAAGAGCTGCAACGGCAAAACCTATGACGGCCAAGTTGGCAGCGAAACGACCACACAGAGCGGTTGCTTCCAAGTCAACGCGCAGTCGCAGATTAGTTCGGGCACCACTCCTTGCCTCATCGCCAGCTTACTCAATAACCGACGAACCTGCTACGAATTCAGAGGAGTACCCAACACCTCCGCCGGTCTCGCCAACGCCAGAGGAGTCCACGTTCAGAACCTCTGAGGTCGTAGCACTAGTGGATCAACTGCTGAAGAAAAGGTTGGCAGAATGGCAGTCAAAGGGCAACATACAGGAAACTACACCGGCAACAGATGGCCGTCTGTTTCAACCAACCAAGGATCTGATCTGGAGGGACAAGGACAACCAACGGCACTACAAAGCAAACAAGAGTTTGTATGACAAAGTCAGCAAAGCGATCGTGGCCTTCCGTTCCCGCCACCCAGACAACAGAGGGATCAAGCTGCTGGAGGAGGTTTTGATGGAGCTCAACAAGCAGCAGAAAATCCTTCGTTCCCGTGACATTGAGGGAAAAGCAGCCACAGAGCACTATCAAGCAGAAAAGCTGGGATGGAATGAGGAAGACCAGAAACACATGGACAAAGCCAAGGTGGCAGCCGCTCGCGAGCATCGCGCCAAGTTTCAACGGCCGTTTCGGAGCGGGAGCCGCTATGGCGGCAGTCGCGTGTTCTACCCAACCAACAACTCGCATCGCACTCAGCGACAACCAGCTCCTACTACCAGCCAGCTCACAGCAGCACCTTCAGCAAGGAAAAGCGTCGTTGTTTCGCCTGCCACTTGCGAGACCGTTGTCCAGACAAACCAACGTCAAAGGAGTGACGCCACTGGGCCTCCTAAACCTACGCAAACCTCCTCTACTGTACATAAAGGTACTAGTGATGTTCAGATTTTAGAAGAATGTTTCATAGCACAAAATGAGATAGGCTGGGTATCACCGGTTTTCTGGGCACAGCTACAGTAGATGCCTTTCCAGTAGCAAATCGTTTGAAACAGCCTGGCAGTCGATAGGAGCCAACGACTGGGTGCTAAATATCCTAAAGGATTGCTACTATATACCTTTTGTAGATGAACCGAACTGGGCTGTTTTTGAGAATAATAGGTCGTCTCTGCAAGAGGCTTCCTTTGTCGAAACGGCTATTCTGGCTGGAACTCATTAAAAACCAATGTATAGAGTGCTGTTCAAAACCTCCACGGCTGATTAAACCCCTATCAGTGGTTTTTCAAGGAAATGGTAAAAAAACCGACTAATTTTAGACTTGACTTATCCAAACTGTTTTGTATATAAACAAAAGTTTCGTCTGGAAGACTATCAGATAGCGTTGGAATATCTGTATGAGGCAAATTGGGTCTTTAGTTTTGATCTTAAGAAAGGTTATCTCCACATACCGATTCATAACGACTGCACTGACTTTCTGGGTTTTTCCTGGTCTTGGGGAGGGACTACTAGATTCTACAGGGTGTCTCAAAAAAATGATCACATTTCTTTTGACTGCCATTTCCGCAAATTTCTACCAAATAGGCTGAAATTTGGACTATAGGTGCAACAATTCGGGGAATTTTATGTGTTAAAATTTGGTGCACAAGGCTTGACTCATTCACGAGAAATTTGAAAAAAAGTGAAATTTGTTAAATTCAATTGTGAAAGCCGGTCACCGAAAAATGGAAACATTTCCTTTTCCTGTATCTTTTCTAATCTTTGTCGGAATTGGATGAAATGTGGAGTGTAAACGCAGAAGTTCAGGGTAATTCGTGTGTAAAAAGTTCACGCATGAACTCCAACGCTATCGTTAGAGTGTAGGCGATAATGTAATGTAACGTTTTTTCGGTGACCTGCTTTCGCTATTGAAATTGCCAAATTTCACTTTTTTGAAATTTCTCGAGAATCAGTAAAGCCTAGTGCACCAAACTTTAACACATAAAATTCCCCGAATTTTGGCACCTATGATCCAAATTTCAGCCTATTTGGTCAATACTTGCGGAAATGGCAGTGAAAAGAAATGTGATCATTTTTTCGGTGACCGGCTTTCACTATTGATTTAACAAATTTCACTTTTTTTGAAATTTCTCGTGAATGAGTCAAGCCTAGTGCACCAAACTTTAACACATAAAATTCCCCGAATTTTGGCACCTATGATCCAAATTTCAGCCTATTTGGTCAATACTTGCGGAAATGGCAGTGAAAAGAAATGTGATCATTTTTTCGGTGACCGGCTTTCACTATTGATTTAACAAATTTCACTTTTTTTGAAATTTCTCGTGAATGAGTCAAGCCTTGTGCACCAAATTTTAACACATAAAATTCCCCGAATTGTGGCACCTATGGTCCAAATTTCAGCCTATTTGGTCAAAATTTGCGGAAATGGCAGTAAAAAGAAATGTGATCATTTTTTTTGAGACACCCTGTATAAGTACAAGTACCTCTGCTTTGGCCTTTAGTTCCGGACCATTTGTCTTTACGAAATTACCGAGACCCCCTAGAAAAGCACTGGAGACAGAGAGGCATCCCAGTGGTTGTGTACCTAGATGATGGGCTATGTGCCATGTCTGATTTCAAAACAGCCCTAGAAGGGTCACAGAGAGTGAAGACCTTATCCATGCAGGCTTTATCATCAATGAGTCAAAAAGTAACTGGACTCCCACCAAACAAATTTCCTGGCTGCGATTTGAAATAGATTTGCAAAAACGTGAACTCAAAGTGCCTGTCGATAAGGTCGATCGTGCGTCTGAAACGGCAGAGACCCTAGATCAAAACCGGAAGGCATCTGCTCGCAGTCTGGCGCGCGCGGCGGGTCAAGTGCTCTGTTTACGCCTGGTCGCCGGGAGGATTACCGCTATCAAAACAAAGCACATCCGTGCAGCTTTGATGGGGTGTAGCTCCAGTTCCAGGGGGTTGTTGGTGGACGGGCATGCACCGTTGGTCTTCGATTGAACTCTATTTTAGCATATTTTAATATCAGCCAGATCCATGAGATGACGCTACATGTACCTGCCATCTCTAAGCTGACTTTCTTGCAAAATGCATCTTAGTTAAATCACTGTGAGCTCCATGTAGTTATACAGTTGCAGCTGGTTCAAACAAAATAAATATGGAAATGGATGATCCTGGTGAGGAAGGGAGAACTGGCAGCATTCAAAAGAGACGAGAGTCGAGGCTGCAGTGGGTTCGGAAGAATCAGATCTATGATCAGATTCAGATAGGAGGGTTCGCCTTCATCAATTCGTCCCACCAGTGGTGGGAGGTGGTCTTCTGGTACTCCGTCATCCTTATATTTAGTTGCCTGACCATCTATGACCTGGAAATGCTGATACGACAATACCAGACCGACCCGACCAAAACTAACCTCAGAATAAACTTCAACACCTCACTGCACTTCCCCAGTGCTACTGTTTGTCTGCAGCTATATCCGTACGAAATAGATTACGCCAAGAAATACAATTTCAACAAAAGTCGGTTTGGTCAATATCTAGCCGATGAATTTGAGTCCAAGGAAAAGCTGCTTAGCGAGAAAACGATGTGGAAGCCGCAATTTCTGGCAATTGCTCATCAATATGTGGCCTCGATTTTTAGCACTGAAAATATATTGGGCTCAGTGCGAACGGCTCCCAACTTCCTTAATGACTACCCTGAACGTGGAGATCTTGACGTGAGTCAGACTGACCGATCAACTGACTGTCCGATTGCCTGACCAACTGACTGCTGGACGATAAAACAATTGACCAAACGACCAACCAGCAAAGTAGCTGACTGACGACTCATACATGTAGCTGGGTTTTTAACTGGGGGATTTTTCTGATCCAAGATGACTTCTATTCAACCAACCAACTGGTTGACTGATCAATTGATCAACTGTCTGAATGGCCAACTGACCGACTGACTGACTAACTGACTGACAGACTGTCCGACCAGCCATGCAACCAACTGAATGGTTGACCAACTGACCCACCAACCAACTGACAAATTTATAGAGCAACCGTCTGAATGAGTGACTTCTATCCAACCAACCAACTGGTTGACGGATCGATTCATCAACTGTCTGAATGACCAACTGACCGATCGACTGACTGACTGACAGACTGACCGACCAGCCATGCAACCAACTGAATGGTTGACCGACTGGTTATTATTTAGCTTTGTTGCATCATTAGAAATGCTTCAATTGTATTGTAAAAATGGTGTATTTTCAGCGCCTGTTGCAATCACTGGATGTTTCATATGAGGAATTGAAACATCGACTGAGCAAAACTCTGGCTTCCAGGTTCCGAATGAGCAGAATTACTCTGCGAAAAGACTTAGGACAACAAGGGTTCCATCCAGGCGTTGAATTGATCGGTAGAATTACAGTAATCACCACGGAAAACATCTGCTACCAACTGATTTCAAGTCGGAGTGACCAGTGGCAATTCAATACTATCGAAGACTACGTTGAACTTAAGGCTAGTGTGTATGGGTTGGTGGCAAGAAGGGAGGATCAGATCTGGAGTGCCAAGCGCTATCTATCGGTCAACCCAGACAGGGGGACATGCACATGCGCCATGGCATGGGGTCACGAATGAGTGGAGTGATCAAAATTAAGAGACAGGATGCATACAACGAGGTGGAAGTGTACCCTATAGGAACAATGTCCTCTTTTCCTCAGATCCTTTACTATGCTTTAGGTAGGATTCCACCTGAGTACTGTTATTTTACTATAGTATAGTATAGTAATACTAATGGTATTTTACTAGTAAATTAAATTACCAAAGGGGGTCAATAGTAAAATAGAAATTTTACTATCCTTTTACTATTTAGTTTTTTGGTGATTTCAGTCAAAATCTTGATCAATTTTGCATTAAAAGATGTGTGGGTGCACTTTCGTGACTGAAATTTTACACATTTTGCCTCTAAAGTACGTAATGGGAAACCTTGTATCATGATCAAATTCAACAACTGTTTGACACCAACCACAGTCAGTTATAAGATCTTGGTATCATTGATGCAAAATTGCACCTTATGACTAGTGAAATCATAGTAAAATAGTAGTAAACTGAGTAAAATTAATACTGTAGTAAAACAAAAATGAGTAAAATCGGAGCGGGTATGGTAGTAAAACAAGAATTAAAATTAAATTGAAGGGCTGAATTTGAAGTAAATTTAGTATATAGTAAAATAAAAATCCACTAGTAAAATAACAGTACACCTGCACCAAGAATGACAAGAATTTGTCTATAATTAAGCAGACGAGATTAGATTAGTTGTTGTTATTGTAACTTCTTGTCCTTTCGGACTAGGAGTAGAAAACTGCTGTAGAGCAGGAATAGAGACTAGAGAGACACAAGGTCCAGCAGTCTCCTTTCACAACTATCCTCCCCATTGCTGTCGGTGTGGGGAAGACAGCGCTGGTTTGGTCACCATTTGTCTACTTGCCAATGTTGCTGACTTTCGACGGCCTGGGTTGTGCGCTTTCTGTCTACAACTTCCCATCGCTTTGACAGGTTTCGAACCCACAATTAGAAGTACATTTCAGCTCGAACTCGACTGGTTAAAGGTACCTACCTATGTTAAGGCAGACTCTGCTTAATCCCTGTCTGGGTGAACCTAAATGGTGGTCGCGAAATAGCTGCACGCAAAGTGCAGAGGCATCAGAATGGGGTGATCGCTGCACCCTTCGGAACCGGCACTGGGGCCAGTTGGTCCATTCTGGCAGTCTATAAATCGTTGCCGGACCGATTCGGCAAACCGGTGTGTTCAGTGAGCAGTGACAAAGAGACGTGTCAGCAGAAATGCAGGGCCGATCTGATAAAGTCGTTGTGCAACTGCTCTGCTATGAGTCTGCCTCGCTTCTACCCCTCTCTGGCGCAGTGCACTCTGCTCAGATATAACAAATGTCTCAAGTTTCGAGCCAATGATGATGCACCTTGCCGAAAAGCCTGTCTCCCCTCTTGCGAAAAGTGGCATTACCAAATAAAATACGCCCCTGGTCCATTGCCTCAGAAGCGTCCGTACAGCAACCATTCTGTCAAGTTACAGATGTCAGTGCATGGTTTTGAGTACCCGCAGTTCGAGGAAGAAAGTTTGTTCACTTGGCAGAATTTCATTGGAAATTTAGGCGGAGTGCTGGGTCTGTGGCTAGGGGGCAGTTTCATCGCAATTCTGCACTTGTTCGTGCTGGCCGTGAAGTACCTCATATTCTGGACACGACTGAAGAAGAAGCCGGTAGAAACTGAAGAGAGCGATGAACAAGATGATTGCATTTAACATACGTGCTTTACAGTAGTATTCTTTTCCTTCAGTGTGTACAAACAAATATCACTATTGCTGAATGCAGGGCGGCGGATGTAGGTATTGAAAATACCAAACTTCAATTTTTAATATTCTTCAGGATTGCGTCGGCACAGTCGAGTGGACTGTTATTTAAATATAGTAATATTAAAATGAAACTATTACTAATAGTGCCATTTTAATAGTGTTAAATCTATATTAATATTAAAATAGAAGGCCTACTATTATATTAAATTAAATTAAAAATACACAGAGGGGCTGAATATTAAAATTTATTTTTAATAGTATTTTAATAGCATTTTAATAGTTGAGCCTTGTTTGACAATCAAGGAGTTACCTACAATAATTTTTGGAAATAATAATAATTTTTTTTAAATAATTTTTGGGTCAATTATTTGCAATTATTTTACAAATTCTGGTGTATTTTCCATTTTTTAATTTACCATTACCATTTTTGACTGTGTTGCTAACTGAAAATTATAGTTTTCAGGTTTTGATCAAAAGCAGTTTCAGTGAAGACTTGCAGTGAATGCCAATTGACCTCTGAAATGAACTGCAAGTGTCATTAACTAAGTTTTCTGACCAGGTAAACCAACTATGGTTTGGAGAATTTGCAGTCAGAGAACCTGCATAACTCTTGCACACCATTACAATATTTTCCGGAACATATTCACATTTCATGGAAACAGTTTTTGGGCCAATTATTTGCAATTATTTTTAAAATTCTTGTGTATTTTCCGCACATGATCTACTTGACTTGTTTCTACAATGTACACAGTGTTGTTGTAGAAGCCCTGCAATGTTTTCATTTTTGTCATTTTCTACTAGCAAATGAAATGCATATGCATTCAAAGAGCCACATCTCTAAAACAACAGCCTGATAGGATCAAAATGTTGAACATACCAACCATACAGAATAAACCACACATTAGAAAAACATCGGGCCATTTCCAGAAGACATAGGGAAAACAAGAAATCTGAGGGCTCGCCAACACCAGAAAAGCCAGCCTTTGCCAATTTTTTGTGATGCAATCTTTGTGCCAGTTAGTCGTTTTTTTTAGAAATTCAGGAACGCATATTGCTAATGTTGCCTGTAAAACTGAGTAAATCACCTATGGTTTGGTATATTGCAGTCAGAACCTATCTACAATCTACATATTTGGCATTTATGACCATTTTTATAAAAACCACCTTTATCCAATCAGTCATATATTTTGAACTAATGATAATGATCCGATTAATAGGGACCGGCACGCGAAAATTCAAAATGCTCCTAGGCGAAATTGGGCTTCAGAATTGAAAAGAGCACACTTTATGCAGTCTAACATAACAAACCGGAACAGAATTGGTTGGATAATAAGCGAGTTATGATCGTTTAACTGCGTCACCCAGCGTGCCACCTTTTCTTCCTAGAAAGTTGACCGCAGCGTGCATACCGATATGACCGATGTACTTTATCAGACTGTCACTCGTAAACCCCAGCGCCGATTTTGATGGGACCGGTGTCATTCTAATCGCAATGCGATTTTCTTTTACATTATTTATATACCAAGACTGTAGGACTGCGTCTACCACCTTTATATACCGAACAAACACCTTGGTAGCTCAAACTAGAACTGAATAGTAGAGTGTGAACTATTCCTGTGTTTTCCGGGTACATTTGTATAATATACATATTATGTAACAGCGGGGCTGGGGTTCTGCTCCCCTCCCACCGACTTGGGCCAACCCCCCCCCCGATAGGGGAGCACCCCCCCACCAAAACGATCTTTTCCACTCTCCCTCTCCGATGTTTTTGGCAAAATTTTTTTACAGTTTCAGACAATACACTTACAGTTTCAGACAAGAATGAGCTGCTACAATGCATGTAACAGGTGGTCTGCCCCCCACCCGAAATATTCCAGACACCCCGGATTGGCCCCCCTACTTCCTCCGATTTGTACTTTGGTGAGAAATTCCGGATCAGGTGTAGCGCGGGGGAATCAAGAACCGATCCCAAACAAAAATTAATGTTTTTAATGATTATAATTAATTATAAATTAGCATGATTTATCGATAAATATCGATTATCGATTATTTTTGGAAAAATTCCAAAATCGCCCAAAATGGTCGTGTTATATATCATTTGAAAGCCCTTCGCCTGGCGAGTCTAATGATCACTACATCAACATAGGGCAAGCCGCGGGGGCCTGTTTTGCCAAATATATAAGTACCCCTAGAGACGCATCAGTATAGGCAGGCTCCGGAGGGCCTGTTTTCATTCATGGGCCGGGGGTGTGGGGGTATACCCCCTCGCCGGCCAATACCCCCTCGGCCGGCCATACCCCCTCCCACCCCCCTCCCAGACGGAGAAAATTTTCGTTTATTTAAGGCAAAATAGGCATTTTTTGGCCTTTTTTGGACCCCCCCCCCCCGAGGTCTCCATACCCCCTCCGCATTTTTCCGGCCCATGTACTGTATGCCTGTTCTCCAAATATAAAAATACCCCTGGAGGGACGCATCAGTATAGGCACGCTCCGGATGGCCTGTTTTCCAAATATAGAAAGACCCCTAGGGGACGCATCAGTATAGGGCACGCTCCCGGAGGGCCTGTTTTCCAAATATAAAAATACCCTAGACACGCATCAGTACAGGGCACGCTCCTGAGGGCTTGTTTTCCAAATATAAAAATACCCCTAGGGGTATGCATCAGTATAGGGCACGTTCCGGAGTCGTGTAGTCATAAGAAAGTTAATTAATTAATATCTAGTCCATTTCTGACCTTCCCTGATTCCCCCCCCCAGCTACACCTAACCCTATCCGACTTTCGTTCGTTACTGGATTACCTTCAGTGCCTGTTTGCGTTGGAATATGCAACTCAAATTCGGGCAAAACATATCTTTAACACTTATGAATAAACGCTGAAAATTTGAAGGAATTCCACTGACATATAAACGAAAACGAATTATATGACGTTAACTCGACTAAGCGATTACAGGTTTTTTCCGCTTTTGTACCATATTTATTGACTACACACGTTAAGCCGGAGCAGGATTCACCTTATATTGATTAGCAGAGACGCAAAACTACTAAAGGATTGTAAAGAAGCAAAATAAAAACCATTGGCTTTGGGCTGCTCAGGATTCCCAATACGTTCGTATTCGATACCCTCTAATTTTAACGACCTCATCAACTTTAACCCAATTTCCGGGATCTTTTACGAACCTAGGACGCCAAATCTGAGTGATTTTAGTAAGAGCAACACCTACACTAAAATTTAAGCGGGCGCACCTTTTTTATTTGTTCTTTGTTTAAGAGCAAACTTTCGTTTTCTGAAAAAATACCGATTCTGCCTATGCTTAACCATGTAAAATTTCAATCTGATTTCCGGGATCTTTGGCTGCATCGATGCCGAAAAAAAATGGCTCAAACGAAAGATGATCAATGCCTCTTTAATACCGTCGGGCGCACCTTTTGAGATCATAAACTTTTTTTACACTGACGCTGTTTTTCCGCTAATTTTAGCCAAAAACAACCGCAGCTTAGCGTATACCAAGGCGATTTGGGTGAATAGTTATGTTAAAATAATCAAAACAAATAACCATCAAAAAAGAATGCGCTTTTCTAGCCGCATTTTTTTAAAAAAGATGATTTTGACCCCCGCGACACCAATGTGGTGAAAACGTTCGAAGAAAATTAGGCACGCGGCGCGGCGCAAAATTGGCCGCCGTTGCCGGTCCCTACGATTAAGTTCAAATTCAAAATATCTCTATTACACCTTATGAGTAAACAATACAAAGTAAAATATAAAAGAAACATAAAATAATCATTGAACCTTTGCGTTCTGCATGAAATTGACAGAGGAGTCGGCATTTACTGTATAACACGTAAGTCATGCTCAAAATGGCGCACCTCAGAAGGAGACACCTTTACGCAGGCAGATGTGAAAACAGTAGCAAATGATCTGTTTAAACTATCTGAGGCATGAAATCGTCATTCTGCAATTAGTGTTATGCATATAACCTGAACAAACTAATCCTAAGGCATATATTATGAGAAAAGGTAAAATAGATGATCTTTTGAGCATTCAGACGGCCAAAGTGGCCCGTCTACCCCATCCAACCCCTCGATATCTTTGTACCATTCGAAAGAGGACAAAATGGCGCATCTTTTAAGACATTCAAGCGACTTTTCCTATGACAAAAATTTGAGTTTTTTTCGCTTTCAATATTTCAGAGTCCGAAAAAATGGAATTTTCGAGTTTAAACAAAAAAACGGATGTCACCATGAGATTCAGCGTGTATTTTTACATATGTTTCAGTATCTAAATTTTAAGTTTAGCAACATTAAGTTTTGTCATACTCTGGAACGTACAGGGTTCTATATCAGACGAAGAAAGAGAGCTAGGGCAAAATGGACTTCAAATTCGTTCTTTTCTATCAAAACTACATCTACTTGTAAATTTTCAACAATCTCATTCAATTCTTTGCTTCCTCATGGCCCGCAAAATGGCCCACTTTCTCGTGCAGTGACAATTAAGCATTTCAGGAAAACAGCTATTCTCAAGTCAGCATCACCCTGTATGGATGAAACTTTCACACAGCTTAGCAGATATTCCCCAAATTTCAAATAATTTCATGGGTCAAGCTTGCACTCAAAATTCGCAGGATTTCACCGCATATCTTCCAAAGTTCAGCTTAGTTCAGTCCATTAGATAGCTGTTGAATTTAGACAACCGATTAACATATAGCCCATCCCAAATCTCTATTTCTGTTGCCGCAGTAAAGCAAAGAGTCTGTTTTTAATTGAAGAAATCGTCATTCTTGATCTTGAAGTGCCCACCGTGCTCCTAACAAGAGGTACTTAATTAAAAAGCTTGTGTTAGAGGACTTATTTTGATCAAAATTGACCGCTTAAATATAAATATAAATATCGCTTTATTACCGCAAGAAAATTGCTGTATTGTAACGAAAATGGCCGCCGCGCGTGGGGTTCTTCAAACCGACCCAAATTAAGTCCACTTTTTTGGGCAAAAACGCATTACCGTAGACAAAAGACAGCGCATTACTCGCGCCTCATGAAGATCAGTACAAGATGGTTTGGTTAGGTGCGTTAGGTAGCCCTTGAATTTAGACACTTTTCTGTGAAACGGGCATCCGCGGTTTTTTCGGATAATCCAGAAATTCTTTCCCTAGCCCCTTGCTAGAAAAATACCAAACGGCCTCCTTGCCTGAAATACCCTGAAAAACATGGCTGTGCTTATTGGCACGTTGTTGCAACGACTCTCTACTTATAAGGGTTGTTTCTTAAATTGCTGAAATTTGTAAAAGAAAACAAAATGCTTACGACACGCGGGGTTCCCAGGCCGTCTCCGATCCAGGTACTAACCGCGCCCGACGTTGCTTGACTTGCCAGATCGGACGGGATGGCGTATTTTCAACGTGGTATGGTCGTAAGCGACAGATCATTCTTAAACTAGGCGTGATATTGTGCCCAGCCCGTTCTTTCACTACAACAACCTTTCGTACCCGACCACCCCACTACTGCGTAATACCACTAAACGCTCTTGTACATAATAATCGTGCATGAAACATTGAATTTTGCAATTTCCTTGTTGACTCTCTCTTTCGCAGCCTACCCTAGTCAGGATCGACTGGCATAGTTAATCTAGTTGGTGACATAAACATAGGTATATGGGCCGGAAAAATCGAGAGGAGGGTTTGGGGAGGTAGTCTCGGGGGTTGGTCCCAGAAAAGTCCAAAAAACGCCTACAAAGAGAAAATTTTCTTCCTTGGGGAAAGAAAGGGTTTGACCGGCGAGGGGAGGGGAGGGAGTAAACCCTCCTCCCTACCCCTCTGCCCATATATGACTAAATAAATAGCCAGTCTCTGGTAGTATCCCTATCATCCCCCATGCCCTATTGAGAGTTTGGGAAAACTTTGGGAAAAATTTTGGACTATCGAAAACATTTTTTCTCGATGATGGTGATACACATCTGGAGTTGAAATTTTTACATTCATTGATTCCGCCCAAATTATGTGTGGTAGTAGCACATACGTAATGAGTTATCCTGTACCTGCAAAGATAAAGGTGGTACATGCATGTTCGTTCGTATCGTGCAGAAAAAGATATCCAGGTGACTTTTCTATAGAAAAACTGTCGCTCCGTGTAGATAAAACTTTTCTGCTCAATAGACATTTTTTACTAGCTTCTTCTATATTTTCCGCCGGTTCAGCGCTCTCCTTCATTGTTATAGTCGTTTCGTACTAAAACAATATCATCAATTTTTTAACTACATTTTTGTCGCCGGCGGCGGCGTTTGGGCGCGTTTCATACTTTAAACGAGTTTTTTTCTACAGAAAAGTCGCCAGGTTTCTACAAAAGTAGATATGAATGCACCTTTAGTTCGATTCAACGCTGCAGGCTGAAGTTATGCGCTGAGCTATGAAATTTTTCGCTAGTACTAGTAGCAGCGCCACTACTAACTAGTCACCAATTTTCAGCATAAAACAGTCTGACTGGCACTTACGTAACGCCGTTTATGGTACTGGCACCATATATGGTGTCGGTACCACATACGGTACCGGCACCTAGGCTAGCTAGTGGCACCATATATGGTACCTAACTACGAAGCTTTGCGGAAAAAAATTCGATCACCTTTGAGAGGCCAAAACACCCGCTCCCCCGTAAACAGCACACTTTAGTATAGTATGCTAATTTTGTTTGGCCAACTCATACCTAACTTTTGTGAAAACATTAGCCTGGCAGGGCCTTTACACAAAAAGTTATAACGACTTTTCAAAAAATGCATCGTAATTTCTAAAATTTCTGCTTTGGACATGCCAGGCCCGCCTCTCAAGAATTTATCCCCGGCCCGGCCCGCCAAAAATCCTTAACAGGCATGGCCCGCCCGCGCACATCTCTAATTCAAGACCTACTAGTTGGTACGTATAAAATAATCAAGGTTTGAGGTGTAGGTTTTTGAGAAAATTGACTTTTAGGGCAGAAAACTAGCAAAATAACATAGACAAAAAAGCACGTTCGAGGCCTCTGGTGGTACCATAAACGGCGTTAAGTGCCTGACTGTTTTACACCAACTTGTAGCTTTCAATTTCGGGGAATACTCAGACTTGATAGCACCGACATTGACTGACTCGCAATATACTGCGACATTTCAGGTGCGGTACTACTACACTCTGCTGCAGACGTAATCTGCGATCTAAACAACACCTCTAGAATGCTTCATGACTTTTTCAACTTTCTGGTTACCACAATAACAACGAAACAGTCAACGTACTGTCTGTATAGCAAGTAACAAAAAGTCAACAAGAAATGAGCGCAACAGTAAATAGAATTCAACAACGGGAAAAGGTCAGGAAATCTGGGAGGTGCTTCCAGAAAAATAGAGGAGATGCAGAGAAGGATGCCCACGATCACTGAGGAGTGGAACGAAAACACCTGAAAGAAGAGAGAATTACACAGAAACCCTAGACAACCAGACTCACGTGCATCCGAAAAATCCTAACTTTTCGTTTGTATTCCCACAATCGCTGCAGTTGTAGCACGTCAGTCAGCCAGATGTAATGTAGGAAAAATAAAGCATAGAACGCAACTTCCAACTTGTCCTTCACACACAGTGGATACAAACTAAAAACTACTACCTTCTACAGTTCAGATATGGGCTAGCGGCAGCGGCCAGCTGAGGGGTAGCTCAGAGCCTGAGGGGGGTCAACCCCCTCAGCATACCTTAATACCTCAGCATACCCATACCATCTGAAATTGTGGGCGCACAAACCGTATCTCAATTTCGTTCAAAGTTGTCCATGATGGACTTCTCGAAATTCCTGTTTGGGCGGGCATTAGAGCCGGAAATCGGCCCAGCCCTCCCAGTCTAAAGCCGAGGTCAGTTGGAGTCTTGTCTTGAATAAACTTTGTTGTTGTTGTTGTTGTTGTATACCTTTGCCCGTGTCTGGTATAGTTAGAGACTTCTCAACATATTGTTGTAGTTACACTCTGTTAACTACATATTACTGTTAGACTATAGGTAGCGATGCGCTAATAGTCTCTGTGTACGTGCCTTTTATCTATGTACAGAATGTTCTGGAAAAGGTCGGTCCCTCTCTCTTATCTCTTACCCGGACTAGAACTTTCTGGAACGTTGGGAAGACTCTCAGAAGAAACTCGAAACTCGCTCTGAGTACTCACAGAGGCGTGCTACTCCAGCTTCGCCTACCCTTTGGCATCAAGTCAGCTCCTGGTTACTTCCAAGAAATCATGGAGCAGCTCACTTCCGACCTCAAGGGAGTTGCAGTCTACTTGGATGACATTTTGGTCAGTGGAATCAACGCCGAAGATCATCTCAAGAATCTTCGCCAGCTACTCTCTCGCCTGGATGAGAAAGGACTTCGCTGCCGCCTAGTAAAGTGCTCCTTTGCTCAACCAAGCATCGAATACCTTGGACACACGCTCTCCTGTCAAGGTATCGCGAAAGGCCCAAAAGTGGATGCTGTGAAGAAGATGCCCCCACCCACAAATGTCTCGTCTCTCAAATCCTTTCTTGGCTCTGTGCAGTTCTACCACAAGTTCCTTCCCAACCTCTCCACGGTTACGGAACCGCTGCATCAACTCACCAGGAAGGACACTCCTTGGCGCTGGGGAGCAGAGCAACAAGCAGCATTCCAGACTCTCAAGGATCTCCTGTGCACGGACACAGTGCTCGCTCACTTCGATCCTTCTCTGCCAATTGGAATTTCTTGTGACGCCTCAGATGTTGGAATTGGTGCCGTCCTCTTTCACCGCTATCACAATGGCAGTGAGCGACCAATTGCCAATGCGTCCAAGACTCTCACTTCGACTCAGCGGAAGTACAGCCAGATTCAGAAGGAAGCGCTGGCTATCATCTTCGCCCTGAAGAAGTTTCATCAGTTCCTTTATGGCCGCAAGTTTGTCCTGGTCACGGATCACAAGCCCCTCCTCGCTCTCTTTGGACCAGACAAACCCACCCCTGCACTGGCAGCCAACCGTCTTGCCAGATGGGCCTTCGCTCTCAGTCAATATGACTACCAGATCGAATTCAGGGACACCTCGAAGCATGGAAACGCCGACGCTCTCAGTCGACTCCCAGCTGGCCCTGACAGCAAATTCGATGAGGAGGAAAGCGACAATGATGTGGATACTGTCTGCATGATCAAGACCATTAGCCTGCAGCTCAACCCAACTGACTCCACAGCAGTTGTCAAGGAAACAGCCAAAGATCCTGTTTTGGCACCTGTCCTGAAGTTCACCAGAGAAGGCTGGCCTCCCATGGACAGAACACAGCCAGGAGAACAAGCTACTGAAGAAGATGCTCCTGCTGAAGACCCAAGCTTCACAGTCCAAGCCTTCAGGAAGCTGGCTCCATCCCTATCCATATGCAATGGATGTCTACTCTACGGATCCCGGCTGATCATCCCAAAACGACTTCATGCTCCCGTCCTGCAACTCCTGCACCTCGGACATTTTGGCATGCAACGCATGAAGCAACTCGCTCGTTCTGCAGTCTACTGGCCTGGAATTGATCAAGACATCATGGATGTGGTTCGTCACTGTACAGCATGTGCTGAGCATCAGAACAAGCCTGCCCAACCTGCAATCCATCCCTGGATGCTTCCAGAGAAGCCCTGGAGCCGTGTTCATCTCGATCACGCCATCAACTTCATGGGACAGAACTGGCTTGTGATGATTGACGCCTACTCCAAGTATCCCTGCATCCATGCTACATCCTCAACTTCGACCAAGGCAACCGCAACCCTGCTCGAAGAGGATTTCGCTCACTTTGGCTACCCCCACACCATTGTCACAGACAACGCTACCACCTTCATGTCAGAAGAGTTCAAGGATTGGTGCAAGACCAGAGGCATCACTCACCTCACTGGAGCACCATACCACCCTGCAACCAATGGTGCTGCTGAACGCTTGGTCCAGACATTCAAGCAAGCTCTCAGGAAGTCCTCACTTCCTCTGAAAGCAGCCCTGCAGGAATTCCTCATGCACTACCGCAGAACCCCTCTCTCCACTGGATACTCTCCCAGTGAGCTCCTCAACGGAAGGCGAATTCGGTGCAAAATCGACACTCTTCTGCCCTCTCCTGCACACATGGCTCAAGGAAAGGAATCCAGGCAAGCCATGAAGTCTCAAAGTCAAGAGGTGGTGCACCCAGCGGTAGCCAAACTCACCTTCCGTTTCCCTGTTGGAACGCCATGCTACGCTCTCTACTATGGCCCTCGCCGCAACAAGGATCCACGATGGGTTCCAGCCATGGTCACTAAAGTGTTTGGAACTCGATCAGTCAACGTTCGTGTGTTCCCACGAGGCCCAACTTGGCGCAGACACATCGAGCAACTTCGCCCACGCTATGGAGTCGAAGAGGATGACGATCCTGGTGAGGCACCAACCCGAGCAGTTCCGGAGACAACTGTCAACTCGGGTGAACCTCAAAGTTCCCAGTCGAAGCCCAAGACTCGGAAGAACTGGCGTGCTCCAACAGGCGATGAATACGGACCTGACAAGCCACGACGATCAGAGCGGCTGAAACAGAAGCACTCCCAGAAGATTGATACCAGTCATAAGTAGTATAATCGCCTCTCGGTGTAACCTTAGGCTGGTGGGGAGGGCAAGAGTGTAACTACAACACATATTTTAGAAGTTTTTTTTAGAAGTTTAGAAGTTTATTCAAGAAAGAAAGAAACGTAACGTCACACCGATACCTAACAACGGTACCGGTTCAACTGGAACTGATGCCATCATACATGCAACAGGTCATCCACCGACTGGGGGAGGTCATACATGGGCCGGGCGTTACCCTCCCCTCGCCGGCTAATACCCCCTCGACCGGCCATACCAATCCCCTTTACCTCCAGAAGCATACATCGGCCGGGGGTGAAGGGTATTACCCCTCGGTCGGTTACACCCCATCGCCGGCAGGCGTTACCCCCTTGAAAATTTTGGCGACCCTTTTTTGGGAAAGCTAAGAATTTTCGGTGACGTCCCCTCGACGGCGGTGCAGACCCCTCCGAAAATCCGGCAACCTTTTTTGGGAGAAATTTGGCGACTAACCCCCGGCGGTACACACCCCTCCGTTTTTTCGGGCCCATGTATGTCCAGGAGGGAGAAAATTGTCGCTTTTTAAGGCAAAATTTGGCGTTTTTTTGGACTTGAGACCTCCAAACCCATCCTCTTAATTTTTCCGGCCCATGTATAGGAGAGGTTGGGGATTCACCCCAGATTCGATTGGGTACAGAACTAGCAATTGCTAAAAAAAATAGACACGGTTTACAAAAATTGCAGAAAATGGTCTAAATACTGGTTCACAGAAAAATCGGTGGCAGGTAGGGCCCGAACGGATCGAGGATACTGCAAAATAATTTGTGAACGATAAAATTTGGCGAAAACACTTTTCCTGTGCAAAACACACAACGGTATGATCAAATCAACAACAAACCAGTATCAGTAACTCAATGTTCGCAAAATGTACTTGTTAAATGAACCTTTTTGCAAGGGTATCCCATTAATATAACAACATCACCCCATCATCCCCTCAGGCGGTCCTACCCCCTCAGGAATTGAAAATTCTACACCCCCATAAGCCGAAATGCTAGCCCATGTCTGCCCCTGGTGAACATGGTTAAACATGTACAAACCCAAACCCTGACTGTGCAGCGAAACAAAGCTTACCTAATGGCGCTGATGAGCGCAAAATGAGCGGCCAGCACAGATTCTTCATGGAATATCAGTAGAATCGGTCTGCAACCGACTACATACAGTGGGGTGCAAAAGTTTAAACGCACCCAGTCAGGTACAAGAAAAAGTGACTTTTCACTTATTTGTTGAAGGTAATTGGCAAGTGTTATACACCGTTGCATAGCTTGAGATGTTGCGAAGAGGTTGGCGCAGACTGCACTGCAATGCGTTGCATTATAGTAAAGTTATAGCCAGTCTAAGCCGGAATTGTCAGAAAAAGGGTTAGCAAAAGTTTAAACGCACTTTAAAAATCCCACAAAATCCGACTCAGATCTTTCAAATATAAGTTGTACGAAGACATAAATAGTAAATAATAAATAACAAGACAAGTTTGATGCTTTGCCATGATTCAGTTAGCTCTGTTGTGCTCTTTGTCCAATTGGCATGCAGAAGATTGAACCTGCTATGGTGCCTTGTATCAACGCGATCTCTAGCACCAGAGTGCCAGTAACACCTTGACAGATCAAACTTTCTAACATCTGGTGTATGTTAGAAAGTCTGGCATGCATGAATTTCAAGCTTTTTAGAAGTTACAAGTCATAAACGTTATTAATTATGGGCTCAAACCAGATAATTTTAGTGAATCTGCTAGGTAATGGCCACATTGTTATGGTTTATGAGGAGCATATCTGACTCAGCTGCCTGGTTTTAAGAAAAATAGCATGAGCAAAGACAGCAGAAGCCCTAAGAGGCCAGAGAAGCTGAACACAGTAAAATTGGGACCTTTAGGATCATAGTCAAACATGAGCGAGCCAAGACTCAGTGTACACCAATGGCAGAAGCATTCACTGAAGCAGCCATAGGTCATCTTTAAATGAACAGATGATGGAATTCCATATCCATGGGATCACACAATGCATTTCAGTTAAAAACGCAAGTTTTTGAAGCAGGGATGATGTCTCCTGGTCAAATACCCTAACAGTTGCCGTCAGTTGATTATTGTGGATCATTACTGGATATTCAGTATGCTGGTTATGGTGCTGTTAACTGAGTTAGGTGCCTAAATGGCATGTTCTGGTATTTCTGCATAAGAGAAACAATAGTACATGTAAAAACCATATGAGTTAACCCATGTTTGTTGGTTGCAGTCGATTGCAAACACTGAGAAGACCAGAATACTAAACCTCAGTATGACAGATGTGGAACAGTAATGATCTGTCAACCTTAATCTGATTAAAAATGTCCTGTTTTCGTGGTTCTGTTATCATAAACACAGTTTGTTTAGCCTGATTAACAGTCTCAGTCTCTTATAAATCGATAAGAAGTTTGAGAGAGTTCAAGACCATTCAAATTGTAGACCTTGTACACAGACCAGACCAATTTCACCATGATGAGATGTGTTACGATTAACTGTGTTACAGTGCAACTGAATTATTCCAAAGCACCAAAGTTGTCCTGTTGTTCATTAATTAGTATTTAGGTATTCTTACAATCGTTGTTTGAAAGAACTTTTGTCAGATTTAGTAGAATTTTGAAAGTGCGTTTAAACTTTTGCTAACCCTTTTTCTGACAGATTGACTTAGACCGGATATAACTTCACCATAACGCCACCCATTGCAACGCAGTCTGCACCACCTTTTTGGCAAGATCTCAAGCTATGTAACGGTGTATAACACTTACCGATTACCTCCAACAAATCAGCGAAAAGTCAGTTTTTCTTGAAGAGGACAAGGTGCGTTTAAACTTTTGCACCCCACTGTACACCTTCTGCCACTGTACAGAGCTGCGCAACTCACACAATAACCTGGAGAATGTTTTTCTCGTGCACTTGAAAGGAGAAGAGGAAGAAGACCAGCGAACTGAGGCACAGAGACAGACGGAATTGTCGTTTGGTCGGCTTGTACAGCAACATCAGATTGGTCGGTAGTAGACACAACACACTCACCACTCCACTGAAACGAAGACCTAATCAGGCGTGGAACATGCAATTTTCTCACCTATTCTATTTATCTGATGAATCGAGTGGCCTTTAGTAGAAAACACCACCCACCACTGCGGTATATTTGCTCTCCGATAAAAATCGTCAAAAATCGCTAATTTGGACTCAAATACAGCAAAAAAGTACTGTTTTACTGGCGATTTTGGCAATTTTTGTGTCTGAAATTGTAAAAAAATCGTAAAAATTTGCTCAAAAAATTACTTGTCTAGGGACATCTGGCCTAAGTCGGATGGGGGCAGACTCCCCGGACCCCTGATGCATGTATGGGCCTGGGAACCCGCGTGTCATAAGCTTTTATTTGCCTCGGGAAGGATAAAAAGTTTTTGTCACAGTCTACCATACATGTAACAGCTCCGGGCCGACCTGGGGGGAGGGGGGTAGGGGGGGGTTTTCCTCGGAGGGGGGGTCGAGGGGGGGGGTTTCGTCCAGAGGTGGGGTCCAAAATTTCAAAAAGCTCCAGAACGCCTGGAAATGCCTTTTTCGCACGTTTTTTTCAGTAAGGATGCTAAAAATCGCAATTTTAAGCTGCCAAATAGCTTTTTAGAGCTAAAAACAAGCAAAAAATGACAAAAAGGGCTTCCAAAAACACCGATTTCTCTTAAATATCAGCAGTGGAAGCGCCAAATTCGGTTTCCAAAGGCTTTTCAAGTGAATTTTTGGCTAAAAATTAGTGATTTCTGACCCAGTTTGTTAATACTGGAGCCACCACTAGTACTTGTATTTTTTGGTCGGGGGGGGGGGGGGTCCCGTAACCGGTGTCGGGGGGGGGGGGGGGGGGGGGGGGGGGGGGGGGGGTTTGGCCTTTCCAGCTGGGGGGAGTAACCCCCCCCCCCAAACCCCCCCCCTAGTACATGTATGCAGTCTACATACCCCCGTTACTCTCAAAATATTCGCCAACTACCCATACCTGAGATTTAGCACTTGATCAATGCTGAGTATTTGTTTGAACTTGACCAACACGGACAAACTGCACCAAACATTGGCTACTTTATCCTGAAGGAATTCAGTCTTACAGAAAAGACGGGAAAGGAGAAAAGAAGAAAGAAAACCTCGTAAAGGCCTCTAGCGAACGGGAAAATCCTGTGCAACACTTGCACCGCCGACCGAAGATCAAACAAAAACGGCAACCAAACAATTCCGAAACTGCCAACTACTACCAGACTCAGCTTTACCAGTTTTGACAGTCTGAAAAGCTAATTTACAATCTATTCAACTCGCCACCGGGACAACTCGCCACCGGGACAACTCGCCACCAGGACAACTCCCCACCGGGACAACTCGCCACCGGGACAACTCGCCACCAGGACAACTCCCCACCGGGACAACTCCCCACCGGGACAACTCGCCACCAGGACAACTCGCCACCGGGACAACTCGCCACCGGGACAACTCGCCACCGGGACAACTCGCCACCGGGACAACTCACCACCGGGACAACTCTCCACCGGGACAACTCACCACCGGGACAACTCGCCACCGGGACAACTCGCCACCGGGACAACTCGCCACCGGGACAACTCACCACCGGGACAACTCGCCACCGGGACAACTCGCCACCGGGACAACTCACCACCGGGACAACTCGCCACCAGGACAACTCGCCACCAGGACAACTCGCCACCGGGACAACTCGCCACCGGGACAACTCGCCACCAGGACAACTCGCCACCAGGACAACCGGTGGAGGGTGAAAGTTTTGGAAGGATCAACCAATTTTTGTGTTACGCAGAGTCAGAGTCACCTTTTTGGAGAGAACTAACCAGAAACAAAAGTCAGTTTTAGGTAGGCAGACGTACAGAGGTGGGCAGATAGGCGGCCAGTCACAAGTTAAGACGGATAAACGACCCAGAACCGTAACCACTTGCCACGACCTCAAAGTCTATTGAGGTCATAAGCAAACAAGTTTCGAGTACCAACGAATATAAGCGTTAACAATGTTCGTGCGGCTTTCGCATAGCAAAATTCCCTGACCTTTCCCTGACAATTCCATGACCAATAAAAGGGGCAAGAAATTGCAACCAATCTGAGAAAATTTTAAAAAATTGGCTTTGTAAAACGTATTTAAACGGTATTCAGAAGATAAATTTCCGGTTTAAGTAGTAGTATTTAAAGTCAGAAGACCGATCTTCAAAAAGGTGTTGTGTAAAGTCCTAACAGGACCATTTGGCGACGAGATCTTTCTCCAACTATCAAAATTTTTCAAACATTAAAACATAGCTGGCTTTCGAACATACATGGGCCGGAAAATCCGCAGGGGTATAGAGACCTCGGGTGGGCGGGGGTCCCCGAAAAAAGGCCAAAAACGCCTATTTGCCATAAACAAGCGAAAATTTTCTCCCTCCGGGAGGGGGTAAGGCCGGCCGAGGGGGGTATTTGCCGGCGAGGGGGAGGGGTATACCCCACAGCCCCGGCCAATGTATGCTTTTGAACACCAAAACAATCTACAAGTAGACCTACCCATTCCAAGGCCCCAACCGCAGGCACGATCCCAGAAGATAGCAGAAGAAGGGAAGTGCGTGGTAGAGTTCCATTTGCTTGTAATTGAGCGCCAGCACGAACAACAAGGAGGCGGCTAGATCTTGGTTGGCAATGACGGCAACAACCGCCCATACGAACAGACCCAGCGATACGCAGTTGTACCTCAACAAACACCGCACTTACTAGTGTTAGTAGTGCATGTAAACAGTCGTACTGGAAATGTCCATAATCGATCAGCAACAAACTGGGGTTGAGAAGGCAAGTCAAAAGCAAAGTGCACTGAAATCAAAGTCACAACTGACACCAAAGACACTCAATTAGCGGTACCGGTACCAAAAGGTACTGGAACACCGCATACATGTAACAGGTAATCCGCCGACGGAGGGAGAGGGGGGTCGGGCACTAAAAATCGCTCAAAATCGAAAAAATCGCAATTTTTGGGCTAAAAATCGCCAAAAATCGCTAATTTGGGCTGAAATACAGCTAAAAAGTGCTGTTTTACAGGCGATTTTGGCAATTAATTTTTGTCTGAAATTGTAAAAATTGCAAAAATTTGCTCAAAAATTTACTTGCCAGAAAATCGGAGGAGGGGGTCGGCGAAATCGTCTCGGGGGGGTCCCATCCTGGGGGGTCTGGCCTAAGTCGGGTGGGGGAAGACCCCCTGTTACATGTATGGCACACCGTATCTTACATGCCGTCGAGTGCCTAAGACTGTTAGAAAACTGAAACTAATACAGTCTGGCACTTAACGCCGTTTATGGTACTGGTACCATATAGGGTAGCACCACAGGCCCCGAATGTGGGGATGGTGCCAGTACCATAAAGGGCGTTAAGCGCCAGACTGTAATAAAGAGAGCAAACCTTAGAGAAGTAATGAGCATTGGGAGTCTGACAGTTGTATACATAGACCAAGAGTGCAGGAATGAGTGTTAGGAGGTCTGCCGAGAGCACAGAGTATCTCATGAACAACTTGTGCTCGTAGGACTCGTGACCGCGCGACTCCCCCAACCGCACCCACGATGCGTTTAGGTAGTTGCTGCTGAAACCACACAACTACTTCTATCTGGCTACCAGGGCCCCACCGGACGATCCGACCGCATATCTCAGATTCGGCTACCGAATCGACATTAATTTAATGTCTCTGGCTGTTTATGATAAATATCCATACTATTATTGCTGCAAGTAGAAGCATACAGGGCGGGGTGTGTGGAGAGCACGCCCACCTTTTCTGCGGTGGACGCCCCAAAAATTAATTAAGATAAAAATTAAAAAACAGCCTACTTTCCCAGAAAATAGCGAGAACTTTTTCCTTCCCGCAGGGGGTGGCGATTGGCGAAGACCAGCCGAGAGGGAGGGGAAACCCCCGGAACGGCATGACTTAGCAAAGCTCAATCCAGGCCACCGAAAGCCAGTGATGGCAAGTGATAATGGGTACCACTGTCGGGTGGGAAGCTAAAGAGAGTGTGTGTGCAAGAAAGGCACTACTCTCGCAAAAACCGACGCAGGAGGTGCCAGGAGGGCCACCCGCAACGCCTTAGCGCAGGTCTAAGTGCAACTAGGCATGCTAATACTTTAGCTTAGCTTTTTAATGATTATGCTTATTCAACGAACAATTTAGTACCATTGCTTTGTTGATTAGGTTACGTTTTGGTGCAGAACATTACTACGTAGTTGCCCGCGGTTTGCAGTTATCGAAACGTGTTGGCCGTTAAATCCCATATCATGCTTAGTTTAAAGACACTTCAACGCTTACGACCATACCACGTTGAAAATACGCCATCCCGTCCGATCTGGCAAGTCAAGCAACGTCGGGCGCGGTTAGTACCTGGATCGGAGACGGCCTGGGAACCCCGCGTGTCGTAAGCATTTTGTTTTCTTTTACAAATTACAGCAATATAATTTTAGAAACAGCGATTAGAAGGAGACAAAAAGGCCACGTTTCTAACGCCAAACAGGCAGTTTGAAAAGCGGCTGGATAAAATAAAGCACTATTTAACGAACTTACACAGCTCCCAGAATCCAACTGTGGTAGGCGGTGAGGGGAGGGTAGTCGAGACCCCAGTAGAGCAAATCGTTCTGGCTCGAGTTTACGTACCTGCCAACAGCAGTCAGCTATTAGGTCGACCCGAACCCAGTCAAACCTACCACTGCTGCACAGGCAAATTGTAGGTGATCTCCATCCAGTGTCGCTGGGCTTCGTAATCGCCAAACATGGGAGCTTTCTGCTCTCCTAAAACACACGGAGCAGTTAGGCTTTTTCTTTAGACTATCGGTAAACTTTAGGGGTCATACAGTGTTGGCCTTAAAAAGACCGTCTGACCTTTTCTCGAGTTCCGAATAATTTCAAGTGGCCGCCATTCCGTCGATTTTCAAACAAATGAACAGATTTTTGTCATCATTACTATTATTATTATTTGTTTATACAGGGTGTCTCAAAAAATGATCACATTTCTTTTTACTGCCATTTCCGTAAATTTTGACCAAATAGGCTGAAATTTGGACCATAGGTGCCAAAAGTCGGGCAATTTTATGTGTTAAAGTTTGGTGCACTAGGCTTGACTCAATCCCGAGAAATTTCAAAAAAAGTGAAATTTGGTAATTTCAATAGTGAAAGGCGGTCACCGAAAAATGGAAACATTTCCTTTTCCTATCTCTTTTCTAATTTTTGACGGAATTGGATGAAATTTGGAGTGTAAACGCAGAAGTTCAGGGTAATTCGTGTGTAAAAAGTTGACACATGAACTCCAACGCTATCGTTAGAGTTTAGCCGATAATGTAATGTAACGTTTTTTCGGTGACCGGCTTTTGGTATTGAAATTACCAAATTTCACTTTTTTTGAAATTTCTCGAGAATTGGTCAAGCCTAGTGCACCAAATTTTAACACATAAAATTGCCCGAGTTTGGGCACCTATGGTCCACATTTCAGCCTATTTGGTCAAAATTTGCGGAAATGGCAGTGAAAAGAAATGTGATCATTTTTTCGGTGACCGGCTTTCACTATTGATTTAACAAATTTCACTTTTTTTGAATGAGTCAAGCATAGTGCACCAAACTTCAACACATAAAATTGCCCGAGTTTTGGCACCTATGGTCCAAATTTCAGCCTATTTGGTCAAAATTTGCGGAAACGGCAGTAAAAAGAAATGTGATCATTTTTTTGAGACACCCTGTAGTTTGTTTTGGTCAAGTCCTAACCTGCCAGCCTTCTGTAGTCCGGAGTTATGCCCTACCCGAAATGAACTGGCCCGAATTTTCAGACGTTAAATTTAAACATACATATCTCACGAAGCCTTCATCAGATCTATCCCAAATTCCGCAGGTTAACAAAACTTTATATGGACTTAAACCACTGAAGAGGTCAGCTATCTAGTGCAACCGGTTAAAATCTGGCCGACTTCTACTGTCGGGAGAGTGAACGTTTGGAATTGTCAAAAACGAGGGTGTTATCCTTTGAGAAAGCAGGGTCATACGAACGAACTAGTGGGGTCGTGGATTACATTCGCCTCAATAAGGCAACACAATGAACACCTAAATTAGGCTATATACAGATGTGCTTTATGTTAAGAGGGGACAACCCTCATTTTGGCAAGCAAAATTTTCACCATCACTGAAAGTAACAATCCGTCAGATTTTAAACCGGTGGTGCTAGAAAGCTGACCTCTTCAGGATTTTAAGTCCATGTACAGATTGGTTAACTGCAATAATTGGGAAATAATCCGATGAAGGATTCGTGAGATATAGATTTATGCACACTAGAAAAAACACAACACGAAAGTAAGCACACTGTTTTTTGTGTCGTGCGGCTCGTCTTTCCAGTGTGCTAACTTTCGTGTTGTGTTTTTACTAGTGTGCATAAATCTACTTCAGTATGCTCAAAGTTTACGTCTAAAAATTCGAGTCAGTTCGAATGGCGGCCAGTTGAAAATTTTCGAAAAAACCAGAACGTCTTTTTATGGCCAACAACACTGCATATAGATGGGCAGCTGAGGGTAATCCTGGTAAAAGATAGGATTTCATCAACAAACAGGGAATGACCATCTTTATAAAAGGCTGATGATGATCGACTGACCAGAGTAGGGACCCAATCCAACGGCCCAGCGAAACAAAACAGCCACAAAGACAACCACAGCCACCGAAATGACAGGCCCTGTCGCTAGCACGTATTCCTGAGCAGTTGAGCCCTGTTTTTTAACTCCTCGCAAATCCGCTTTGGTACCGTTGGTGGACTTCGGTTTCCCCATTGCGTAGCTGGCAACTACACTGCTCTGCTGCAACGAACGACAGCTTCGATTCGAATTTTATTCATCCACACCACTCCAAAATACAAACCAAGATAAGTCGAGGGATGAGGAAGGAAGGGTACAAACAGTACCTAAATGATTTTGGGATCAGGTGTAGCTGGGGTGGAGAAACCAGGAACCGATCCCAAACAGAAATTAATGTTTTAATGATCATAATTAATTACAAATTAACAACTTGTATTGATAAATATCGATTACTTTTGGAAAAATTCCAAAATTTTAAAATCGTCCAAATATGGTCATGTTATATATTGCATCATTTGAAACCCCTTCACCTGACGAGTCTAATGATCACTACATCAGCATAGGGCAAGCCCCGGGGGATCTGTTTTCCAAATATGAAAATACCGCGAAGGGCGAAGGATCAGTAACGTTGTGAAGGGCCTGTTTTCCAAACATGAAAGTACCCCTCCTAGGGGGCGCGTCAGTAGGCCATACGGCACGCTCCGAAGTTGTATATAATCATAAGGAAGTGAATTAATTAATATATAATCTATTTTTTTGAGCAGTTAGTAGTTTACGCACAGGCACAACGCACCGTTCGCACCGTTACGCACTGTTCGCATCAGCAGCGACCCCAATTGGGCGCCGATCTTTCGGAGTGGTTAATTTGCTTAGATCAATCAGAGAACCGTTCTATTTCAGCTTGCATTAACATATTACGCGTTTTGGTGGAAAAGTAGCTGGAAAATCAGCTTGAAATATTAAAATGTTTTAAAAGAAAAAAGCGTAAAAAATCAGGTGTGTCACGGCGGCCCCGGCACCCGTGGAAGCTGTGTGTTTGTGGGTTCAAAACCTGTCGAGGCGATGGGAAGTAGTGAACACAAAGCCCAACTCAGGCCGTCGAAAGTCAGCAATGCCAAGTAGATAAATGGGGACCAAACCGGCGCTGTCTTGCACCCACCAACAGCAAAAGGGGAGGGTTGTTGTTTAGAAGGCTGCCGGTCCTTCTGTCTCTTCCTGCTCTATAGCAGTTGACTACTCCTAGTCTGAAAGGACAAAAAGTTACAACAACAAAATAACAATTCGACAGGACATACAATGCAGCGGAACCACCATGAAGTAAAAACATTTGGATTGTTAGTTTAATGGTTGCCCCATCAGTGAAACCCATCAGGTCCAATTTCCAATCATTTCCCATTTTGGTACTATGTATGTATGTCAATCCGAAAGGGTGCCGAGATAAGACGTTTTTTGCCTGACGAAATTGAGACGTTCAGCGATCGGTGTAAAGTTTCGCTGATTTTTGATATTGTACCCCGATTTTTTAAACAACCAATCACCTTTCCTTTTCCAGAACCGATCCTATACAGTTGTAGATACATGGTGCATAATATGGTAAATTCGCTTTTCCAATGCTTTAGATAACAGCAGCTTTGAAAGCATTTTTATACATACTGTAGATTCTCGGGAAGAATATCGGAAGAAAACTACGTAAGTAACAAAAGCACTGCACTACAGCAACTGTGCGGAGATGCACCACAGCTAACAGAAAGAAGCTAATACGATGCAAGCATAACAGAAAAAGCAACTACACTAAATGACCAGAAAGCTAACAAACACCAAATCTTTGGGGCGTGCAAAAATTATGTAATGTCATGAGGAGTTGGGAGGTTCGCCAAATGACTACTAATCATTACGGTGGGGGAGGGGAGTTGGCTACTTCATTACGTAATTATTTTAAAGTGCAGAAATCACTGAAGTGGCCATAATTTTGATTGTTTTTAACGTACAGTACATGTAGTTTCAATTTGAAGCCAACAGTGACCTTTGACATCATATTAAGAGTTTATAAGAGTATAGCACTTATCGACTCGATCTTTTACAGGATTCGTGCTTCGATTTGGATTCGGCTATCGAATTTTTCCCTGACCGGACACCAAATTCTCTGAATTTTCCCTGATTCCCTAAATTATTTAAAATTATGTGAATTTCCATGACTCGCTGACTTTTCCGGTCCCGCACGAACCCTGGTTTATCACTATCGATTATCAGTCAAGTGATATGGCAGCAGCCCTAAAATCCATGATAAAGCACTTTGGTTTCATTGAATCGGCTCTTTTCCCTCCATTTGGAGCTGCTCCCTGGTGATGATGGCGATAATTTCCGTTTCTGTTCTGCACATTCTGTTTTTACTGATGTTTTCTCGTTAAAAGATTCAATGCACCATGCTACTTTTCCACCAAAACGCGTAATTTGTTAATGCAAGCTGAAATAATAAACGGTTCTCTGATTGATCTAAGCAAATTAACCACTCGGAAAGATCGGCGCCCAATTGGGGTCGCCCTGCTGATGAACGGTGCGTAACGGTGCGTACGATGCGTAACGTACGGTGGTGATGGTAAGCTACCTAACTGCCATTTTTTTACCTTCCCCTGATGATTCCCCAGCTACACCTAACCCAGTGTTGCCAGGTCCAAAACCCTAAAATCCCCTTAAATCGTGAAAAATTTCCCTAAAAATTGAAAATCAGCTAAAAAAATCCATGTTTTCTGCTGTTGTGAACCGTGTGTATCTATCAATTTTTATGTGAAAAGTCAGTAAAATCTTCAGTCGGGAGCTACCGTATCCTGCCGTTT